>JANRMT010062822.1:15253770-15273795 GCA_026402145.1 Polypterus bichir lapradei
ACACACAACAATTACATTAACAATCATGTTACGTTATTTTTAAAAATTTTCCTTTTCTTTTTCATACCTTCTTTAACACACTACTTCTCCGCTGCGAAGCGCGGGTAATTCTGCTAGTATTCAGGATAAAACTGAGGGTGTGGAGGTGATTGAACAACAAGGGTCAAGTGACTATAATATAAAACAATTCTCATTGTTTTTGGAAGAGTGCAAATGCAAAGACTTAACTGTTAAGTTTAACTTTGGTGGGGCAAATTTTAAGCAGATGTGACTAAATCTAAGCAGGATAGACTGGGATAAGCTTTCAAGAGTGGAGACAGTCGAGGAGCAGTGAGAACAGGTTTAAAAGTGTTTCACATATAATACAGGACAGATTATATATACAGGGCGACACAGAAAAATGGGAACTTTTGAAAAACCCAATAAAAAATTTTTATTGACAGCAATTGAACCACTACAACTTGCCTTTTAAGAGACAGTAATCCAAATTATCAATGTCTGAAAATTACGTCCTGTAGATGGCGTCCTCCTGTACGTATGCATTCTTCCAATCTGCTGTTGAGGTTCCCCATTGATCGCTGCAACATCTCAGCTGGGATACCACGAAGTTTGTCTTGAATTCTTTGTTTCAATTCATTCAGTGTCCTTGGCTGAGTCGTGTAGACCCGACTCTTAAGGTAGCCCCACAAGAAAAAACCACAAACGGACAAATCCAGTGATCTTGAGGGCCAGGGAATGTCACCGAATCTTGAGATGACATGGTTACCGAACAATTCTCACACAGCTGCCATTGATTACTAAATTACTAAATGGCGAGATTGTTTACAGCTCAAGGTCCCTGTTCTGCAGTGCTGCCAACTCTACATGGCTGACACTACACATTTCAAAAGTTTCCGTTTTTCTGTGTCACCCTGTAGATAGATAGATAGATATAGATATATATTATATATACACAGTATCTCACAAAAGTGAGTACACCCCTCACATTTTTTGTAAATATTTTATTATATCTTTTCATGGGACAACACTGAAGACATGACATTTTGATACAATGTAGAGTAGTCAGTGTACAGCTTGTATAACAGTGTGAATTTGCTGTCCCCTCAAAATAACTCAAAACACAGCCATTAAGGTCTAAACTGCTGGCAACAAAAGTGAGTACACCCCTAAGTGAAAAAAGTCCAAATTGTGCCCGAAGTGTCAATATTTTGTTGACAGTTCCAGCATGTTAGTACGTGCTTCACTTCCACAGTGTCTGAAAGGTGGAAACAATGATGTGATGATTCATATCAGCAACTTCTGAATTGTTATGAAGCAGAAGGTGATGGATGCCTAAGAAGAGTTGTTACTGGAGATGAAACCTGGACTCACAGCACCAGTCAGAAATTAAGAGAACAAGCAAGGAATGGTGTCATCTCTCCTCACCAAAACCAAAGAAGTTCTGCACACTAACACCTGCAGACAAAGGAATGTCGACTCTGTTTTGGGATGAAGAAAATATTTTGGAACACTACATGTCCAGGGGGAAAATGGCCACTGGTGCCATATATTCAGAACTTCTCAGAAACCATCTTTGACTGGCATCCAAATGATGTAGACTTCAGAGTAGAGGTGTCTTCCTAAATGACCATGCTCGACCCAATACTACCCATGCAACAGGTGGAACTACTGAGGACTACTCAAATATGCAATAGACAGACAGACTTTCAAGTCAGATGAAGACCAAAAGACTTATTTTTTAGAGGAATCTGTAAGCACTGGAAGACTTGTACAGAACATCATGTAAATTACGTAGAATAATGATACAGTTGTAGGACTTCACTGCATTTTTAAAATAAGGTTTTCACATGATTCACACTCATAACAGCAGCACAGATTCCTTAAGCAAGCAAATTGTGAATGTGTTGGGGTTACGACACTTCGTGTCATCAGAACTCTTCTTGTAATCAGTTAATACTTTCTACAGGAAGATTAATTAAAACGTGAAAAGTAGTAACATAATGAACAGGTGATGAAAGTGTAACAAACAGAACATCTGGAGCTGAGGAAAAGTGCAAAGGAACGGTGGAAGCTTTGACTCCAGTAGTGAATTGAAGGAGATGGGAACAAGTCTAGGCAGCTGTCAAAATGTAACTTTCAAAATTTAGTGTGCTCTTAAGCTCATGTCCAAAGCTGCTGCCGGGGCATCATGCAAATGATTCGCCAGATTTGATGATGCTGCCACCACCATAATGCACAATGGAGAATGTGGATCTTGGATAATGTGCAGTGTTTAAACATGGCGTTTTGAGCTTATTTTGGCCATTAGACTAATTTTGCTCTTTTTAGCCCATAGAAGAGTCTTTCCTCTGACTTCAGGGTCTCCCATTTGCCTCCGGGTACACTCTAGCCAAGATGCCACATGCATACAGTGTAGGTGTTTTTTTTTTTTTTCTCCCTTTTTCTTTTACCGAGATTTTCTCTTTTCCACTCTCTCATACAACCGAGATGGATGAAGCACTTTGCCAACAGGTGTTGTCTGCACAGTCTCTCCAATCTCAGCCACTGGAACATGCAACTTCTCATAGGTTTCATAGAGGCCTCACTCATTAGCCTTGCATGACCACTGAGTTTTTGCAGATTTACAACCTTGCCATACTCTACACTTCATGACATTTCAGTGACTTGGATATTTTCTTGTAGAGATCTTTGGCTTGTGCTTTTCAGCCCTCCTTCTCATGGAGTTGCTTGGTGTACTCTTTTGGTCTTCTTAATGAAGGTCAGGTCACCAGACTGAGAGACTTGTCCACCCAAATACAGGTGTAATTATACTACAATCAAATAAAAGCACACAGATTATCTCCATTTAATTAGGGACGTCTAAAACCAACTGACTTCACCAATGATGATTTGGGTGTATAATATTTAAATGTAAGCAATTATTTTCTATATTTGTAACTAATTTAGACCACTTTGCAGTGATCGGTTTTCATTTTGTTGATCAATGTCAAAAAAAACAAAACAAAACAGAACATTAAATCTATTGTGATTCAATGTCATACAAAAATAAAATGTGAAAACATCTAAGGGAACGAAACTTTTAATAGGCTCTGTACACAGCAAAATCTGTAAATTTTTCTACATAAAATGCATTACAGGTAGTCCCCAAGTTATGGACATCTGACCTACAACTTACAAACAGGGCCGTGGCTGCGACGCATGTGCCTTAGTAACAGCCGCTCCGTCATCTTTGGCCTGAGGACGCTGCAAGTGGTGGCTGGACGGAGGCTGGAGGGGGCGATTTTGCTGCTCGCGCAATGTAGTGTCCCTCGGGCGGCTCCCGGCAGCAAGCAGTGACCCGTGGTCCATAGTCACCAGGGCCACAGCTATCGCTCGTGTGCAGGACAGAGGCTTGATGGGGCGGTTTGCTGCCTGCCCACCACTCTGCCGCAGCTACTGCTCTTGACTGGATGCAGGCTGGATGGAGTGGAGGGGGGAGTTTCACTGCCCGTCCACCACACACGGCTGCCCCGTTCGTTCTCGGTGGGTGGCTGGTGATGCTGCAAGCGGTGACCCTGGTTGTGACTGAACGGGGCAGCGGGGGGTAGCATTGTAGTGTGCCTCGGGTGGCTGCCTGTTGAATGAGAGCGATGGTGGACGATTCACTACCCGCCTTTGGCCGCACCGTGTTCGTTCTTGATGGGCGGACGCTGCAGGCAGCATACTGTAGTGGAGGTGACTGTGTGGTGGGTGGTGAACAGCCCATCGCGGGCCCTATTCATTCTCAATTGCAAGCCTGCTTGTACCGTTACGCACATAGCAGGAAGTTGTCTCTTGTCAGTACATCAGACGTGTTGATGACGGGTGCCTTCCTGCTGCGATAGCATGTACAGTGCTGTACAGAAGAGCTTATCTTAACCTTTTGTCTTCACCCTTCAACAATGTCTCTGAAACACAAATCTGATGCAAGTACTGGTGATACAGTAAAGAAGAGAAAAACCATCACCATTGAAAATAAAGTAGGAATAATAAAAAGGTCAGAGAGGAGTGAAACTCCATCATTCATTGGCAGAGCACTTGGTTACAGTCGGTCAACAACAGCATTTATTAAAATGATGTACCTGTTCCGACTTACATACAAATTCAACTTAAGTACAAACCTACAGTCCCTATCTCGTACGTAACCCGGGGACTGCCTGTATAACATTTCTGTAGCAAAAAAGGACATCTATAGAATACATAAAACTAAGCAATGCGTCAATTATTTAGGAGTGTATTTTTTTATCATCATGGCTGCATGGTAGGTGGAGTCCCCAACCCCACCCCAGAAAAACCTCACTTTCACATTAGACATCAAAACCTTATTTTATTACTTCTTATTATGCATAACATACTACTAGTTTATGCCTGTAGCCAAGGGTAGAAAATAGCAATAAATCACAGGGAGAAAAAATAATAATACTGCTTCTACACTCAATTATCTACAGGAAATTCAGAGTCATCAGCTATCCATCAGACTAAGCTCACCTTGCACTCTTTGTTTCCATCTTGAGTTTAAAACCAATAAATCTACATTAGGGGACTTTTGTTGTTGTTTGACAATATCTTCAGCTTTCTGCCCACTGTTGTCTTAGGTCGAGGACTGCCTTCTGCCACTACTTAAAGTAGCTTTGCTGGACCTCAACACAAACTCATTCTGCCTGCTTTGTTAATTCCACTGTCTTCTTCACAATATTTGCACATTTGAGAAACTGGAACTACAACAGTTTTCTAGAACATTAAAATTACAGGAAAATCCATCCATCCATCCATCCATTTTCCAACCCGCTGAATCCGAAAACAGGGTCACGGGGGTCTGCTGGAGCCAATCCAAGCCAACACAGGGCGCAAGGCAAGAAACAATCCCGGGCAGGGTGCCAACCCACCGCAGGACTCACACAAACACACCCATACACCAAGCACACATTAAAGCCAATTTAGAATCGCCAATCCACCTAACCTGCATGTCTTCGGACTATGGGAGGAAACTGGAGTGCCCAGAGAAAACCCACGCAGACACGGGGAGAACATGCAAACTCCACGCAGGGAGGACCCGGGAAGCGAACCTGGGTCTCCTAACTGCGAGGCATCAGCGCTACCACTGCGCCACCGTGCTGCCCTACAGGAAAATCACTTGGAGCAAAAAGCTATGATTATGTGGAAAGCTAAGAGTTATCACCCAGAATATCAAACGCTGTGACCGCAAGATTTAACACTGTGCTGAGTTTTATGGCAGAATCTTCGCATCAGTGTAGTGCACCCTAGGCAAGTCATCAACAAAATAGTGGTGCTGTGCATTTAAAATTAAACTATTCTTTTTCAAAGTAAAGAAACAATCAAAAATACACAATGACAAAGTGCTTGAACTTGAAGAAACATGACAGATGTGCAACACAACAAAATAACTTTTTGTGACAGCCCCAAGGTGCATTTAAAGTCAAATAATTCCATATATGTCATATACAGTAATCCCTCCTCGATCGCAGGGGTTGCGTTCCAGACCCCCCCCGCGATAGGTGAAAATCCGCGAAGTAGAAACCATATGTTTGTATGGTTATTTTTATATATTTTAAGCCCTTATAAACTCTCCCACACTGTTTATAAATACTCCCCGCAGAGTTATACAGCATAATCCCTTTGTATTCTCTTAGATATTAGGTAAGATTCATTGAAATTATGTATATAAACACACTGTTTATATACAGTAAAACCTAAATATTATTTTAAAGATATTGAGTGTCTCCGATATCACATATGTTACAGCCATTACGATAGACAGGCCACCAGCAATAAATACGTACAATGCAAGAAAAATAGTATACAATAAATGTGTGTACAGTGACACTAAACGTACATACATGTACTAAGCACTGTAAGAAGAAAATTATTTATGGTTACTCACCAACAATGACACGATGACTTGTCCGATAACAATGAGTTTAATTTTACTGCACAACAAAGGAGAGCGTTACAGCCCTTGTAAAGGAGCCACTTCAGGCGATTGTGTAGCACTGCCGTTGTTCTTCTTCTGGCAGTCTTCAATCCAAATCCCTAAAGCAGATTCCATCCAGACTACTGCCTTATTACATCCACTTACAACTCGTTTTTCACCCTGGTTAAAAGGACACTGTGGCCGTAGATCTTATATTCCTTTCCTACTTTTTAAATAAAAAGAATCGTAGCCTTCAACAAATCCAAAACGTTTACCTTTTCGGCAATCGTTAACATCTTCTTCTTGCGCTTGGGCACGGCCCCTGAAGCAGTAGCAGATCGTTTTGGAGCCATAATGAAGGGCTTGACTATGCACAAAGATAAACACAAAAGAGCACAACTCTTTACACAGCGAAACACGTTGATACTGAATGAGCGAGACGAGACTTCCTGGTTAACACTGCATTCAGCATGCAGGAACTCAACTGCGTGCTCTGATTGGTTAGCTTCTCAGTCAGGAGAACTTAACTGCGTGCTCTGATTGGTTAGCTTCTCAGCCATCCGCCAATAGCGTCCCTTGTATGAAATCAACTGGGCAAACCAACTGAGGAAGCATGTACAGGAAGTAAAAAGACACATTGTCCGCAGAACCCGCGAAGCAGCGAAAAATCCGCGTTATATATTGTTAGGCTTTCATATAAAATCCGCGATTGAGTGAAGCCGCGAAAGTCGAAGCGCGATATAGCGAGGGATTACTGTACAGTGTTAAGTGATCAAGTAACCAGAGCAAATTATTATTGCTCAAAGTACAGCAGCATAAATTGTTATTGCACCTGTTAATGAATAGTACATTACATATTCTATATTGTATTACATTAGTATATTGCACATTACCAATATAGGTTATTGCACATGTTCAATTAAAAAATTCTCAGACTGAGGAGATTCAGAGTTCAGAAAGCTTATGGCAGATGGGAAAAAGCTCTTTTTTAGTCTGTTTGTGCGTTAACACGGATTGACCTAAAGCGTCTTCCTGACTGGAGGAGCTCAAACAAAGAATTTCCAGGATGAGTTTTGTCCTTGAGAATGTTTTTGGCCCTCACACAGCGAGTCTTATACGAGAGTTCGAGTGATGGCAGTTCAGTCCCAGTAATGGCCTCTGCCGTTTTTACGACCCGCTGCAGGGCTTCTTTAGCAGCCTTGGTGCAGCTGTTGTACCAGGCCATCATGTAGTTTAAGATGCTCTCTATAGTGCATCTATAGAAATTAACCAGCAGCTTCTGGTGGAGGTCAGCTCTTCTTAACTTCCTGAGAAAATAGAGGTGTTGTTATGCTTTGCCTGTCATAGCCAAGTTGTTGTCAGCCCAGGACAGGTCCTCTGAGATGGTGACTCCTAGAAACCTAAAGCTGGAAACTCCACAGCATCTGCATTGATTGTTATCGGACTGTGATCGGTCTTTTTAGTGGTCCTAAAGTCCAGAATATCTTTGGTCTTTTTGGTATTTAAGACCAGGTTGTTGGTGTTGCACCATGCTGTCAGATTCTGAACCTCTTCCCTATATGCAGCTTCACTGTTGTCTGTTACAAGCCCAATGACAGTTGCATCATCCACAAATTTAACAATAATGTTTGATTGGTGGATGGGTTGACAGTCATGGGTGAAGAGTGCATAGAGAAGGGGACTTAGGGCTCATTTATACTTCACGCTCAGAACGTGTACGCGCCCGCATCATGGCTGCCACGCGTTCCCAGCGTTCATTTCACGCGTCCTCTGAAATTAACGCGACGCATGCGCGAGTTGCAGTACCAGCAAAAAGTCGGGGGGCGCAGTGTGCTAAAAGTCGAAATGTGACGTCAGAGTCTCTGTTTACTATCTACATGTGACAGAAAGCCTCTATACAGATCCTACGGGGATCGATGTGCATGCTTCGATGTTTGATGAATGGTTCGATGTGGTGAAGCAAAATGCCGACATACAAATGCATTCGTGGTGCTTTTATATTCAAGCGTTGCATATTCCCGATCGTAATGACACAATGCATTTTAAAAGTCTCACATAACATCTTTGTGCCATCTTTTCTTTTTTTTTGCAACTTCACAACAGCAACATAATGTATAGCGCTGTATTTGAGCCACTGGGAAAAAAATAAAGGACACGGTGAAAACGTGTATTTTGTGATTAAAGTGGACATTTCGGCTTTAATCTCGAATTGTCCACTTTAACCTCGTAGTTTACTTTATCATTAAAGCAGACGGTCGTAAACGTCATTCCAGTTTTTAATCGCTTCAAGCTTCTTGGACCTGACAGCAGCGGCAAGCAGCAATAGATCACCACACAGAACAAATTAAATGTATGATATTCCAACTCTCTGCACATTTAGAATCTTTAGATTCATACTTGATATCACTTCCATGATGAAATGCATTAAAGTGTGTATGTTACATTTTACATATAATTTCGCTTAAATAATGAATACTGTTAATAATTACACACATGGGGGTGTCACGTTGGTGGAACGATAGCACTGCTGTCTCGCAGGGAGTTATGTTGCTGGTATATCCTGCTTGTATTCCACACTGTGCTCCGGTTTCCTTCCAAAGATATGCAGATTTGGGGATTTGGTGCCGCTAAAATGACGCTAGTGTATGTGTGTGCTTGTATTCACCTTGCGATGAGCCGAGACCTCGTCCAGGGATTGTTTCTCAGTCGTGCCCAATGCTTGCTGGAATGGACACATCCCTGGATTTAATCAATAAACATCCTTTTCAGAGATATTGCGGTATGGTGTTATCGGAATTTAATAGGTGTTTTAGGCAATTCACAACACAGAGAAGCCAAACATGTTCTCACCGTGATAATATCTCGCACTGCCGCCTGGTGGATTCCTCCAGATTTATGTAAAGTACGCGCGCAAGTATAATCAGTACAACGCTTTCGTAGCAGGAGCGTCCTCTGCAGCATGCGTCGTGTGAAGTATAACTCCGGCCTTAGTACACATCCTTGTGGCACACCAGTGCTCAGGGTAAGGGTGGAGGATGTGTGTTTGCCCATCCTGACAGACTGGGGGCGGTTGGTGAGAAAATCCAGTAACCAGTTGCATATGGACGGAGCAAGTCCTAGTGCATAGAGTTTTTGGATCAGCTGGTTAGGTATGATGGTATTAAATGCACAGCTGTAGTCAATGAAGAGTATCCTAACATAGGTGTTGGGCTTTTCCAGGTGCGAGAGAGCAGCATGTAGAGCCACACAGATGGCGTCCTCAGTTGATCTGTTTGACCGATATGCAAACTGGTGTTGGTCTAGATCAGCTGGGATGGAGGCTTTGATGGGGGAGATTACCAGTCGTTCAAAGCACTTTGCGATGACAGGGGTGAGAGCAACTCGTTGATAGTCATTAAGACAGGTTATCCTCGTTTTTTTGGGAACAGGTACAATGGTTGTCGATTTCAGACACAAGGGGACTACACCTGAGGGGAGAGAGGTTGAATGTGTGTGTAAATACCTCCGCTAATTGATCAGTGCAGGCCTGGAGCACACATCCTTGCACATTATCAGGACCTGCTGCCTTCCTTGTATTGATGTTTTCGAGTGCCCGCCACACATCATGTATGTGTATGACCAAAGGCTGTGAGTCTCCGGTCAGCTCGAAGCTGACTGGAGGCTGGTCATTGTCCTTGTCAAACCATGCAAAGAAACTGTTAAGTTCCTCTGCTAGGTTGGCATTGTTATTGGCCAGTGTGTCTTGTACGTCATTTTTCTTTTTGTAATCCATGATTAATCAGATGCCTTGCCACATCCGCTGTGAGTTTGAGTTACTGTCAAAGTCCTCCTCAATCCGTTGTTTGTATATTAGTTTAGCAGACTTGAAGCCCTTCTTGAGGTTAGCTCTGGTAGCTCTATAGGCTGAGGTGTCTCCTAATTTAAAGACTGTCCCTTTCCCTGAGCAGCTGTTTGACTTCACTATTCATCCATGGTTTATCATTTGGGTAGACTTTAATCCTTTTGTTGACAGTGACATTGTCCACACAGTAATTAATATATGATGAAGTATATGTCTCTAAGTCTGTCTGATGAAAAAATATATTCCAGTCTGTTTGTTCAAAGCAGTCCTGGAGTTGGCAAATGGCCGTTTCAGGCCAAACTAACAGTCTTGCTAATTGGATTAGTACTGTTGATAAGAGCTGTGTGCGCTGGAACAAGAGACAAAGAGAAATGATCAGATTTGCCTAGGTGGGGGCGTGGAATGACCTTATAGGCGTCTTTTATGTTTGTATAGAAGTGGTCTAAAGCGTTTTCCCCTCGTATTTTACAATGTACATGCTGATAAAATCTGGGGAATACATCCTTACGATTCGCTTGATTAAAATCCCTAGCAATGATAAAAACTGCATCAGGGTGAGAGTTCTGTTGTTTAATGATAAAGTCAAACAATTTTTCAAGCGCTGACCCAACATTAGCCCGAGGAGGTATGTATACTGCCGTAACAATAACGACGGTATGTTCTCTAGGTAGGTAAAACGGTCGGCAACTTAGCATCAGATATTCCACGTTCGGACAACAAAACTTGTTAAAGTTATATTGGTGCACCAAGCATTATTAGTATAGACACACAGCCCTCCACCTGTTTTCTTACTGGAATTGGGTGTTCGATCGGCTCGATGGAGCGTGCAACCTGCAAGCTCAACTGCTGTGTCCAGTATGGTGGGATCCAGCCATGTCTCCGAAAAAATCAAATGCAGCAGACCCTTGTAGGTTTGTGTGTGGAAATATTCAGTCGGAGCTCGTCCATTTTATTTGCGAGTGACCTAGTATTCACAAGAAGAACGTTAGGAAGAGGGGTTTTACGTGGAGCAGCCTTTAGCCTAGTTAGTAATCCTGCTCGCTTGCCTCTTTTTTGCTTCCTCTCCCTGCGCAGTCTACGTGCCCGTCTTCCAAGTGAAGGAGTCAACGTAAGTCCCGGTGATCTGAGAATCTCATGTGGTATTGGTTCTGTGTTATAATAATTATCTTTGCTATTAGAGCCGATCTGTAGAAGCTTTTGACGACTGTAGTGGATGTTCGTTTCCGTGTGTAAAACAATGAAAGTCAATATTAAGAAAAATAATAGCAGAAAAGAGCACCTATTCGGGGAGCACAAAACCGCAGCATCTGTGCGCGCCATTCCTTTGGGGTTTGGAAGGATTTGAGATTATTTGCAATAAATGAACTAAAAAAATTAATCTAAAACTTTTTTTAGACAGCAGTCTGAGTTTACAGACTCAACTGCTGTGAAAGAGCAACTTTATTTAAAGAAAATGTTCTGAAGACTCAAAACAGACAAGGTACCTTAGCTGAAAAATAAACTGTTTAGAAATATGTGACATACTTAATAACCTCCTTAGTGCTATGGTTACACCAGGAAAAATGAGCCAAAAACACAGAATTATTTTCAACAAGAAAAAATGTTATTACATTTAACAGAAACATGTAGACACTAAAACGTCAATATAAATACAGTAGGAAAGGCATGTCTAGTGTCCACTGCTGTACTGATGCAGATTTAGTACATATCCTTTGTGTGATAGGTTTTGAAACGCTACCAGCACACAGCCTTATGTTGCAATTGTGACAGTAGAAGCATGTTTTTTTTTTTTGCATACTACCATGAAGTAAAAACATGATGATGGCTATTTTAAATGAGTGACACTTATCTAAGCATATTTATCAATCAGCTTTTTTACAAACCCAAGTCAGAAACTGGAATCCTGAACATCTCCATTTTACTGTAGCTTAGAAGTAGATACAATGGAGTACATGCTGTAATATTAATTTGTTATCAATGTAGGCCAATTCTGCCATGAACATAGTAAAATAGCTGTTACTAGTGAGTAATAATTTTATAACTGTAGCTGGAAATGAGGGGTTGTGGGGTTGACATGTGCTTCAAGAGTAGCATCAAACAGTTCTGATCATCCAAACTTCTAAATTAAAAAAAGTCTTGTTCTGATCCCTTAAGAGTATCAGCTGTGATTTACTCTCAGTAGCTGCATCATCTCCACACATGCCATAATAGGAAATAAATACAAAGTCAAAAAATGAAAGATGAAACCAGAGAGCTTTGTCTTATGCAGGTTCAAAGGTTTCACAAGAACATTCTTCCCCCTAGATTCTCTTCACCTTTTCCTCATCAAGCTTCATGATCATCTCACTTTAAATACTGATAACCTCCACCAACCAAGGAAGGCCAAAATCATTCATCTATGTATTGAAGATATGCATCTGCGGGCTAGAAAAACTGAGAATAATCAAAACCAATAAAGTAAATACAGCAAAAAAAAAAAATAAAAAAAATAAATAAATAAATAAACACACTTGCCTTGATGATGACTGCATGACTAGGAATTCCAGGGAAAGATGCATTATGCGACTCTGTGACGACATTCCACCATAGCTTCGAATTTCCAAAGTACCTAGAGCTTGCAGTATATTGACTGCTAATTAAGAAGCTGACAGAAGTACAAACACATCCCAGAAATGTAAGTTCAGCTACAATCTTAGTTCTCTTCATTTATTCACCCCCGACTTGCTTCAAGGTAAATGTCTGTAACTGTATATTGTTGGACAAAATCGTGTAGAGTGATGAGGCCTTAAAGCTTATAATCTTCTCTCTCACCATTTGATAGGCAAACATCTTCACTTTGTTTATTGTGAATTCAAGTAGATGTGTAGTCTCAGGTCACCACAAACACAGTATTACTGTGAAAGATTGGGTAACACTGCATTTAACAAAAAATTACAATTATACTTAAAAATCAATTTACGGGCGGCACGGTGGCGCAGTGAGTAGCGCTGCTGCCTCGCAGTTAGGAAACTTGAGTTCGCTTCCCAGGTCCTCCCTGTGTGGAGTTTGCATGTTTTCCCCGTGTCTGCGTGGGTTTCCTCCCACAGTCCAAAGACATGCAGGTTAGGTTAGGTGCATTGGCGATCCTAAATTGTCTATAGTGTGTGCTTGGTGTGTGGGTGCGTGCGCCCTGCGGTGGGCTGGCACCCTGCCTGGGGTTTGTTTCCTGTCTTGCGCCCTGTGTTGGCTGGGATTGGCTCCAGCAGACCCCCGTGATCCTGTAGTTAGGATATAGCGGGTTGGATAATGAATGGATGGATGACTTATCATAGAGACACATTTTGACTAAAAGACATGCTCTTGAAAATTTTCTTAGTGTCCCCCTGTATGGGAGGTATTTTCTGTAAAAAAGAAAATACAGTAGAGTCCCGCTAATCCGAACTAATTGGGACCGAACCCTGTTCGGATTAGTGAAAATTCGAATTAGGCGGAGTTTTGTCATATAATGCCATATATTGACTTTATGAGGCGTATTAAGCGTCTGATGTGTCAAGAATTAAAGGTAAGAAATTACGTATTCTAGTACACTGCAATTTAAACTGCACTGTAGTGTGACTGTGATCGGAGGTAAAATCGATATGACGGGCGGTACGTGAGTAGTAGCGGAAGGGCAGTGACCTAGACCCCCCCACCCGACCTGCTACTGCTGAGTGATGTGTTTTGTGCAATGTTATTGTTCGTGTGCGCGCACTTGCCCTGTGTTTTGTGAGTCCTTGTGAGTGGTGTGTACGTGTGGTTTCTTTACATTCTGTGCTTGTCCCTGCTGTTAATCATCATGGCAAGCAAACGTAAACATAACTCGTGTACATTAAAAGAAAAACTGGAAGTGTTGAAAAGACTTGACAAAGGTGAAAGTGCCACTCAGTTATCGAAGGAATTTGGTGTCGGGAAAGCAACAATTTCCGATTGGAAAAAGAACAGAGGTAAAATTGAGCAGTTTTGCACTACCACAAGTGAAAAAACGATTGAAAAACGTAGCAAGACGACATTGTCTTCTTACGAAAAATTGGACGAAGCACTTTTCTTATGGTTTACACAAGAAAGACAGAAAGGAATCCCTATCACTGGCCCTCTAATTCAAGAAAAGGCGCTTCAATTGAACAAGCTCATGGACGGTGACGTATCATTTACGGATAGTTGTGGTTTCTTAGACCGATGGAAGAAAAGACATGGAATCAGGCAGCTTACAATAACTGGGGAGAAATTGTCAGCGGACAACGAAGCAGCTGTTGAATACCTTGAGGAGTTCAAATGCATCATTTCTTCCTACTCGCCCCAGCAAGTTTACAACGCAGATGAGACAGGACTTAACTTTAAAGCATTGCCTACCAAAAGTCTTGCATCACAAGAGGAACGATCTGCACCAGGGTTTAAAATGGATAAACAGCGCCTAACTGTGTTGGCCTGCAGCAATGCTTCTGCCACAAATAAGCTTCCACTGATGGTTATCGGCAAATCGGCAAAACCACGCTGTTTTAAGAACATGAACATGAACTCTCTCCCTGTTTTTTACAGAAATCAAAAGAAAGCTTGGATGGATCGTGCCTTGTTCCAAGAATGGTTTGACAAGCAATTTGTGCCAAAAGTAAAGGCGTTTAACAAAGAAAATGGATTGCCTCCTCGTGCTTTGTTACTTATAGACAATGCTCCGTCACATCCAGAAGAAATGCAACTTGTTTGCGATGATATCAAGACTATTTTTCTCCCACCAAATGTCACATCAATTTTGCAGCCAATGGACCAAGGGGTTTTGCAGGCTTTGAAAATGCTTCTTCGTAGCCTACTTGAAGATAATGAAGAGCTAACAATTTTGGATAAACTCAAGAAAATGAACATCAAAGATGTTATTTACTGGGTTGCTGAAGCTTGGGAAAACACACGCAAGGAATCCTTACAGAAGTCTTGGAAAAATCTCTGGCCTGAGTTAGAATTTGTCCAAACAGTTTTCCCCCCGACAAAAGAAAATTGCGAACTTCTTCAATTGGTGAAAAGAATGCCAGGTTGTGAAAATGCAGAAGAAGAGTGCATGGAAGAGTGGACGGCCGTTGATGACTGTGGCCATGAAGAATACACAGATGAGGACATTGTGGCAGCTGTGCAGGGAACGTCAGCTGATCTCGACGCAGATGACAGTGAGGAGGAAGGGGATGCGCCGACTGATGTTGTTCCACACACTGCCGCAGCCAGTGCCCTTGATCTCGCTTTGCGCTACGTTGAGCAACACGCCGATGCAACCCCAACAGATGTTATGTTTATGCGGCGTTGGCGAAACATTGCTTCTTCAAGCCGTTTTAGTTTGTTGCGTCAGAAGAAGATCACTGACTTTATCTCTTAGATAATGGTTTGCTTTTTACGTTTTGTGTAAATGCTGTACAGAACATGGATTCTACATATGTGAGTAAATTCAATCTTGTTTTTAATTTTAAGTAAAGCTGTATTTTGGATTTTTAGTTAGCGAAATTGAAAAATTACAAGTTTCTTAAATGTACATTAAACGTACGACATAACTTGAAAAAACTTGTTTTCTTTACTTTTCCCAGTTCAGAAATTTTATAAAAATTATTTTTTTTTCTCTAGTCCTGTTCGGATTAGGCGGATTTTCGGATTAGCGGGGTTTAGATTAGCGGGACTCTACTGTAAATTATAAAATGAAAATGTAATCTCTCTTTTGCAATTTCATTTTCAAAGTTTCAAACTGCAAAAATTAATATTAAAATGAAATAACCCCATTTGCAATTTCATTTTCTGCCTGAATAACAATGAAGCTGCAAAATGAAAAGTAAGGCGCATTTCCATTTTGCATTTTCAAGACCTTAACATACAAATAACGCAGGTCAATGGGCGGGGTTTTGGACCTCAAATTCCCTCAATTCTTTGTGTATGCAATACAATGAAATTCTCACCTGCATGTCTGACTAACATAACATGTCGCCACTCTATACCACCAAAATAAAGAAGAATGTTTTAAATATTTGACATCTAACTTCAAGAAAAGCACAAATCAGCTTATCGTATACATATGCAGACAGAACAAAAAGTTAAAAACCTAAAGAATGATGTGCTTTGTTTGGGTTGGAAAATCTCCAAAATGGTTTGAATATTTACAATTTTCATTAACAAATCACAATTAAGAGCAAATGAGATTAAGGGAAACTTCAGTTTAAAGCATTTTAAATTGTATTTATATAATCATAAGAACAAATGCTGGAATGATTGTGAAGAGAAAACATGTACAGAATTCACAGAAAATTCAGTCAACACCACAAGTACAACAAACAGAAAAGCAAAGGCTTTAAATAATACACTATTTATTTTTTTTCTTAAACTACATACTCAAAATTCCAATTAAAGTAGGGATTTCTCACACTGTAAGGAAAAAAATAACACTGCATTAAATACTGAAAGTTGAAAAAAAATAATTATGATTCAAATGGTTTAATTATAGGTGTAATTAATTTTAAATATTTAGTATGTGTACTCTGAAAGCAAATTCAGACTCCGCTTCAATCATGTACAAGCACACAAAAAATAGCGATAAAAAAAAAACAAACTTTCAATACATACTATTCAAAATCTATTAAATATTAACAAGGGTGGGTGCTTCAAGAAATTACTGCCCCTCTCTTTACTGGTAGACTAATCTAAATGTTAGATATATCCCACATGAGTTCTGATAGTACATGACATGTCCCCTCTTTAGTAGATTAAAGAGAAATCTTACCTTGCTAAAATTTTAATACACTGACTAGAAAAACAGTGTACAGCTGAATGCAAATTAAAGACAACTATTAATATATTAAATTAGCTTTACAAGATACATGCACTCATTGGCCATACTCTTTTAAAGTTGATGCATAACTCTCAGTTATTAACATTTGGAAAAAGGGGAATTCCATATAATTAGTAACTATCCAATTAATATAGTAAGTGTTTGGCCTATGAATTAAGACAGTTTGCAAATAAACTGTCCTTCAAAGAAAACTGTATATTTTGAAAAAAAGATGAACAAAAACACACACACACACACTCTTAAGGATTGTATTTCAGCAAGTTAAACATTACAAAAGTGGATTATACTACAGCTGGGTATAAAAAAATGTGTAAATTCTAGTGATGCAATAATATCTTCCTAATAATAATAATGAGGAAATTAGAAAAGTTACACATTTGAACATGCAAACAGAGGTTTTTTGGTCAGTTTGGATGATGAGTGTGTGTGCGTGCATTTCTTTAAAACACACATATACAGATATATACATTTGATATTTTATATATCCCTCATTTGCAAACATACATATATACATACATCAATATATATGAAAAATAAAATTTGTTTTCTTTTTAATGGAAACAAGGTATGCTATACACTCCTGTAGTATGTACCCATTTCATTTATTAGCCAACACAAAATATTTACCTAATCACTCCTTATTTATGTGATACAGTTTAAGTGCTCACCTATAATAAAACCATTGTTAAACAGAAAGAATCCAGTATGACCATAAATTAAAATGACAGTGAACAAATAGAGAGTGCCTGGTCATGTGGCTATGTTATTTAACTTTTATACAAGGAAGAATAAAAGATACAGCATTACTTCTCAAAAAATATCAGAAGGACAATCCATCTTAACCAAGGCTGAATTTTTAAAGACAACATATCATAGGGTTTCCGCTGTGACCAGCCAATATGCATAGTTTTGGGAAGATGAACACTAAAATACAAAATGAAATATAATACAAGCTTATCTGTATTTTAAAGTCACCACACAAAATTTAAGGTATCTAAATTATTTCATTATTTGTTTTGCCAACAAAAATAGTAATTTACTGGTCTAATGTACACTTTATTCAAATAAGCTATTTCTCAAAAGGTGACTTGAGATGACAAGGGAAGAAAAGGAGAAAAAAAAACAAAAGCACACCTGATAAGTGTTGGTTTCTGCTAAAGTATTTTTAATTTCTGAACAGACAAATCTTTTAGATAAAGAAAGAAGCAGGCTGTCTTTTCAAATGTTACAATCACTGGCACACATGAGACATTCTTTTTGCATAAAGCATGAATATCTGGTCATATAATCAAATCAGCAGTTACTGGATGTGGCTCTGCTAGAAGATGTAGAGGTCAAGTCAAAACCCACTTATATAAATCACCCTACATAATCTCTTTTGTCGAGATGTACTACTTCTAGATATACTCTACGTTGCCAGATATTTCAAAGGCAGACACTGAGGAAATTTCCTCCTCCACAAAAAAATTGAAATTTCATTATTATTTTTATATCTAACTTTTAAAGCTATGCAAAAGTAATGGGGATTTGGTATTAGCCTCAATAGAATCCAAAAGGACCATTATTTCTTTATCAAATCATGTAAATTTGAAACACATGGTTTTATAAACTGAATGTGCACACTTCTAGAACAAGTTGATAGACTAAAATACAAAATCCAAACAAATTTCATGTCTGAGAATGAATGTTGTCTTTAAAAGAAACAGTATTTCTGATCAACCATCACAAGAAAAGTCTCCTACTTAGAAACATACCTCTATGTCAGTGAGGTAAAAATAAATATATTGCTCTAACTGCATTAATAATAAACTGCTTATTAGTAAATAGGAAGAGTTCACATTAGACATGTTCGTTAAACATCAGGTAGGACTTCTTGAAGGTGAAACAGGGCTGGGAATCAGTGCACCAGATCTTACAGTAAATATTTGCGCCTAGCGTCCTCATCCAGAGTGAGATCAACTACTTCTGGAGGTGAAGCCCAGTTGGACTGGGAAGAAACTGCTGTCCAGAGGTGAGATTGCCTTGTGCTGTTGTACTGTGAAACAGGAGTGTGCTTCCATGAAGAAATACTTTGTATTACACCCCCTCTTGGATGAATGCACCTGAAGATAAAAAAGAAATTAACAAGAACAGTAAGCTAAAGGAAAAACAGCCAATTTACAAAATACCCATTTAGATAGGTTTACCTAAGGGTAAATTCTAAAGCAATAATGCATAAGAAGCAGAATTTCAATCATTTGGTCATTTATTTTCTAAGCTTTATTTCCATCAAAGGGAACAAGAGGCCAAACTATCCTGGCAGCAATACCTACACGACAGAAGGGCTTGTTCAGTCAAGCATACATTCAAACTCCTATAACAAAATGGACACATCTACACTATACTTTAAGAATGGCACAATATTACGGCTTTGTTCATCATTCCCCATCTTTATTAATCTGCTCATGCTCAGTTGTCTTCCATAAATGTAGATTCAGTGGTATATAACATTTCAAAATAATATTTTAGACAGTAGTATTCTACATCTGAGAAAAAAATAAATTAGCATCTTCCCCCATATCCCTTGCCCACTCTCCAAATCACAATCGTTTTTGAGAAGAAACAATTACAATATTGCAACTGTAATGTAGTTTAACAAAAGACCTTTAATCAATAACACAGCGATCTCTAGAAAACCAAGGTAAAATGGATGCACTCATTTTGTATGTTACTGCACTGGTGCCTTTTTAAGACTGGCATGGAAGCCACAGTGAGGTTATGGTCAGACAGCAATCAAACAAAGCAAAGAGAAGGCATACTGTATTGAAACTGAGAAACTGGAGTGTGTAGTATGGACACACAGAACTTAGACTCAGGACACAATATGCAGAGTACAGTAAAATGTTTATAATATATAGGGGACCATAAATGATTATTTTATAAATGATTAGTGTATCAACTATTTTATCAATTACCGTATTTTTCGGACCATAAGACGCACTTTTTTCCCCCCAGAATTGGGGGGGAAAAGTCCCTGCGTCTTATGGTCCGAATATAGCCTAAACATGTGCTGTAAAAAAAAAATTTTCAACTTGCCCGGCTCTGTGCTCCATTCCCGCCGCGGCCGCCCGCCCCGCTCACTGGAGTCAGGCGCTGCTGCTGCCCTGTGGTAGTAGTAGTACCGTACCTGCTTCCATGATCATTCCTGCTGGCTGCAATGCTCCATTCCCGCCCCCGCCCGCACCGCTCACTGGAGTCAGGGGACTGGACTCTAACTGGTACAGTGTAGTGTACGGTGACGGTCCCTTCCTTGATCCTGCAGTCTACATGCATCATCATTCATCGATTCCCATCCGCCTCAGCTGGTGTCCGCCCGCTTCCGGGATCGGAACCAGCGTGAGGCGCACATGTGACCTCCCTCCTGTG
>JANRMT010062822.1:15278795-15292934 GCA_026402145.1 Polypterus bichir lapradei
TGCGTCTTATGGTCCGGTGCGTCTTATGGTCCGAAAAATACGGTACTTGATTAATCTAATAACTAATTTTGACTAAATAATTCAAGAGGGGAAATATAATTGTGTGCTGTATTTAATTTTATATATAATTTAAGAAAAACATGTATATATAGAATTTGAATACATCAGGATATGAAAAAACTAATTTTGTACTTTAATTTATACCACAAAACTCCAACTTTGGGTATCTTGGAACATTGTGATATTTTACAGTTATACTCCATACTTTCCAAACTTCAATTATTTGCCTTCACCTGCAACTGGAACATGAAATCAAATAGTCAAATGGATAGCAAATCTGTATGATTCCACAAGTCATTAAAGAAAGAGATGCTTCCTTCATCTAGGATACATTTGTTGATAGATCCCTTACGCACATGTATATATATTTAATTACACATATCTGGTAACTTTCATCTAAAACACCACTCTAATTTAAACTGTCATGCACAATGTCAGTTAAATGGTATTAAAACATTTGGATTTAGCCAGACAATTGGTTCTGATAATGTTAAATTATATCATATCACAGCAGCTGGATCTCATGAATGGAATCATGAAGTACTTCAAAAATACTCATCTCTACTCTTGAATAATTCATGGCAGTATACGAGGTGTGGAAGAAAAGTAATGAGACTGATTTTTTTTATTTACCAAAGTTTTTATTTTTTTCAAACATCAATGTTATCCCCTTCAAAGTATTTCCCTTGGGCAGCTACACACCGATGGAGACGTTGTTCCCACTGTTGGTAGCAGCGCTGGAAGTCTTCAACCGGTATGGTCTTCAGCATGTCCGTTACACTCTTTTGGATGTTTTCTAAAGTCCCGAAATGACGTCCTTTGAGGACATTTTTCAGTTTAGGAAAAAGGAAAAAGTCACACGGACTGAGGTCAGGTGAATAAGGGGGCTGGGGAACCACAGGAATGCGTTTTTTCGATTGTCCTTCTGCTCAATTGTGAGGTTTTTCGGCACCATTTTGGCACAGACCTTTCGCATGTGCAAACGTTCAGTCAAAATTTGATGAACGGTAAATCTGTTCAAATTTAATTGTTCACTCAACATTCTTAATGTTAAACGACGGTCTGACCTCACAAGAGTGTTCACACGTCCGATGTTTTCATTGGTTTTTGAAGTTGAAGGCCTCTCTGAAAAACTTGAGCTCGGGATAAAGAATGTTCCCCATAGGCCTGTTTTAACTTTTCAAACGTCACACTTGCCGATTCTCCAAGCTTAACACAAAATTTAATTGCACAACGTTGCTCCAAATTCCGCTGTTCCATTTTGTGTGACGCACAACCAAAAACACAACTTCGCTAATAGCAGTCACAAAAATCAAGTAGTTAACGGAAGGAGTTGAAACTCGCACTGAGCTATGGGAGGGTACTGATATACGTGCTCTATCAAGGACAACAGCGCAGCGTTGCCAGATCGCTTGCAGTGTTGCCAGTCTCATTACTTTTCTGCCACACCTCGTATGTCAAAGAAATGACTACTTGCTCGCTGGTTACTTCACACTCCGCAAAAACCCAACATGCTAGGCTGTTTAAGTTTCAGTCTCTTTAACCATCTTCATCTGCTGTAAATCAATACCTCAGTGAGATCCATTTATATTATATGTATTTCTGATTCAACTGGCAGACCACCAAAATTCTATTTTACCCACCATACAGCAGCTATGTTTATTTGGCTGTCCACGCCATATATGCTGACGTGGTATTAGCATAAACAAAGTGCAGTATGGAGGAGGAAAACAAACTGGTTCAAAATAAATTTTCTTTTTGATTATATGGAAATGGATTGTATTTGCAAAATCCAACTTGAGCCAATCCTCTTTAATTTGCAGGCCTTGGAAAAATACTGCTCAACTAGTCACAAAACTGGTGGCAACACAACTAACCTTTTCAACCACCTTAAATGACAGCACCCAAAACAACCTGCAGAGAATTTTGTTATGTGTGTGTCACATTTAAGTGTGACAACCACAGCCACCTCTTCATCTACACAGTATGAGGTAACACCACCACCTAAACAAAGGCTTTCACCAAAGTATTTTGGTGAGAATTACACCGTATCATTCCTCATGCAGCTGATACATGCCATGAATCTTTCCTTAGTCAAACAGAAGGTCTTGAACAAAACAGTTGAACACCAAGGCTTTAAAAGACTGATTGCAACTGATTGTCTGCATGAGGATATGTTAAGCCACAGACATTTTTAAATACTGCTCTTCAAAATCTCTATGCTACTGTCGCTGTTTAGCATCATTATTGTCATGTTATGTATTTTTTTGACATCCGTTTTGAAGAAGTTTTCAAGAAAGGAGAAGTTTTAAACCACCTACTAAATATGTTGAAGCATTTAGAATCATATTGTACATTTCAAACTTATTTAATTGTTTGTTCTAGTATTAATGTTTAAATTATGTAGTATTTGTACACGCTAGTGCTAAGGTACAGCTTAGAACATGCCATATTATAAATAGGCCTTATTTTTGAGAATGTAAAAATACTTCTGTTCTTAAGTCTTATACAGTATCTACCATGTTAACTTCTGAACATTGTTTTGCACAAATGCATTTCAGTTTTTTAAATTTTAAATGTCAGTGAATTTGGGTGAATTGTTTATATTCCTTGTTGTTTGGAGTGTTAATTTGGTTTTACATGTTTTACCTTTAAAAATGCAGGTATGACAATTTAAAACAAACAAGCAGATGTAATTCAGGAAAAAAACTCCACCCTTTATTTCCATTAACATACTGTGGAAACACCAGAAATGAGAAGTTCATACTTAAAAACCCACAAATGGCACATAGTTCAAGAAGCCCTGCAAGACAACACTGTATGGGCACGTAACCATGGAAAACATACCGACTGCAGTTGCTGATGCTAAAAGTGGTACTAACAAGGTGTCTAAGGGGAAAACTGAATAAAAAAACAATTTACATGTAACCAAAGATAAATCCTGAAAACAGACACCACAAAATCATACACTAACATGGAAATAAATTCCAAAGTACTAAACAAACATCACTACAGGTCAAATTATGTTACAGTGGATAAAGACATTTTCAGAATAAATATTTTTTGTTAGACTGAACAAACATTCATAAATCATCATGTTTAACAAAATGTAAATTTCAATATAACAAACTTTTTTCCGGTCTGTGGCAGTCTCGGCAACAGAATAGGTGTGACATCATACACATAGCTTAATTCTGAGTCATCGTTCAGTTTGCTTGGGTAGTTGTGTCATGTGTGTTGGTGCGCGGAAGTAAAATACTGTTAAGAGTTTCATAGAACTTGTCAAAGTTTTCTTTGTGATGAACAAAAAGAGTAGGAAAAGTCATCAGTTCACACTGAAAGAAATATTGGAGCATTTGGAATAGCACCTTCAATGCTGTCAACAATTTTGAAGGATGCAAAAAAAAAAAATTTTTTTAAAGAGCTGCTGTTTGGACCTCAAAGAAAAAAGTCAGAAGTGCATTACATGATGACAAAGCTACATTTTCATGGCTGCAAGATTTGAGAGCATGGAATATTTCAAGAAGTGGACCAAAAAAGCTTTAGGATTTGTAAAACTGTTGAAAATTGATCTTTTCAAGTGAGTATTGGATGGCTTAACATGTTTAAAGAACACTATGGAATAACTTCAATGGTAATTTGTTGAGAAGGAAACAGTACTGTATACTACAGGAATGAGTTATACAAATGGCATACGGGTGAAAACGAAAATAGTGGCGTAATACAATAGTAGCGACATTTTCAATGAAAACAAAACAGGGTTACTTTATCAATTACTTCCGCATCCTAACTATTAAAGGAGATCCATACAAACAAGGGAAGAAATCAAAACTTCATTTAAACATCCTGTTTTGCTACAATGCATCTGATACAGAAACCACTGATTATGGGAAGATATTCAAATCCACCTCCACTTCCCTGTGATTACTGAGCAAACAAGCAGCTTGGATAACACAAGGAATATTTAATGAATGGCTGCACAAAGACAAATTCTTATTTTGATTGATAATTGGCACAAAATAATTGGCACATAATTTAACATGTGAATTAGAACATGTTATAGTTGAATTTTTACTACCAAACTATACCGCAGTCCTGCTACCTTTGGATCTCGGTATTATTTGTGCTGTAAAAATGCATTACAGGAGACAACTTATTAAAAAAATATTGTCTTCAGAAACTAGGTTTAACAACAAAAAAATTGTTGTCAAAGAAGGTTGTGATATAATTTGTGCAGTTTGGTGGTCAGTAAAATCATCAACAACTGTTAAATGTTGAAAGAATGCCATGATTATCGAAATCCATGATGAAATCAAGATTGATGAAACAGATCAGGGTGAAGAAGTGAGGAAAATGAATTGAGAGAACACAGAGCTCCATAGTTGCAGATGGTGCAAATTATGAGGAGTACATTAACACAGATAATTTATTGATAGCGAGTGAGCTAAATGATAAAGGCATTATTGAAAATTTACAGTCAAATGCATTGAATGTCTTAACTCTGGAAAGTGAGGAAAAAGAGAATGAAAATAATATGCAACCTATTATGAAGGGTTCCTATGCTGAAGCAAAGGATGGACTAAAAAAAATGTGGGATTTTTTAACATCCAGCACTGATGTTCTGGAAAGTGCTTTAAAAAATATACATATGATGTAGAGAATGTGACTATGAATACTGCTAAAATAATTCTTTGCAGTCAAAAATTACTTAATATTTTAGAAAAAAAAAAGGTTTTCTGTATTCATATTTCTATTAAAAAAGTTACATCTAATGTCTTATTTTCAAATAATATTTTTGCAGTTTAAGAAGTGCTGTTTTTTTTTTTTTTTTAACATATTTTCCTCATAATCGTTATAATGAAATTTCAGTATACAAAATATTTTTTATGGTCCCAAGAATTTTGTTACAACGAGATTCGACTTTTGGTAAGAAAAATACAAAAAAGGAGTCTTAAATAGTCCAAAAATTGTGTTATTATCTTCAACAATATATCTAGTCACATAATATTGATCATTTAATTTGTAACCCACTTAATCCAATTACAGGGTCTAAGGTGACCAAAGTTTATCCCAGCAGCAACATTCAAGTCAGGAACCAATAAACACCACCAGGCAAATTTAAATCCACCAATAAACCCAGCACATTTTTGTTATGTGGAAGAAAGACCTATGCAGAAGTAGTTAGAAAATGTTGGCAAGGTTTAAAATTCAGGTGCCCTGAGGACTGTGCAGGCAATAGACTGAGTTCAGTAGGTTTCAATCCATTTCAGAGGTGCGGGAGCCGAAGACTCTCTCACTAGGACTGGGCAAAAGGCAGAAAACAGCTCTCGACAGGTCTCTAATCCAACGCAGGGACAACTCTCACTCACATACACATGTATAACCTATGTTAACACAAAGTGACATTTTGCAAATGACAATTAACACAGCCTTAAAAATAAAAAAAAAACTTTTGTAATTAACTCTGTCTTGGATTGAGTATGTTCCACCATTTTCATTTTCATAAAATAGGACCTGCACAGCTATTCAGTTATGATAAATGTTAGGGAATAAAATAAGTAAGTAATAGGCAAACTTTACTACTGCAATTGACTATTATGGATATCAAGTGAATGTGTCAAACTGATGGTAAATTATTGAGTGAGAAGTCCTAAACCGGGACACGTGTGTAGTATGTATGCACATGCATAAAGCTCATTGTCATTTGTTAAATGTCTGCTTTAACTGATCATAAGAGAATGATCAGGGCACTGGAAAAAAAAAACCTTTCACAAATAAACACATATGATCCTTCACAGTGGTTAATGTGAAAACAAATAAATGGCAGTACTATATTTCTGTCTACTTCTTGGACAGCCTCTCAATGCTGTTCTAATTTAACACAAGTTCCTAATCAAGCTTTCCTCGTTGGAGTTTTGAATGCACTATGTATATTAAATCCAGTGAGAGAAGTAAGTGGTGGTACAGAAGGGTTCCCCTTTTAGTATTGCACATGCAGTTCTAAATATACGTGAAGATGTTCGTTTCAGTGGAGCAATGTTTTATTAAATGGGCTGGCTGTTAGAATGGGGACATTTTAAGTTTCTCAAGTTATTGATCAGGATGCATAGCCTGAAATCGGGACTTCCCTTGTCACCGGGACATCTAGTTACTCCAGTAAATTACACTGACAGTGAAATAATGAATAATTATAATCTGCAAATAATGGAGGCATGAGATAGTATTTACCTTAAGGTAAACCAAAGTAAATTTTCATTTGTTCTGTGCACAACAGCTTACATGCCACATACACATCTAGATCTTTTGTTTTCCCTGCTTGCATTTTTTACTGTTACAGTTAGAAAGATTATTTCACTTACATGTTAAGACATGAAGCATCACAATATTTGAAATGCTGATGCACTTGTTCCCAAGCTACTGGGAAGAGTTAATAAAGGAGAATCAACTTGATAATTGAGAGGTTTCTGCTTGCTGAGCTGGACCTGCTGACAGAGTATTGCAGTCCCGGCACATGCAAACAGCTAGTGACAGCGACTTCGTAACCATACTCACAGTCTGCTAGTTTTTAAATCAACTTGTTCTGAGGATCTGTTTGCCATCAGCAGCAGCTTTCACAGGTGAAAAATGGAAAATATACAAGACGTACAAACTGGTGTAACTGCCGTCAAGGTAAAATTTAAACTGTAAAGTAATCTGTAATAGAAGGACAGAGTTTGTCCTTTTCAAAATAGACAACTCTGTAAATACAACATTGCTTTTCATTGGGAGATTTAGAAATTTTAAAACTGTGTACAGTACAATTTGCTCAAGATATTTTAATGAAAATTAGATTGTCTTGACAAATTTTCTTGAAGAATCAGTGTGTCACATTTCAAGAAACATCAGTCTACAGGGTACTGCTTTGTGTCATGTGGACAGAGAGATGGACAGACAAGACAGGGTGATGTCAAATAGGTGCTTCATGCACTATATGCGAACACACCTAAAACTAATACAAGCTCAGATTTCTGGAATTTTGTGCAGCAGTTCTTACTACTACCATTAACAGCAGCTATAAACACTTGTCGTTCCTGTGTTTAAAATGTATGAACTAGCCAAACAGCTAGAAAAGCTGTTTAACAAATAACGTTTGATTAAAAATTTCTAGTTTTTATTATATACAAAATATTTCACAAAATGAATAGGGAAACAGATAGACTTTTAGATGAGCTGAAGGAAAACAATACCTTGCATTTTCCTGTACTTCCACAATTTCCACCTCACTATCTGATGATGCAATGTTTATTTCTTCTTTTATTTTAAGAGGACCACAGATTGATTGGTCACCAGTTGTAAACTCTCCCTCTAAACATCCTAAAAATAAAATAAAAAAAATTTGTTAAACTCTCAAAATGAATAAATTTACTTACATGAAACCAATGTAGTACAACTTTAAGGTTCATCCTGTGAAAGGGACTGAAAAATACTTTTAGTAACACCAAATAGCTAATCATGAGCTTGAGAGAGACTTAAGTGACACCCCAGAAAACCTGTTTCATGCCTTATAGCAAAATAGGTACAGTGTATGCCTAAACCCACAATGTTTATAAACAAAGATTTGCGTAAGAAGTAATAACAGCACAATCACTTCCATTTTGCATTACATGAATCTATATATTACTACAAGGAGGTTCTTCCCCACTTGCTTCGCTTGCCAACCCCCATGAGGGCGCTACGTGCTAGCCACTTCACGGCTCTGCCGCTCACATATGGGAAAGCGGATGTACAATTTAAACAGATTATTTTCATAGGAATTGTTACATATGCAGAACAGACCTCACTATTTTACATTACAGTGAATAATTAACCATAGTAAAAAAAATAGTAAAACGTAATAAATTGAAAGAAAATTATGTTTCATGTTGCATTAGAGGTATTCGTTGCGTTATATGTTTTTGTTCTGTTTGGCTTTGAAATTAACACACAAATACTTTTTAAACTTGCACTTTTACTGTAAAACTTCAGTAAAAACAATACAGGCAGTCCCCCGGGTTACATACGTGATAGGGACTGTAGGTTTGTACATAAGCTGAATTTGTATGTAAGTCGGAACAAGTACATACATTTAATAAATGCTACTGTTGACCAACTGTAACCAAGTGCTCTGCCAACGAATGATGGAGTTTCACCTCTCTCTGACAAATTTATTATTTCTACTTTATTTTCAATGGTGATGGTTTTTCTCTTCTTTACTGTATCACCAGCACTTGCATCAGATTTGTGTTTCAGAGACATTGTTGAAGGGTCAAAACAAAAGATTAAGATAAGCTCTTCTGCACAGCACTGTACATGCTAGCACAGCAGGAAGGCACCAGTCGTCAACACATCTGATGTACTGAAAAGAGACAACTTCCTGCTATGTACAGAACGGTACAAGCAGGCTTGCTATTGAGAATGAATGGGGGCATCGACGGGCGGTTCATCACCAGCCCACCTCACAGTCACATCCACTACAGTATGCTGTCTGCAGCGTCCGCCCACCAAGAACGAACACAGTGTGGCCAAAGGCAAGTAGTGAATCGTCCCCATTCAATAGGCAGCCAACCGATGCACACTACAATGCTACCCCCCCACTGCCCCGTTCACCCTCAATGGCCTCCGTTCAGCCACAACAGGGTCACCGCTTGCAGCATTAACAGCCGCCCACCGAGAAGGAGCGGGGCAGCCGTGTGTGGTGGGTGGGTAGTGAAACCACTTGCCGCTGGGAGCCGCCCAAGGGACACTACACTGTGCGAGCAGTGAAATCGTCCCCCTCCAGCCTCTGTCCAGCCATCGCTTGCAGCATTACCAGCCGCCCACCGAGAACGAATGGGGCAGCCGTATGTGGTGGGCGGGCAATGAAACCACTTGCCGCCGGGAGCTGCCTGAGGGACACTACACTGCACGGGCAGTGAAATCGCCCCCCTCCAGCCACCGCTTGCAGCATCCCCAGGTTGAAGATGACGGAGCGGCAGTTACTGATGCGCATGCGTCGCAGCTGCGGCCCCGTTCTTAAGTTGTAGGTTGGATGTCCATAACCTGGGGACTACCTGTACTTGGAATTAACTTTTCGCCAATATCACTTTGAATTTTGATTCAGTGTTTGGAATATATAACCGAATGAGTGAATATTGTTTCTCTCTCTAATAAATAAACCGACTTTTTTGAACGTTTGTCCCTGTGATTTGTTAATTTTTATAGCAAAAGCTATTCTAACTTGAATCTGTAAACGTTTTAACAGGAATGGCATATTAAGATCTCCTTTGGTGTCTGTTTTCTGCGGAAGATGTACTATATTACCTATCTTGTCGCCTGTTAAATTTTGACATATCAGAATTGTTCGACCAATTCTGAATACATCACTCAGAAATAAATTACGCAATAACATTACGATACATCCTTGTTTCAAGAGTAACTCGGCTGGTGGAAGACCATACGGTCTTAATGGTTGTAAATATTCTACGGGATATTGTAAGTTGATGTTTTCATCTTCTGCACAATCACCATCAACTGTTTCAGCAAAGTCTATTGATACACATTTAACCAATTTGCCGTGTAACCGATTGACTTCGTTTCTCTGTGTTAGGATTGCCCGTGTACTCATTTCTTCTGTTGATAACCCTTCAGGATGAAATTCTTCATTAAGATTTGGACATAAGTCTTCTTTTATTGGGAACTTAAAGCGAGGAAAACGTAAAAATTTGTAAGAACTGAGAGTGCAGGAACTATGTCTGACAAAAGCTTTCACACAAATGAGAGGACCATGGGTGTGGGCCGTTAACCATAAATTGTTTAGAGGAGGGCGGGACTTGATAAAATCTCTTGGCAATAATCTTGTCTCTAGATTTTTTTTTTTTTTTTTTATATAATAGAAATACAATGCAAAGCTGATAGTGTTTGTTGTTGGGTGACACAATTTTTTGTTAAAAAGCTGAAATTTGGTGAGATGATATATGTAGGGCAGTAGGAATCTGCTAGAAAGGATATTTTGATATATCAATATTTATGGGTATCCCCCTGCTGTTAAAAAACTAAATACCCCAAGATTTCAAAAACACTTCAACTGAATCAGTAAAAATTGGTGTAAAATTATAGGAAATTAGCCAGACGAATGAGGTGTGCAGTTCATGCATTGAAGGCAGTCAGCACAACCATGCTAATGACAAAGCTGAGGTAGTAAACACAAAGAAAAACGGGGCTGCCACATTATGAAAAATGAAGGATGTTAAAAGTAGCGAAGAAAAGGATGAAATTTTGGAGGACATGCTTAGCAAATTGCCTAAATGAGTACATACATTTGCCAATGACTTCTTACTCTGCGCAATGCAGTGTTTTTTTGATGGGGAGGATGTTCCCAGCGGATTGTCAAATGCACTTATATAAATATACTTCAAACAAAAGGGCTGACACAAGGCACACTTGGTGTTAACTCCAGGGAATATTGCAGAGAGTTAGGGTGCCCCCTTTAGGGATGTCATAATACCAGAATGTTTGTATTCGTTACCAATACCAAGGAAAATTTACGATAGACTCGATACCATGGCAAAAAAAGAAATCCCATTCAAAGGCTTTTATTAAAGTACCTCCTTTTATTAAAGTGAACACATTTTTGCCTTTTTCTGAAATATAAAATATGTAAGTATTAACAGTAAAAATGCTTGTAAAATACTCGTAGATCCAGTAGCTACCCAACTACCATTTCAGTAAACTAATATTTGAATTAATAAATATCAAAATACAATGCAAAGCTTGAACTTTAATGCATGGCAAAGGTAGGAATCTTCACAATGTAACAATAAATGGGGAGCTTATAATCTTGGGGGGGATTTCAGCATAGAGTTTATAAAGCACAATGTGTCATGAACTGCCTTAACATATCCATAGTCTCAATTTATTTCCTAACATTTGCTGCTGTGCAGTAACTTTAAACTACTTAAATCCATATTAAATATACAAATTCAAACATTATTACATATGTATCAGTTAATTTCAAGATAATTACAGATAATTCCATTTAAACCAACTTTTTAAAGCTGTTTTTCAAACAACGTTTTTAAAGTCTCGTTTGTTTTCTCTTCAAAAGGAACAGGAATCACAGGCAAAGATATCCCTCTTTCTAATATGGAACAATGCAAAGTGAATTCTGACAATGAACCAGATATAAAGATGAATACAGCTACAACCAATAAAATGCCTGAGATCAGCGTTTCATGCGAGTTAAAAAATGAAGCAAGCAACCAGGAACTATAAAAACAGGAAATTCTTCAGTAATTAGTACAAAAGCTATCAAGGAATTAAAAAAATTCATCATGATGGCAGATCCAATGCTCCATTGCTATAATATTTTCAAATAATGTTAGGTTGTCTGTTTTACTTGCACAGTGCAAATAATTCATACCTAAACTTAAAGTTGTCAAGGAATCCATTACACATTCTCTGATTTAGCCCAACTTGTCTGCTGCCACTCATAACTGATAACTGGTTACTTTAAAGAAACATTTTGTCATTACAGAAGGCAGCAAGTGTAATAGCCTAGTTGCTTCCAATCAAAATATTTGAAGTTAAAAAAATGCCTGATTTTATTTGAAATGCATTGTATTGGTTTTGAAAGGATTTTGTTTTTGCCGCCAACTGCAGACTTAGTATAACTTGTACAACATCCAAAATATCTAAAATACTGCTCTCTCCTTGAGCTACTCACTACTAACTAATTTATGCCAGTTGCAGGATCTTAAAAATACAAAAATCATTTTATTTTGTATCTGGTTCATGGTCTGTACCGTACAGCATTTTCAATGCACTCCTATGGGCTTTTGTCACACCTTCATATTAATAATTAAAAAAAATACCTATCACACTACATCTATTTTGTCTTTTCATAAATGCACTTGAGCCCAAGCAAATTACCTGTATGTGTTTGTAAATTTTACATCCTTCAATTTAATGTGCATGTATAGCAGATGGCCTATAAAATAATCTTTTCTAAAGTTTTATTACAAATAGAAGGATGATGTTAGGGGTGCACTTGTTGTCACTTCAGATAGTGACTTTGCCTATTGAGCACTTAAAACAACTGAAAGACAAGCTATAAACATAAAGCAAACATATCACCTACTTAGAGCCAACCTAAGCCAAAACAATTAAAAGGTTACTATATATTAATGCAGGGTGGGAGTGAAGTGAGCAACTGCCAAGAGGTAAATGAATTTGAAACTTAAAATGTAAGCAATTTGCAACTTGCAGTTTAGGAATACAAGAAAGCAGACCCTTCTTCAAATTAATCCTGAGGCACAGTGTTGCAATTTATATTAATAATTTCTTTTTTACTTCTTTTTAATAGTTTCTCTTCTTTATTAATAGCGATCTAAATACTTGTACAGGAACATTATTTGAAGATTCAGCACTTGCATCTCAACTCATAACTGGAGCTAGTTGCTATGATATTTCAAATGCTTTCTAGGTCACATGGGCTTTTGAAGGGCAAAGATGTGGTCAATCTGAATTCAGAAGTGGAAGGAACAACATACATAGCTTTTGGGACTTTCTGTGGTTTAATAAACTGAGCAAAAAACTGATCATTTTCACAAGAAGTGCTATAAACTTGATAAGGCATCTTTCATGGTGCATTAACATGTAAAGGGTCTCATCCCCCATATAATACTTGGTGCAAGCAAAGATTGCTGACCATGCTAGACCCAAATCATTATTTGTTAACCATTTGTAACCAATATTCTGAACATTAATAAATATCCAATTAACTGTAAGAGTTACACAAGGGCTATTTTTAATTTTTTTTTTTTTTTTAAATTTGGCCTTAGGTATACTTCAAGATCCTTCAAATAATCTTTCTGAAATTTCATTGTATTATAATGAAATACAAAACCATGCCAACGTGATGACTACGTATGGTGTATACAGGTAATTAATAGTCAAAAGGCATCAACCTTAACAAACATACACACTACTATGCACCAAAACTGAATTCAAAACAATCCAATAAGACGACAATATAAAAGAATATTACTAATTCAACAAATTAAGTGTTTTTATATCTATACAAATTCAGATGCATGTAATTCTAGTCTGTTTTGTTTAAATGAATATCTTAAGTAAGCACTGTTAACCATAATTTGAAAAAAAAAAAAATTAGGTGAAGGATACGTATTTTGCACATTATGGAGAAGTCAACTACAGCTAATTAGATCTCAGTATAAAAGTGTTTTTTTTTCTTTTGTCAGCCTACTTCTCATAATAGCTGGAGGCAAATGGCCCAATTCTCTTTATATGAAAAAAGTTTCAAGGCCACTGGAAAGGCATTGCAACTGTGTCACTAAATTTCAATCATTTTAGTCTGTGCAGAGATACATTCTTTTAAGAGATACTATATTTTTGGTTAACAACTTTACAACTATTGATTTAACAAACCAGAATAATTAACTGGATTTTAAATATACAGGATTTGTATATAAAAAAAAAACAGGCTTATCCTAAGAAGGATAGATTTTGTAATTTCCCTCATCTTTTAAAATTTGCTATGCAAAATTATTATCCATAGCCATTTGTCAAAGATGACATTTAAATAATAAATAAATATTAAACTGAGTCACTAAGTATGTTTTATTCACAATTTAGAAAAAATGCATGCTCACAAACACTATAATTCACAAGATAACTTCAGGTACACTAAATGACCACTTTAGTTACTACAGCAAACCATTCTATCTTGAAAGTTTGCACTTTTCACCAACCTCTTCATTACATATGCAAAAGTTATCAACTGATAATTCTCTAGCATTGTAAATAAACCCTATCATTTTTATGTTGCTAACAACTACACATTTACAACCGGACTGGCTAGCTAAACAAAATGCAAAACACTGTGCTATTATCAAGTGAGAAATATTATTCTTAGTGCAGATCTTTTCAACATAACCCCTCTCAAAAAGCAGTAAAAAAAAAAAAAAAAAAAAAAAAAAAAAAAGAAAATTGACTACTAGCTATATTGATTTTAATTGGATGGGAAGTAACAGTCAAGTAATGAAACATTAAGCAAATAGGTGG
>JANRMT010062822.1:15293034-15314480 GCA_026402145.1 Polypterus bichir lapradei
TAAAAAAAAAAAAAAAAAAAAAAAAAAAAACAGAAAATTGACTACTAGCTATAAATGATTGATATTAGACTGGTAGGAAACTGCCAGTTATCCAATGAAACATTACTCATATAGGTGGATAATGATCAGATAATATTTTAAGTATGCGGTTTTCTAGTACGTTAAGTATTAAAAACTTAATTCTGCAATATATTGTCATTCATTTTCTGTCTTTATTGAAATTAAGGTAAAAGTGAAATATTACCACAATATTCAAAAATGTATACCTGTTATATCTGATCAGAGAAATCCTTGACTTAAGGACCTTTGTAATATTCAAGTTATTATAGCTATAACACATTAGTATATAATGGAAACTCAATTGTATGTGATACCTTGTGAAATAAGGCCCTATTCTAGTGTAGTTACCAAAAAAAATTATACATATATTTGAAAAGAGTATATTTTGAATTTAAAACATTGTTTGAATATACAGTACAAATGCACACTGTAATGACATACATAGGGAAAAAAACTGTGGGATGCTTTGCACCCGTTTTTAAAATTTATTTTTAATGGAATGTTGACTTTCTCTTTGCTTGCGATGCTTCAATGTAGCTCTCGAGAGATAAACTTTAGTCAAATTTAAGTATCTGCAGAAGCTTGCATATGACAAATGATTTCAACTTACATTTATTGACATCACTCTTAACATGCCCACTGTGGTTACAAAAAATGTAGATGCAATAAATCCACCAGTAAAATGCACTACTTCCATAATGGGTCAGTAATATATTGCAATGAAGAATACTGCAGTACTCCAACACACCAATGCCTCATGATACTGATTACTAGTCATTGATAAGTTTAATTTCACTTTACAGTTTATTTTAAACTGACGTGTTAAAATCGGAGACCACCCCTGATTATAGTATAAAAAAATTAGATTTTTTTGTGATTTCTGGTAAATTCAAAAAAAAAAAAAAAAAAAACAAAAACAAATAATGCCTGAGATACTGGAGATTTAGGATGAAATAATTAAATGGCAGAATGTATTCCTTTAGCTCAATTATTGATATTTGACTTAAAAATGAAGAGCCTTTTTTCCAGAAAAAATATCAAAGCTTTTTTTTAATGAGAGTTGACGCTTTTAAGGACTTTTGTAATCCAAGCATAAACCACAAAATTAAATGCTTGTTAATTATGTACAAGAAAAGACTGATGTAAAACAGTTGCAAACTAAAAAAATAACAGACTAGAAAGACATTTGGCAGAGGGCAGTAAATCACTATTGTTGCTATGTATTTAAAAAATACACAGCTTATAATACGTAGATACAGTGACTAAAATACAGGGAATAAAGTTTATTAAGGTTTCAGCACTCAGGTGTCCAAGATGGCCGTCCAATTCAAGACTATTTTATAATGGCACAATAGCTTTTAAATTCTCAAAAGGTATTGCTCATTATTTATTATTTTCACACTACTTATCCTAAACAGGTCTGCAGTTGTCACAGAAGGAATTGGGCGGATCAAGCCACCCTTATTCTGAGGAATTTCTTCCAGCATCTTCTGGAGGAAATTCATAAGTGCTTCAGGCTAGGCAAGAGATACAGTTCTTCCAGAACATCCCAGGTCTACCCCCATGGTCTTCTCTTAATAACCATGCCTAACTACAGATGTGCATAAACACTGTTTAATTTTTTTTTGCCTGATTTGAAATTGAAAACTATTTAGGAAATTTAACACAATGTTTAGCACCTAAACCCCAACCCCCTCATAATTTACCTTTTGTAACACTGGCATGGAAGCAACAGGAAGTTTGAGTCAAACAACAAACAAATTAGAGAAAAAACAACTTTAATGAGACCGAAATACTGGATTATGTAGTATGAGCACACTAAGTGTCATAATCTTTTTAGACTCTAGACATAATATGGGAAGTACTATAAGCAATGTTTATCATCTGTAACAGCGAAACTCTTAGCACAGGAATGATTAATATTTGTAAGTATAGTTCTTCTTTATATAGGTCAGTTACTTCTTGACATCTGCTGTATGGAAGTTGAGGACACGTGCAAGTAAATCAGCTGTGACTTTACACAAATAGGGCTTGCCTAGTTAAATAAGATCACTCTGTCCACCGTTCAAGTCCCTCTTTTTCCTTACCCTTTTCCATACGTTGAATTAAAATGACTAAAAGAAAAAAATATCGAAACGGGCAGAATCATCTAAACTATGACCACTTTGCATTTACTGTAGCACAAAATAAGGCAGGGGTGGTGGGGCTTTCATTCACAGCAAGACAACAAGAACAGGAAAAGGAGAAAGGAATCCTAATAGCAAACAGGAGAACACAAGCGATTCATCTGAAACCTCTACTCCCATCTTCTAAGTCCCAGCCACCAACACAAGTATTAAACATGGAATAAATTGCTGAGCCTTTCTGCCATGCTAGCAGATACTCCCGAGGCAAAATGTGAAGGTCCAGGTGAACTCCTCACGAGCAGCAGAAAATTCCAAAAATGAGATGAAAATTAAACATGTCAATTTTTAGCTGACATGAAGCTCACATTTTTATGTAAATGTTTATACACTGCTGATTGTTTTCACAAAACTTTTGCCGAATTCCTTGGACCTTACCATCCTTTTGCCCAACTCCATAGTCTCCCCATATTGCTGAGCTCCTGACCTTATTCCACGGTGCAGAGATGTTGGACTAAATTTTACAGAAGACTATTAACACTTTATATACCCAATCAGGCAGGAATGTATCAACACACAACTTTCGCCACTTTTTTTTTTTTTTTTTTACAAACAATATAAAAAGGCACCTTTCTATTTTTCACAATCATATATTCTGTCTCATATCTCTCTTAATGTGTGATGTGAAACTACCATCTATACAGGTTAGTAGTGCTACACTACACTAGTGGATGACGGAGATGCATTTTAATGTCTGGTATAAATGTAATCCAGTTTGAGATTGAAATCCCTGCCATGGAGTGAGCTCAGAAAGATGTTTACTAGGAGTCTGTGGAGTGGGACCCTTGAGAATTGGAACACAGCCTCTTTTCTCCAATTTTAAAAATGGGGACCACCACTCCAGTCTGTCAGTCTCAAAGCACTACTCCTTCCACACAAGGATGATGAAGGGGCGTCTTACCCAACACACCCAGAGCCTATCCACCCATGTAACCTTCCCACTATGAATCTTATTGACCTTGCTCACAAAAATAGTCCTAAACCAGGGGTTCTCAACGTTGGTCCTGGGGACCCCTTGTCACTGCAGGTTTTTGTTCCAACCAGCTTCTGTTTTTAATTGAACTCCTGGGCTAATTAAGTGAACAGATATTTCCCACGTTCTGTGTTTAAGGAACAATATATTAATTAGAAAACTAAGTTTGCTAAAAAAAAAAAAAATATATATATTAAAATATACCAAGCAGTTATATAGGAATAATGTATTTTTTTTCTTTTTTAAAAGTATTTTCATCTTGATTTTCATTCTACTTTTCAAGGTGTTCTAATTGTTTAATTAATCCATTGTTTACTAAGTAGTGGGTCTGACTCTAAAGTAGCTGCAGCCTTTGATTATTCAGTGTTGTTTGCCTGGGTGTCTGCTCTGCTCGTTTTAAGTTGTCACTATTAAGATACAATGAAGAGGGAAAAACTGCACAGAGAAAGAGCAAAGTATAATGATATCAACAAAAGAGAGTTAAGCATTTAAATCAATAGCAAAAGCAGATATTTATAAATGTCTTATAAATGTAAAAATCATGCTATGCTTTTCTGAATGTCGAATAAAAGAAAAAAAAATACCAGCTAATTAAATGAGATCAGTGTTACCAGGTGTTGTCACTGATTAGGAATCTGGTTGGAACAAAAACCTGTAGGCACAGGGGGTCCCCAGGACCGACGTTGAGAACCCCTGTCCTAAACCATCTATAGTTTCTGACACTACCTCCTTCAAAAGGGTGTATATCTTACACATATAGGAACTTTTCCAAGTTCTGCTTCCAAGCCTCGACATATCTGGTCAGAACAGTCATGATGACTCTTACTGAGTCCCTGACTATTTTTCCAGAACCCTTGAGACTGTGTGGAATTCAGTCTCCACTTCTTCACCGTGACAGCTTTTTTTTTTATCGCTGGTGTCCGCTAACTGTTCCCCAGCTTGCTACCATGACAAGTACTAACACCCTTCTAGCCACAACTGTTTGCACTTACCTAGATGCAGAAGAAGGTCATTCAAAAAGAAATGTGAACTCATCAAAACAGAGTTATGTGATAATCATTTCCACAAATACATCACTACCTTTTTTGGCTTTTCTAAGTCCAACAGGTACTCCATGATTCTTAGCCAGCTCACTACCTAGTGGTGACTTCTGGAGTGATCAGCGATTCTTTAAATGAATGCTCAGAACACATGGATGTAGGTCAGCCGACAACTATAAACTCGAACACTGACCTTTGCTACAATGCACACAAGGCACACTTGTTATGGACATTTCATGACTAGCACAGACAAAAATTAATTCTGAATTTTGATAAATACTACTGGAATAGCTCTGAATCAAGAAACATTCATAAACAAACAGTCTTTCACAAAGTTTGGCATAAAGTTATTCGTTAAGAAAAGACAACCTGGCAGACACTGTTCATTCGATAATGAAAATTGTTGAAAGACTCTAAAGTGTAGAGATTTTGCTTGTGTAAGTGACTCAAAAGTTATTGAGGTCCTTGAAGACAGACCAATGCAGCACTAGGTTTAAAAGCAGGACACTAAAGCCATTTATATCCTAGATGAGCTTTCAATATGAACACCAGATTTATCCAAGAGTAGCAATGGCACTTAGAGTATTTGATATGCAGAAGGCAGCTGTTAATAAGTAAATGAAATATAACTGATGGAAAATCAAAGCGGCTGAAAACTCGGGGCAAAATGCAGTCCAAAAATGGCTACCTAAAACAAGGTGTGGGGGCAGTTAAAGAAAAGAAAAATGACAATATCAATCATTTGTAAAGACAAAATATCCTGGTATCATAGCACAAATACTGTACTTTTAAACATGTAACTAGAAAACATTTCAGCACGAATACCAAAACATAACTCATCTATCAATGGTTATACTTTATGCTCAGTGCAGTGTAGACAAAAGCATGTTAACTTTCTCACATTACAGACATGCATTACCCAAAGGAGCAGAAACTGCTACATGCTATAGGACTATGTCCATTTTTATACTCAACTTCTACAATAAATGTTTATAGAAAACAGCTGTTCCAAGCTTATTGCAAATCAGTATGCTTGTATTTGTATACTTCAGTATAAGCTGCTTATAAATTAAGCTATAAAAAACAGCTATACTGTCCTCTTCAAATATCGGTACCCTCTGTAAATAACAACAAAGTGGGCTATGAAAAAATTTCTTTATCCTATTGATCTTTCAAAATATCAACACAATAATATGATGTTATATACTGTTGGGTAAACACCTGTAGTCAAATTTAAAAGGCACAGCATATCACAACAGTTTGAAGTTTTTAAATGAAGTGTTGTACTGTATTACAACACATATGCAACAATACAAGCACACCAGACTTTTTTTTTTATTTTTAATTTGAACAGTTAAAGCAACTTATAAAACTAAATCAGATGAATTAATATAAAACAATACAAACAAAACATCTATATTATACAAATACTGTAGAAACATGTAACACACTAATGTGTGTGCACTATTTAACTTCAGCGTTACGAACACTGGTATAAGAAATTCCACTGAATGCAATCACAAATCGAAAAAGTCAGCCTACTTGGCACCTACTTTTACCAATGACAGGCACAGAGCACTCTCTATGTGATATGAAACTGCTAAGTACTATAGTCAGGAAAACACTGAAGAAAAAAAATTTTCAAAATGTAAACATATATATATACATACATATATACATATATATATATATTTATTTATTTTAAACAGAATTTCGGGGCTGATACTTTTTGAAGCACATTTCCTAGTATGTGGAGTTAGTCAGTTTTCCAATATTCAACCATACTAATCTTTGTCAAACATAAGTTACTATTAAAATTTTAAAATGTCTCAAATTAATGAATAACATTAAATACTTAGTATTTCAATAAAATTACTATGGTTATTGCTTTTGTATTTTCCTGCAATTGAGAACAATTTTTTGTTTTGTTAAAACAAAGATATTTCCCACAGAAAGATGCATACATACAAGAGGAGGTACAAATAACTAATCTGTATGTGGCACGCAATCTAGACTTAGCTGTGAATTTTACCACTAGATGTAGCATACTTACAATATTCTGTGGCAGTCTGCCAAGTGGCGTTGCTCTGTATTGCTCGTAAGGCATTCCATGTTGGTTTTTCTTGGTGCTTAAACATGTCCTGCAATTTTTATGATCATAAAGAACAAGTGAGTCTGCATTAAATTTTGTTTTCTCTTTGGGAAAACTACTTTTAAGGAGGAAGCTTTAAGTATAACACAGGAAGACCTGGCCGACCTTCCAAAATTAGAAATGACGAAAATCTTGAAAAATTTCGCAATGCCATTTACGAAGATAGTCGTCTGACTATTAAAGAGATTTCTGAATTGACTTTTGTGTCTTGGAGATCTTGCCACCTTCCATACTCGCCTGATCTTGATCAGTGCAACTTTTTCTTGTTCCCGCATAGGAAAAAAAGAACTCAAAGGAAAGAGTTTTTGTACCGTGGAGGAAGCCAAATAAAAATTGCTGCAGGCATTGGACAACATTTCTCTTCATCAATTCCAAAAATGGTTCAACCAGTGGGAAAACCATTAGGACAAGTGCATTCAGTCACATGGTGAGTACTTTGAAGGAGACTAAAGTTTCAGTAAGTAAATATTATTGAAACAATTTTTTTTGACACAGACACTAATATCTTTATAAATAAATGTATATAAATCTTTCTCGAGTTTAATTCTACGGATGGGGGCTGTTGCTTCAGGTTTTCATAACAATCAATGTGTCCATTTTAATTCATCGTTTTGTTTATCTCCCTGTTTTTCCTTTTTGCATTTAGAAAAGTACAAAAGCATGAAATTTATAGTTATATATTTGTATTTTGTAGTATTTGTATTTTTTGCTATATCGTTTCAACAGCTTCTGATTATTGCTAATGAATATTAAGCTGAGAAGACACCATTGTAAACAACATAGAATCGTAATGGGCAGTAATTCCATTAGCCACTTGTGTGCTTATTTTTAAAAAGCATCATACTTTAAATAAAAAATAGCAAAAAACAATGAATGCTTACCTGTCTACACATACAAATTGTTGCTTTACTTAATACATTTTAGAAAAAATGGGAGTTGAACCAAAACAAACTATTTTTTTTAAAAAAGAAAATGATAAGCAACAGATCAGCACAATGTCATATTCTAGAGCCAGCTTTTCTTTGGTTTTAGTGGGTTTTTTTTTGTTGTTTTTAATGTCATTTTGTTTGACTGCTAATCTTATAAGGCAGTGGTGAAGCTGGAATATTACATAACAGGCATATCACATGCTTTAACATGTAATGTTGTGATGGTCATTTTATTTTTCTCCCAATGAAAGTTAGAGAATTCAATTCAAAGCCTCGATACCCTTAATTCTAATTTATTAGAAACCTATATTCAGAAAAACATTTAAATCATAAGTTTTATCTGTCATTGGTACCTTTTTGAGACTTATTACACTATTATGTACAATTTCTTAACCCCTCTCACCATTTCAGCATCTTTACACTTGTCTTCTGCTTATAAGGGACTAGTCTATGAAGGTATGTACTCCAGCAATCTTAGAGTCAAATAAGAGAAGACCTTATATAGGTACTTTTTCAGGGAAGTGGGAGGCTCTATAACATTGTCAGAGTATGCATGTTCCTTTGTCTCCTTATTGCTACTAAGATCCAAGTGTCTCAGTGATATTCGTAGTGCCTCCCAATTATGATTTAAATTTTATTTTTTTTGCCAGCTAAATCATGAGAACTGGCTTGAAAAGAACATAAGAAAACTATAAAGACAAGTTTTTTTTGCCTATTTTATAATATTTATTATATAGATATTATGTTACACTCCAAAGATATACATCTTTCTTAATGATAAAAGCAATGATGAAAAATGATGAATCTTTCTTCTTTCATAAATTTTAAATGCTATTTACAGTACAATTTGTGTGAATATATCAACTAAACCATTTCATCCCAACTTTATTAAAGTACTTAAGATATAAGCATATTCATCACAGTGTACTTAACATCACCTTAACAAGTACATTTTCACTGAGTTAGTCAACTGTGAGCCTGACAACTAGGTGAAATTTGAATTATTAGGGTTAAAAGACTGAAAAGCAGCTAAAACATTAATTTTTATGTAATGAAAAAGAAAAAAAATTCAAGTATGATAAGCACACCATTAAACATCAATCATTTTACTAGAACACAAATTATGCCTTAACAAGTGTCAGATTTGTACAAATACAGACAGTAGAGCCTTCGCATGAAATACTGTACTGGAGTGAAAAGTAAAGCATGACTCAATATACAGAGGTCATTATGACTAACCTGTTTCCAAACTTGACCCCAGACTCCCTTTGCTTTCCCAAGAATTTCCTGCCAATTCCCGGGATCTGTTAGTTTTTAGTTCCTGAGCTACAGCAGCTGCAAGAAGATTTTCCACATTTACTATGTCAGGTTCAGAGTTAGTGTCAGAAATGTCATAGTGTGCTATTACAGGAGGCCCATCTGTAGGAACAACAACAACAAAAATTCTTGTTATTTAGATCTTTCAGACATTTAGTATGTAGGCTTTAGGGTGCTGAAATCAACATCTATGTAACAAACCAAAACATTAATGTTTTGTTAAAATAAAAAAAAAAACCCTTGTGACCTTCCTGTTATATTATCTTAGATAACTATTATCTTACTACTTTACATAGTATTAAAATAAAGTTAATGATAGCTGATGCTCTCTCTTCCTATAGACAGATTGGATATCACTCAGCCTAACAGAAGATATTGTCAAACTACTTTTCTCATATGACTAAATGTCTCTATGCCGCTTGACTCAACACACGTTTATAGATCACACGTTGATTTAATTAACAACAACCACTATAATTGTATGTTCTGCATATTACTTTATTAATCTATTATCAAAACCGCTTAATCCGGTTCAGACTGCAAACAATAGAGACAATCCAAGCATCACTGGGTGAAAGGAACAAACTAACCCTGGATGGGATGTCAGTTTATTACAAAGAACTCCAATTCTTACTTAAATGGAGCAACTCAGAATCACCAGTTTACTATGCTGCATATTTAGATTAAGTGGAGGGAAAAAAAACCAGTGCATCCAAAGTCAAAACCCTTGTACAAATGAGAAGAGCAAGCAAACAAAACAAACTGGGCCTAAAATGGGATTTGAATCAAAGACTTTAAAGATGATGTTCAACAGCAACACTAACAACAGCACCAAGATGCCATCCCAGATTCTTTCAGCACTAATAAAATAGCTGCTGTAGTTTATATCATATCAAATATCACATCTTTGTCGTTTTACTGTTTAGTCAAGTAAAACAAAAATAAAATAAAGACATGAAACCTTCATGCATGAATATGTTAAGTGTTTAAAAAAAATCCCATAATTAAGAAAGGTATTTATTAGGAAGACTAGTTATTGTTCTTTTGAAACTAACAATGCAAAGCTGCAAACAAAAGTGTGAACATAAAAATATAAAATGGCATGCATTTAAATTCTCTGCCAAGGCCAACACATAGAAACCAGCCAAGCTACTATATGGGGATTTGGCATCAGTGCAGAAGATACAAAAATCACTTATAAGCAAAAAACTGATTAAAATGACAACATTACAGATGCCTACTAAAATGGATTACAAAGAATGAGGAATATCACAAAAATAAAATGCCATTGTCTCAGTATTTTACAAAAAATAACTACAGTATGCAATACACTGAACATGTATGATGACAGTCATGCACATTGAGCTTCATGCATGCATATTAATCTAGACACCTACCCATTAACAAATGTGTGTTCTGGAAACTACTTCAACTCTTCATCAGTAGAAAAAGAAAGTTTACTCTTGCTCTGTGTAGCTCCCCAATCTTGTATCTTCTGCACTTTCATCTTTGCTTAGGGCTAATTTACCAGCCAGTAAATAAGTTTTGAAATGGATATTAAATTTGAACAGAAATTATTAGTGACTTATGCAGCATTAGAGTATATTAATAGATTTGGCTTCTCTTCTAACATGCCATTCATTAAAATTGTCTCAGTGATACTATATTCATATCACCAAAGCCACTGCAGGTTCTAGGCAATATGATGGATATGGAGAACGTTTATTTTGTACGAATGTGAGAAACACTTTGTTCTTCTTAAGGAAGCTTATAACAGCTTAAAATGAAGGGTTTTAATGGATCATTGATAAAATAAGTTCTGTCCTTACTTGGATTCTCAAAGTGTTAATAAATGTTAAATACATATTAAAAAACAAACGTAGAGACCTATTTAACATATTCAAGTAAAGAAGTTTACACAATTAATCAAAACTGATGTGAAATTAGTAGAAACTTTCTCTAAACATTACCTCTTTCTTCCTTTTTGCAAATGAACAATGATATATTCCTTCAAGGAATCCACCTTAGTTAAATGCTGTGTTTGAAACATTTATTATTTGTTGCCTAGTTAAATTATAGACACTCTTGTAATATACATGGAATTTTAGGTGACAAACAGGCAAAAGAAAATAACCAAATTTTTATATCTGGAGAAGGCAATTATTGGTGGATTTCTGTGAGGTGTGCTTTGAGCAAGTTTGGTGCATGTGAATGGTTAACACCTGTACTGGCAATTACTGGCAAAAATTCTGAGGTGAATTGAAGGTACCATCAAGTACTTGTTTGTAAATTAATGATGGAGGTGGCGAACAGGAAGGTAACAATAACGTTTTACAGAAAGAGAACCAGCAATACAGTGTTGAGAAAAAGAAATCCGTATGGAGTACAAGCTATGTGATGAGAAATGGGAAAAATTTATGAAAATCAATTTTACATACTTTTTCGACCATTAAGCCATGTTGCACTGACATGATTCTGTCCTGCTGGAAATAGTTTGTAATTGCATTTTTACCAATGTGGAGATGGAAACAAATAGCTGAAGTTCATGAGTTTGTTTGCAAAAAAAAAAAAAAAAAAAAAAAGTTGGCAAGCTTGACAAATAAAAGAAATTGGTAGGATGAACAAAAAGCAGTCACCACAAAATGTAAATTTTGTAAGCAGCAACAGGTGATCATTGCAAGTTACAACTGTTTAGAACTTAAGTAAAATATGTATACAATAATAGTCATATTATTGAAAAATTCAAATTAATTAGACTGTTAATATTAAATGAATATCATACTGCATTGCTGAGCAGTTTTCAAAAGAAATATCCCTATCACTAAAGCCTAGCAATTAAGAAAAATAGCCTCCCTTTATCTGGATAATCCAAACATTTTTTTAAGAAAACTAGCCTAGATTTGTTGAGACGCTAGCACATTTTGATATCAGAAAATGGTCAAAAATGTAGTCAATACATGGATAACCTAGCATAGGCAAGAATCAGGCACACTACAATGGCAGACTTTAAGGTGTTTTGCTAGTGAGTCCCCGTAGCAGTACTATCAAAGATTGGGGGATTGAGGGAAGGAGGAAGGAGTGGTTGGAGAACCCCCACAAAAAAAAGGGAAAAGAAAACCACACACACAACACACTACATAAGAAAAAAAAAAAATCCTAAAACACCTTCACCACCAGATTCTTGTAGAAAAAATGTTGGCATTCCATAAAAGCCTATATCAGTCTGCAACAGCTTCCACTAGATGCTATATGACAAATTATAGCCACAACTTTAGTATAACATGTGGTGTAACCACTAGGAGGACAAGACTTGATGAGATTTTGTGCACTTGTAAGTTAAATTGCACTGTAAATGTACATTGAGCAAAACACGGTACCTTCTAAAAATCTGAATAGAGATTCCTCTCAAAAGGTAACATATCAACTAACTTGAACAGATGATTCAACCCACCCTGAAATGTAGACACACAATCACAACTGATTGTAAATTATTCTGAGTATAATCCAAGTGTTTCTGTATATAAATTGGGCTAATCAAAGACTAAGGCAAAGTAAGTTGAAAAGTTATTGGTGGTTAAATCCCCCTTATAACTGGGGGGCGGGCCCCGCCCCCCCCATAGAGGCTGTCAATATTTATACAATTATAGTACTTCTTCCTAAAGTAATTCTTCCTAAAAATGGATTTTTATTTAAATACTGTTGGTTACAAAATCAGATTAAACACATAAAAAGACTCACTGCATCCGTCTTGGTACTGATACAAATCTGTACAGTACTGTCTTAACTTATGTTGCTAAGCACAAGTCAGATGCACAATTAATGTGCTTTTCACTTATTAGTGCTGCAAAGAAGCATTACAATGCAAGCCATTTCCAATACAAATGTGCCCCTTGCAGCATGAGGTACATAATGTTTGTTTCATTAAATGAGTGCTCCCAGAAGATGTTTTAAATCAAATATGGTTCTTTTTGCTAATATCTGTGTGACTAAAGAGAATGGTACCATTTGAAGGGATAAGTGCAATAAAAACTTTATATTCCTGTTTTATAAAGCTCACCTGTATCAGTTGGCACATACAAATCCGGAAGCATCAGTTACCGTAGATCCCGGAATACAAGCAGAGAATTTCGTCCTAGATTTTTGGCTTGGAGTTTGGGGTTCGGTTTATACAACGAGTATCATTTCAGATTCCAGATTTCCAGCGCAATGCCGGTTTTGCCGATGAATACGGAAGTAAATAATGACAAAACCACAGAGCCATCTTTCAGATGAAGAAGTAACTTTGCATGCCGGTACTTTAAATTAAATAAAGAATTTATTCAAAAAAGTGTTTTAGTTGTTGATTTTATTAATAAAATTTATAATAAATTATCGGGAAGTTTAAAATAAAATTTATTTTGATTCACGATCCACATCTTGCGTTACGAAACGGATGCAGTCACGTGTATCCGCTTGCGCGATTGTAAACAAACAACCGAGAGCGTTAGTAGCGTCAGTCGGAGCCCAGATACATGTTTGTGGATGTAATTTCGAAATGAAGATGGACATTGTGTGGAAATATCTCCTCCTCCTCCTCCCTTCCTGCAGCCCAAAGATGTCAAATTAAATGGTGAGTACAGTATGAAATTGTTTCTAGAATAGAATGCCTTTTACTGTCTATACGCATCTACAATGAGATTAAAAGCAGCTCCTTCAGTGCAGAAAAAAGTTCTGTATAGGGCTTGTATGATTGTTTTTTAGCCTTAGCATAACGCCGTATCTGCGGCCCCGCTTCTGCTTTCTTTCCCTCCTCCGTCTGTGTCGTCTCCTAGACCCGACAACAAACCATGGAGAGCCCGCTGGTCTCGCTATGTTGTCTGGGATGTTGTGTGTGTGATGAAAAACACTCAAAACAGATGTCTGGCTCTGGACACCGATGTCTATAAGGTTCTGAATGGTGTAGCGGATGTTCGCCGAACCGATCGTGCACAAACAAGGACAAAAAAAAAGTACAAAAACAACAAAAAAGTGCACTGAAAAGGAGAGCCCTGAGCCGCTGCGCGCCGCCATGCTCCTAGCCTAATCGAAGTAGGCTAGGCACTTTTTATAACTTTTTGGTTAGTACATTAGAAAAAATATTGGTGTTTTTTATTATGAAAAGGTTAAGTAACTGTTGTAGTGGGAGGTTTGGAACGCATTATGGGTTAGCCTTTGCGAACGAATTAAGTTCGTAAGTCAAGGGTCCACTGTATTGCGTATTTAAGTTAATCAAATTTATAACAAGTCTCCGGAAATCCACCCACTGATGTACCGTATTTGCGTATATAGTTTCAACACAAAGGTTCCAATTTACCAAACTTCTCCTCAATCACTTCCTAGTTTCCATCAAAAATACCGGCAGTCTAAAAATCTCGCCGATAAACATTATAAATATACCCGAAGAGACACTTTTAAGGAAATTTAGAAAATTTTGCTTGGAGAATGGAGTCGGTTTAAATACCGGTCATCGGCAAATATATGTAATTTAGTCGGTAGAGAAGGGGATCGGCTAAAATACCGGGTCGGCTTGTATTCCGGGATCTACGGTACTTATTTCTTCAATAGTGTTTTTCAGCATCAGTAAAGAAAATATTAAGTATGACCAAAATACTATCATATTAAAATCTCTATTAACGTGTAAGTAGAGGCACTGAATTTTTCTAGCTAACTATATTCCCAAAAAAATTCCCAACATTTAAACTCAACCAAGACCATGGTCAGACAGCAGTTACTTTTTGCCCTTATAAGAGAAAATGATCCAAATCTCAACCTGGTCACTCACTTTGGGGAGTTTGCATGTTCTCCTTGAATTAACTCACTTAAGTTTCCTCCAAAAGACAAGACAACCTTATTTACAGGTGTGGAGTGTTTGTAGGCAAAAACTGAAATGAACTGGTATCCTATCCTGGCTAATTCCTACGTTGTGCCCAATGTTACTGGTACAGGCTGAAGCTTCATGCAACTTTTAATGAATTAAGAGGGATCAGAAAATAAATCGACAATTTTAATGAATGAGTCCTTGACATTTCTAATTTGGGTTGTATATTGCCTTTTTAAACTTTACAAATGCCCGAAAAATCCTTATGTCTGGTACAGATCTTTAAATGTAAACATTTTGGATATGCTCAACTTAAAATGTTCATATCCAAACAATATGCTGGGAAAACAAACAGATGACGCTCTTTTACTGCTTATATCATACAAGATTAATTTCACATCAGTTTTGATATAAATAGGTAACATTTTTGAAAGGATGAATTTATTTTCAATAACCATGTCAAAATGATGTGTGCCCATGACATTTCAACTCTGGATAAGGATACATTCCATAAATGAAGAAAACAGAGATGCTGATTAAAGAGAAAAAAACACTGAGAGGTAAAATGTGAAGTCTAAGATGGTTAAGACTTTATTTATGAACAAACCCGGTAGTACAGCTTGCAAACTATAATACTGAAAATTGTATATGTAACATTTTAACAACAAAATATACTTAACTTGGCAACAGTGGAATAGCATGTCTCAAACTTTAATTCTGCTAGCTTTTACATACTTTTCTTTGAGCTTTGGGAAGGGTGCAGGGCTAGGTTTACAAAAATAGTTGTTAAATAAAAGTAAAAATTACTTTAGAATACTTTGTATACTTTGTATTGCAAAACAAGAACAATCATAACACAAAATACAATCAGCTGTTTTTTCACACTTCATTAAATCCATTCTACTGCACCATTTCTGTGGATAAACAATAGTAAATACAACATTTATTAAACTAACTAGGCCACACCAAAGAAAAGGAGGCTTATAATAAATGTGATATTTAAAAAAAAACCTTCAGAAGTTTACACTAATTTACAATTATTTTAATTTTAAAAAGGCAGGAAACAAGTGCATCAGGGTAGCTAAATGGCCTTCAGTTACTGATAGAATCCCTTTCTACACAGTGTCACTCAAACAAAAAAATTACAGTGAATACTTCTTAGCCTAGTAGCAGTACATGTAACTGAACAGGGTGGTGATGGAAGGTTTGATACCAAGACAGATATTCACACAAAAAAGAAAAAAAAAAATTGCAAAAAGAGTAGATCCTTGACCTTTAAGTTGGCTGACGGTATTGTTGCACTTTCAGGTGCATCACCATACTGATCAGAACAAAAACTTAAACCTTAAAAAAAAGTGGAATGTACATTAGTCTAACAATTTTCAAAACTAAAGACATGCATCAAATTTATAATACACATGAAATGCACACTACACCAATGTATATATGATGAATTTATAAACACAAAATACATAGATATTTGATGAATCTTCCTGTCTGCACAGGCAAGTATAGTGGTATAGTGTGACTGGATAAACATGCAACCTACACAAGTGATTTAACTGCAACTTGAAACAAAAGGGTAAAACTCCAGTTTTATATAATGCATGCATCACTTGTCTACTCCTGTGTGAGACTGTACTGTGCTGCAGCTTTACAAAATTAATGTAAAAATGTAACAGTTTTCTCCCCTTCAATTGTTTTAATTAAAAAATACATATTTTTTACCTCCCTTCAAGAAGTTGCATGGTCTTCAGGAAAATGCATGTACTGTATACTTCTTAGCTCATGCTGTCTCTTCAATATATTTGCAATAAAGCCCTGACTAAACGCAACACTAACATATCTATATTGTTTATGGCAATGTCTATATATATCACATTTAGAAAAAAACGAAGTATCAGCTGGAGACAAACTATTAAAAAAACTTCACAACAATATTCAGGTCATGCTTAAAATGTAGGTGTCCCAGTTTTAAGAAAATAATAATTTTGTAGTCATTTCTTTCAGATCTGCATGCCTTAATATACAGATTTCTCAAGTAAATTAATAAATAACCTACAAGAAATTGAAGTAGTGTTTTCAGATGCATTACCAAGTCTCAGGTTTAGAATAAATATATTGTATACTATGATCTTTCCCCAACAAAAAGACTTTAATAAAATGACACAAAATGAAAATGTCACCTTAGAGAACTATACAGTATTTCACTTTTTTGGCAATTGTTCTTTGGTAATGCTGCACATATGCTGCAAATATAAATCAGAAAACGTTTTAATGTAAAGTCCTTACTTTAAACTGGTAAGCAAAATTCCACTTATTGCTTCCCTACCTATCCACTTTGACTTCAAGTCTATTAGTTCAGGCAATTATCCAATTCTGTTCAAAGCAACTTTAGCAAATCAAGTTAATTTATTAGTTTTACATTTCAAAATTATGAATGGACTATTAAAAAAAAAAAAAAAAAAATCAGTATTATGCAGAGCTCAGCCCCTTTATAAAAACATATGTTAAAGTGTCGAACTGGATAACTAACATCCCAAAAATATTCAGTTTTCAGCTAAGTGGTAAAAAAGGGGCTATGAACATCATTAGAATGTTTAGCAGCCTAATAACAAAAAAGAAAATGATGTAGCAAATGGAGAATTAGTGATTTCTATCTTTAAATAACAGAATGTGAACTTCACAATAGATTGCTTTTGCAAACAAGGAGAACTTGCAGTCTAAGTTACTGAATTAAAGTATGTATTTATACAGGAATTTTTTACTTTTATACATAAACACCTAAAGAGTTAGGTGTGTGTGTTTAGAAGCACACAGGCGCTAGTAATGTTAGCTACAAAAACATGGAAAGCTACAGCTAACAAGACTTTAATCACTTGGGTAAATATAATGAATACAAATGTCAGAGCATTATAGTAGTAAAATGACAAAAATAGCACTTAAAGTCTTGATTGAAGGCAAATTCAGAAGGGAAAAAACAACTGAAAAGGGTTAATAACTTTAGGCAAGTCATAAACTACAAATGCAGGCTGAGATTGAATTCTATATTAACATATAACACCAAAAAAGAAAATCTAGGAACTTGGAAGCTTGTCTTTACAAATATGCCACTGTTTTAGGGAGCAGCCAAGGCATACAGCTTGTTAGGAATATCATATTTCACAGTGATGTAAGCAATTGTGTGGCCTATGCACATTCTGGAAGATCTTTTGAAATAATTGTATAAAACCTGAGATTCTCATATCACTAATAATTGCTGCCTTTTAAAGAGTACAAGGTAAAAAAAAATTGAATTTGTTTATCTGAGCATGTTTCTGTGGAGATGCAAAATGTGGATTGCACATATTTTATTTGTGTTTGTGTCAGCAATCAACACAAACCACAACCTAAAAATTTCCAAAATAATCTAATCCTTAAGCCTGAGAAATCAGCTTCAGAGGTTTGAGTGATTCAGGTCTTCACAAGCAGCATTTCCATTTTCTGAAAATGTGGTAGGAGGATTGTTATTAAGTGGGAAGGCATCAATATCGACAGTTTGTCGACTTGTTATGTATGGAGTGCAGTTTTGTGGGGTGTGTAAATGACTACTAGACATATGCAGAATTGTACTTGATGGGCTGGTAGGGGACACCTTTGGGCTAACAATCTGTAATTTAGGCTCATGAGATTCAGATGGTTGCTTAATATCTTCATCGGTGTCTAACCGAGTCAGCTTCTCCATCCACATACGAAATCTCTCTTCAGTTTGTCGCTGCATGACAGCAAAACGGTTCATAGCTTCCTCCAAGACGTTGCCAATGCAGTTCCGATCCCACGATGCTCCACTGTCCAGAAGTCCTTGAATTTGACTGGTCACTCCTGCAGTTCCTTCAGCACGGTTGAAGCCAGCTTTAAAAGACATTGAGGCCATTCGATAAAGAATTATTAAAAAATATTTATATATATTATCATGCTATGAAAAACATGCACATGAAGTTCAGCTTCAATGCATTCCTAGATTTTCTTGAGGTAAAAACTGCAAAAAGCTAAATTATACCAATGATTTGTCAGCATGCAGATTACATGTGGGCCCTCAAATATAAACAAGCAAATAATGAAAACGAGGGACTCTGCAACACAAACATATACATTTAAGCACCTTTACTAGTATGTTCTCCTGAAAACAAAGCAACACTCAGTGTTAGGTGGAAGAAGAGACTATGCCTTAAAATCTACCAAATATGACAGGTAATATGTAAAAGTCAAATATTTAGAAATGTCATCAGCAATCTACAACAAAGTGCTACTGAGAATATTTCTGATAATCTGACATAATGACATGTAATAAAAAGACATACTTAAAAATGAAAACTGCATTAAATATTAACAAGTATTAATATCATTAAGCATTTCCAAAACGAACCATCATTTTATTTAAGGTAAAGACAGACAAAAATTAATTAAAAGTGCACATAAGGGAGGTTTAAAGTAAGTTTTATTGTACTGAAAAATTACCATGTTTGATTATTTGCCATTTAAAATGGCAAAAAGACTATGAAAAATCCAGCTACAATAATAGGTCTGTTAAGATAATTACATATGACAAGTTTGTGAAACACAATGATTATTTTGCTGAACTAGCATTTACATATTTTATTCTTGTCATTGTTGCAAGACTTAAGTTAAAATACCATCTCCTTCAGGCCTGGATAAAACTATAAATGAATGTTTACCTCTGCTCTCATTAATAGTGAAGTTAATTATAGATGATAAACAACAGTTACTAAGAAGGGGGAGAGTAGCTACTTTAACATTGCAAGTCAGTTTTAAAATCTTTAGGATACACATCTATTTTAATATGACAAGTATTTTTGGCTTTGGTTTCTAACTTACTTTGAAAAACTCAGATTTCTGCAGCCAAATTCACACACAAATAGCTCAGCTATTAAGATCCAAGAGGCAATGTCAAGACACAAATCATTTGCTGGTTTTATGTGTACTATTCCACACTAAATTGTATGCTTTCCAAAAACATTTAGGACAGGAAAATTAATTAGGCAATGACAGTATTATATCTATAAAGCATACACATTAAAAAAAAAACACAAAACAAAAAAATAGTGAATTCCATTAATGTAAGAGCCAGGGATCAAAAAAAAAAAACAAACTGAAAGTACATATTTAATCAATCTTCTGATGTAACATCAAAGAACTGCAAGTGTATAACTTATTGTCCAAAAAAAAAAAAAAAAAAAAAAAAGCATCTAACCTGGAGTCTTATGCTATCTAGCTAAAGTGGTCAATAGCTTACAGCAAATATAAATTACGAGTCAGTCATGCAGATTTTCTTCTTGTATATTCTTCCAATGTACTAGTGGCCGTTTAATAGGACAAAAAAAGCTTATGGTATCAGCTGCACTTATTACCACACAAATCCTTACAATAAATGTAGCCTTATTAAAATGAGGAGATTTCTTAAAATTATTTGCAATCCACATAATTTTATTTTCAAATGCTCTATGATAGTGTTTCTCAATCACTGGGACAAGATCACCAGTGTGTCGCTAGTTGCCATTGTTTATAAATTTTAGCGAGTTGCCACTCTGGTAATTGCACTCTTTTCACATATGGGAACCAGCCCCTAACCAACAATCACGCTGAACTCACAAACAGGAATCATCACCCCCACTCCAACAATTGATCAGTATTCACCAAGAGGACCTCTAGCCCTGACAGGTCCGACGATGGCACTCTATCAAAAAAGAGAAACATGGTTGTGACCCCATAAAGGTTAATAAATGCTGCTCTATAACTACTTTCTCAAACTTGCTTAATCAAATTCAGCGTCACAGGTTGCAAGAGCCTTTCATGACGAACTATGAGCAATGCACGACACAACCCTCAATAGAACAAGTGCTTTGCAAGGCCCACTATTATATACACTTCAACAGGAACTAATTCAGAAACACCAATTAAGCAACTCTGCCACAGAGTCACATAGATAGAATGTGCAAATTCCATATGGACAGTCTAGTGATTAGATTTGAACCCAGGACAATGTATCTAAGGTGCCAGGACTAACCACTGCTAAAACAATCTGTCCCAATGAACTTTATGTTAACCAAATTTGTCAGAACACTAGGGATGTCATAAGAATAAATATTTTGGCACCAAATAGTTTTAAAACAGAAAGGTGGGTGATCAAAATATCCATTTTGGAGTTAGCTCAGAAATAGATTCTTGCATACGCGTACTTAGAGAGTGCAAGATGTCACCAATTAGATGTCAGTATAACTGTTTAACTTGTAGATGGCGAGATTAACCAATTTTAACAACATGTCTTATACAGTCCCAATAAAAGTAATGAAAGCTTTGCATTCTATCTCCGATTATTCATCTAAAGATAATCCATCAAAGCATCAATCAAATTTCTAAGTGGTGCCAGTGTCACACAAAGTACCAGGCAAACTGTCAGGCAAACTGAAATGCTGCCAGTGCTAACAGTTATATAAAGCAAGTTCCAAATAAATCACCACTGAAATGTACTACTTTTATTAATACCAAAATAAAAACAATTTAGTATTTCAATGCTTTAAAGCATGTCAAAGTAGTAATACAACATGTAATGTGTTAACAGATATGCATTACAGAGACCCACAGTTATAGCAATACAGACCAAGCAGCATTGTGAATATGAACCTATAAACGCTACATTTGTATCAGTCATTCGGTTTTTAAAGGCAAACTAATGTTCATTACTATAACCACTAACAAGTAATAGATGTAGTGAATGCACTAGCAGTATATTATACACTAGCAAAATACCCGCGCTTCGCAGCGGAGAAGTAGTGTGTTAAAGAAGTAATGAAAAAGAAAAGGAAACATTTTAATAATAATGTAACATGACTGACATTGTCATGAGTGTTGCCGTCATATATATACACACATATATACAGTATATATACATCCACATA
>JANRMT010062822.1:15324480-15349607 GCA_026402145.1 Polypterus bichir lapradei
ACACACACACACAGTGATCCCTCGCTATATCGCGCTTCGACTTTCGCTGCTTCACTCCATCGCGGATTTTAAATGTAAGCATATCTAAATATATATCATGGATTTTTCGCTGGTTCATGGATTTCTGCGTACAATGGGTCTTTTAATTTATGGTACATGCTTCCTCAGTTTGTTTGCCCAGTTGATTTCACACAAGGTACGCTATTGGCGGATGGCTGAGAAGCTACCCAATCAGAGCACGTATTATATATTAAATAAAAATCCTCAATGATATAAGATATGCTTCCCGCGCGGTGCTTCGCAAGCTTAAAAGCTCTAACATCCCGTAATAATTTTTCATTGTTTGCTTTTCTCCGTCTCTCTCACTCTCTCTGAGAAATACAGGCAGATACTTACCTGTCATGCAATACCATCAGGGAGGCGTATGATTGGCCCTATTATCTGCTCCTGACAGAGGGGGTGTGAGCAGAGGGGCTGTTTGCTTAGAAGATACGGACGCTCCTCTAAACAATGTTGAAAGGCTACCTTCACATTGATCCCTTCATTGCGCCGCTTTATCGCGGTGCTTGCATACTTAAAAGCGCAACAGCCCTATTGATTTTTGATTGTTTACTTTACTCTCTCTCTTTGACATTCTCTGCTCCTGACGCACACCTTGAAGAGGAAGATATGTTTGCATTCTTTTAATTGTGAGAAAGAACTGTCATCTCTGTCCTGTCATGGAGCACAGTTTAAACATTTGACTAAAGGGTGTTATTTCATGTCTAAAGGGCTCTAATAATGTTAAAAAACGTATTTAGAAGGTCGTAAACAGGTTTTCAAAGCTCTAATTGCGAAAATATTAGATTTATAAATAAAGAATCCTACTTCGTGGAAATTCATTTATCTGTCTGGAGTGGATTAACCGCTATAAACGAGGGTTTACTGTATAACTGTGCGGAGAATATTTATAAACAGTGTGGGAGAGTTTCTAAGAGCTTAAAATATATAAAAATAACCATACAAACATATGGTTTCTACTTCGCGGATTTTCACCTATCGCAGGGGGTTCTGGAACGCAACCCCTGCGATCGAGAAGGGATTACTGTACATGGCGTCTGGAAAGTATTCACAGCGCATCACTTTTTCCACATTTTGTTATGTTACAGCCTTATTCCAAAATGGATTAAATTCATTTAATTCACACAACACCCCATAATGACAATGTGAAAAACGTTTACTTGAGGTTTTTACAAATTTATTAAAAATAAAAAAACTGAGAAATCACATGTACATAAGTATTCACAGCCTTTGCTCAATACTTTGTCGATGCACCTTTGGCAGCAATTACAACCTCAAGCCCTTTTGAATATGAAGCCACAAGCTTGGCACACCTATCCTTGGCCAGTTTCGCCCATTCCTCTTTGCAGCACCTCTCAAGCTCCATCAGGTTGGATGGGAAGCATTGGTACACAGCTATTTTAAGATCTCTCCAGAGATGCTCAATCGGATTCAAGTCTGGGCACTGGCTGGGCCACTCATGGACATTCACAGAGTTGTCCTGAAGCCACTCCTTTGATATCTTGGCTTAGGGTCGTTGTCCTGATGAAAGATGAACCGTCGCCCCAGTCTGAGGTCAAGAGCGCTCTGGAGCAGGTTTTCATCCAGGATGTCTCTGTACATTGCTGCAGTCATCTTTCCCTTTATCCTGACTAGTCTCCCAGTTCCTGCCGCTGAAAAACATCCCCTGAGCATGATACTGCCACCACCATGCTTCACTGTAGGGATGGTATTGGCCTGGTGATGAGCGGTGCCGAGTTTCCTCCAAACGCGACGCCTGGCATTCACACCAAAGAGTTCAATCTTTGTCTCATCAGACCAGAGAATTTTGTTTCTCATGGTCGGAGTCCTTCAGGTGCCTTTTGGCAAACTCCAGGCGGGCTGGAATGTGCCTTTTACTAAGGAGCGGCTTCTGTCTGGCCACTCTACCATACAGGCCTGATTGGTGGATTGCTGCAGAGATGATTGTCCTTCTGGAAGGTTCTCCTCTCTCCACAGAGGACCTCTGGAGCTCTGACAGAGTGACCATCAGGTTCTTGGTCACATCCCTGACTGAGGCCCTTCTCCCCCAATCGCTCAGTTTAGATGGCCGGCCAGCTCTAGGAAGAGTCCTGGTGGTTTCGAACTTCTTCCACTTACGGATGATGGAGGCCACTGTGCTCATTGGGACCTTCAAAGCAGCAGAAATTTTTATGTAACCTTCCCCAGATTTGTGCCTCGAGACAATCCTGTCTCGGAGGTCTACAGACAATTCCTTTGACTTCATGCTTGGTTTGTGCTCCGACATGAACTGTCAACTGTGGGACCTTATATAGACAGGTGTGTGCCTTTCTAAATCATGTCCAATCAACTGAATTTACTACAGGTGGACTCCAATTAAGCTGCAGAAACATCAAGGATGAGAAGGGGAAACAGGATGCACCTGAGCTCAATTTTGAGCTTCATGGCAAAGGCTGTGAATACTTACGTACATGTGCTGCTTACACAGTTAGTGTGTGTGTATATTATATGTATATACATATACACACACACAGTTAATGTGTGTGTGTAGTATATGTATATACACACACAGTGATCCCTCGCCTATCGCTGAAGTTACGTTCCAGACCCATCAGTGATAGGTGAAAGTCCGAGATATAGACTATATAAACAAACATTTTTTTATAGTTTAAGCCTTAAAAGACCCCTCCCACATGCTTTAAACACATGTAAACTTATTGTATTACTCTACTTGCCCTTTACCTGTTTCCTCAAGGGTAAGTGATCTCATCAAGTTCTTTATCGGGTTGGTCTACTGTTGCACTTTAAGATGAACACACACATATATAGCTATACGCATACACACAGACCCTAACCACAACAGTGCCCCATGAATGACACATGCAGATTAACCCTTAGCACTTTAAACCATGCAAGTGCTTTAGGAATCACACACCCTGTCACTCAGCACTTCAAGAGACTTACTTATAATCGGCACGAACAACATACGATGTTTTAGTGATATCTCAGACCTAAATATTACTTTTGGTCTACAAGAATACATTTAAACATAGAAAGACTCAGCACTCTTGGCTATACGCCATTTATCAGCCAATAACACCTTCTTTTTGTACTATCCCTAACTATTGAGTGGCTACCTCACTCTCAGCCTTATAACCTCACAACACAGAAATAATGGCAAAAAATCTGACTACACCAGGTGCTCAAAGAAATCTAACTTATTAATTCAATCACTCTAGACATTAAAACAGCAAGCTTAGAAAGTTAGAAGCAGCATGGTATTTATTACAAGAATAATAATAATACCACTGGAACAAAGAATAGTACAAAATAGGTACTAATAGGAAAGTCTGAATATATATAGTCTTTAGGAAAAGCTTACAAAAAAAAAAGGTAGAGATGACAAGGATGAATGTCCCAGGGAGGCGTTTGATTTAGCAATCAATGTTCATGACGTTTTTCTGACAACCACTGTCTTCGTCCGTTTCTCTTCTTCTTCTCCTCCTCCCCTACTTTCTTCTTCTGTCTTCTGATGTTGCTTTCAAAATGAGGCATATTTATTATGAAATGTCATGCCGTGGTTTCCCAACACATGCACCTGATTGGCTGGCTGTCAATGTGATTGATGAATTTTGCTCAAACTCTTTCCCAGATAGTAAAGTTCTTTGATATTGCCTCATGTCCATTTTTCCCATGCTGTAAACCAAATTGTTGTCCCAGATGTCCATCCATAAAGCAATCAATAGCCTGAGGTGTCGACTCAGTCTTCCTTTCCCAGGTTATAAAGTAATTGAGCCACCAGCATGTCTTCCTTTCAATGTTGGAACAGCTGTTTTAAAAGTGAGGTGTAAGAAAACCTGCTTTGATTTGTCTTAAAAGTACAGTAGTTCATCTGTTTAACCTTGAACAAAATATAATGGAAAATTACACCAAAATGTACAGATTTTATACACCATAACACTTATTAAAACACACTTTGTTAACGCATATGATATGTGGATGTCGGACTAAGGATATAAGTAACATAATAATAATGTAGCATGCCATTGATTCATTCAAGCCGTAATGGCAAGCAACATCCGCGTAATGCTTTCCTTCCCTTCTTGGAAGACGCAGGACGCTTGGGAGCCATTGTAGGACTTAAAACAAAACGTAAAGTTCACAAAAAGTTTGCTCACAACATATCGGACCACAAGCAAGTATGTGATGCACAGAGAACTGTGATGCATCGGGGACCCACAGTCACTGTTCTTGCAAGTTTACACCATGTTAGCATCAGCCAATCAGAGCCCAAGGGAATAAAAATCCCACTCTGATTGGTTGAGTCTCCTCTTTCAGCCAATAACGGGCCTTGTAAGAAATCATCTGGGTACTGTAACGCGAAACTCTTTGTCTAACATAGTGACTGCTGAAAACCATATGCTTTGTTATGACACCCACTGCACGCCCAACCTACCAGGAAAGGGGTCTCTCTTTGAACTGCCTTTCCCGAAGTTTCTTCCATTTTTTCCCTACTGGGTTTTTTTTGGGAGTTTTTCCTTGTCTTCTTAGAGAGTCAAGGCTGGGGGGCTGTCAAGAGGCAGGGCCTGTTAAAGCCCATTGCAGCACTCCTTGTGTGATTTTGGGCTATACAAAAATAAATTGTACTGTACTGTATTATGAATTGGCTGCAAAGTACACTACAGGTAGGATGTACTTATTGAATTTTTCCACAATATAGCGGGGGCGCAATAGCTGAACCGCGATACAGCGGCGGATCACTGTATATACTGTAGTATAGTGAGGAAGGTAGGTATCTGTACTAGCAATTCTCAGTGACTTCTTTTTATTTCGTTAATTATTTGATATTTAAAACAAGTGCAAAAGTGTGTTGGGGCGCTTTGTAGTGCCCCTCAAGTTTCTGTTTGATACTACTCTGAACATTATTCTAAGGAAATCAACTTAGGGTTTAACATTGCTGTCAAATGACAGTGTTTAAAAGACCATAATAAGGCAAGGAGAGTTGACCCGTTCAATGAATATGCATAGACAACAACCTTTATTTACATACCACATTTTCATACAGCAATGTAGCCCAATGTGCCTTACAGGATAAAGTTACAAGAAGAAAAAAAAATTAAAAATATGCAATAATATTAAAGAATAAATAACAACACAACAAGGTAATGTCCGATATCCAGGAGGATAGAAAAAAACAAAAACACTCCAATTTAAAAAAAAAAAATAAAAATAAAATAAAATCTGCAGGGGTTCCAAAGCCAATAGTCCGCCCAGCCCCCACTTGGCAACAACTAATCATGAGTTATTGCATGATCTGTACTGGTGTCAAAACATGAAAATCACTTTTCTCAAAGTACTGGACATACTGGACCTAAAAGGTTTTAAAGATGTGTTATATTTACAAACATTGTGATTTATCCATCCATTACCAAAATGTTTTAATCCACTTAAAACACTAGTTCACACTAGATGGATGGCTCATTAAATACTAATACTCTGGATGCTATTGGGGAGAAAACTCAAGACCTGCTGCTTGAGTTTCTTACTGAATTCTCCCACTGTCAAAGTCATGCAAAACAGCACACTACAAGTCAGTGGGTTACTTGTAATTGGGCAAGTGTGAGTGAGCGTGGGTGTGTGTGTTCAACTGCTTTGCAATTATGTGGCACATCCTGTCCAGGGCTGTTTCTTGTTTTGCACTCAGTTCAGAGGTCTACGAAAATCAAAGAAGAGCTAGAAAAGACACAGCAATGGCATAAAAAGCCACAACTAATTAACAATGGATCCTGCAAAAACACTCATGCAGACTTTGTTTTTCTTAGCTACTCTTTTCCAATACAAAGACACGGAAATGAAAGTAGCAATAAACTTCAAGTTTTATGTAGCTTAATAACCAATGGTAAAAAAACAAACAAAAAAAAAAAAAACAAAAGCAAAACTGTCAGGAATAATATGTCTAACATACTTTGATTTAACTTACTTCAGACTTCTCTGGCAAACAAGTTTGAATTTGGCCATGTTGTGCCATATAAAATTATACTTTTTTTACTTAATTTAATATTTAATGTGTGCTGATTTAATACTTTTATTAAAATTATCAAACCAGAAGCAAAGCAACAGATTTTAATTTAATTCACCAGTTTTTACCTAAATTTTCTAGTGTTAAAGATAAATGTACTTTTATTCAAATAGGTTTTTGTGGATATTTTATGAAAACAAAACATTTGAAGGCAAGTCTGAATTAGCTTATATATACCTGAAAACAAAGCAGGACAGCTATAATACACTTTCAAAAAGGCCCTGGGAAATGGCAGATTACATCAGTAAAACCTCCAGTCTTTATAGAGGAAATAGCAGGATAATGTAGATAAAAAAGCAATGTAATAAGCACAACTGAACATAGTTAATGTATACTATAATCATTGACTACAAATGTCTGAATGCAGTATATTAAAAAGAGGTGTTCCAATTAATAGGCTGTTTCTGCAATCAGATACTGCATTTATTAAACTTTCACACTTTCTTCAGATAACACTGATTTTAAACAACCAAATAAAAATTCTCTGTTAACTACCCATCAGAGAAAAATCTTGCAGTGTGATACCATCTACCATTTTTTTTAAAGTCTTAATTTTCTATTTTTACTATCATTTGCAACTTTGACTCTTCTGAGTTATTTGAATTTTTCAGGCCAGACTTGCACTTCATGCTGTGTTAAACTGACCACTCAGGACTGGCACAAACATAGCACAAGCAAAACATTAAAGTGCTTTGGCCCTCTTGCTTTGGTTATACTTACAAAATTGTTTACATTACAGCTCTCTGAAAAATCTGTCAAATGCTTATTAAACATTCTTCTTAAAGTATTTTAGTGCTTATGTTTCTCAGCCCCTTCCAAGGTTTATAGAATCAGAGGTGGACAAATTATAAATCCATATGGTAGTGTGCTGGGATACCAGTTTTTAAAACCTAGTAGTCTAAACCTAATATTATTGTTTCTCTTCCTTGATTTATAGACTTGCTTGGCAGTTTTGCTCCCTAGTGGGTAAATGCCAGTGAAATACTGGTTATAGCAGTCTGGCACAATATAAGCAACTGCCTTTAAAAGTGACACCCAGCTAAGATCGAACATGAAGAACTGAGTCTTTAGTTTTAATCAGATTAATTTTGATTAGGAAAACAATGCATTGACCAAAATCCAAAAAATCAGGTAGTCATTGGGCTTTGACAGTCAAACATTGAGCTGTCCAGAATTAAAAACTGGAAGTCCCAGGTGTCTGGAATACCAAACTGTCCAACCCTGTAACAATCAATAATTCTATCAACTGTTCAGGTAGCTGATGTTGTTAGAGTACTGGTTTTCATTTAGCATTGTGTCTAACAATAAGGCTAGGGTTCAACTGTTCCGTTGTAAAATTTTGTTATCTATTGTCTAACTGTGCACTTTCCTGTTAATCGTTTTTTAATGCAATTTGGTTTTTTTTGGCAAGTTGCTCTGGTCTTACATAAGATGTCAACCAAATAATGATGAACCACTGTCTTATTCTTATAATGCAACATTTAATAGGCTTGTCTCTTCCACTAGTGAAACATTAGATTCTCAGTACCCCAGGTTATACAGAAAAGAACAGAGACCCACTGAGTTTAAATTGAGTATGATGTACTTGTACCCACTTCAGCTCAGTGCAATTCACTAACTAAATAAACCAAAAAAGACACTACCTTAGAAAATTGAACCATTAGATGTTATATTCTTAATGTTCTATTTAGTCTGAATCAACTTTATTTGGTACGATGCCTATATGACTGCTTCATAATGCTACATTGTTTATGACAATTAGGTTAAATGCAATGGAAATGTCAAGAAGAAAATGCACACACTTTTTATTTTTTAATCCTCCCAGGAAAATTCACACGGTTTTATAAAAACCCTCCTTGAGTTTCCCACAACCATTTACAGAAATGAGAAACAGTATTTGCAATACTACCTACAGCTATTAGTGTGCATTACAAAAAAGTAAAAGATTCTCTGCAAATTAAAAAATTTTTTTCAAACATTTCAGACACAAGTCAGAACAGAGAATACACAAATCATCTAGTAACTGCTGTACTTCTGCCAAATTAATGTCTATTTCTAAAGTGCAACATCAACCTAGAAATAATTACCAACTACTACACACAAACATTATGAGAAAATATAATTCAAAACCATTTCAGAAACACACTTTGTATTCAGTTGGACATAAGCATGAATTTACTGTAAATTGAGGCTAAGGTAAACCATATCACGTGCACATGATTTTTTTTTTGTTTTACAATGTTGGAAAAAAAAGTTTGCACATGGTGTTTGCTTTAGGATTTACCAGTAAATTCCTATGTATGTGGGACCAAACCGGGTTAAGAATTCCTAGAAAGTCAAACTGGCAATTTTCTACATTGAGATCTAGTACAAATCATGGGCATTTTACCAAGTTGTTGCAAGAGCAATAAAACTGACAGATAAAGCATATAAAACATGAATATCTTTAAATACATACAACAACATTCAAAACAGAGAACCAACCATAAGAAAAAACAACATCCAGGAGCCTCTGAAGGTTATTTTCTAAGGTAGGCTATCTGATAGCGTGAACTGTATATATAATTAATTAAGGCAGATGCTCTCAGTATATGCCAGGGGGTAAACTGTTGAACCCAGTTACCACCAGACAAGGGGGTAAACTGTTGAACCCAGTTACCACCAGACATTGTCCTGAAGTTCTAGGCAGCAGTATTTACTAGGTAAAAACCGATTCCATCAGCCTTCCAAAAAGGCAAAATGGAACAGCATACTTAGTTGAGCCCTATTTGTATAACACATTTGGGTCGGACATATCCCTTTTGTAGTAAAGTAACAAACATAAACAAAACAAATGCCAACATTTAATCAACTCTAATCACACACATTTTCGGAAAAAAAAATTGAGAACATTTGAACATCAAATGATTGCCTCATGAGTGAAAACCAACATCATGGGAAGACTACAAAGTTGCACTAGTATGGGTCCCAGTAAATTTCCACGATGCATAGCCTTGAATTGTTCCCAGGTGCCATGTATGACTTTTACAAAATATTTTCTGTGTGACAGTACAACTTAAAGCATAATGATTGCAGAACAACATGCATTGACTATTCCAAGATTTGACAGCATTTTCTTCCCGTAACCAATTCCATTTGATCTTGCAAAAGGTAAGAATGGAAGAACTAGTACCATCCCTTTTGCAGTGTACTTTCCCAAAATGTTAACACCAATTTAATTACTGAGCAATGGTCTGTAGGATGTGCATTATATCAGATAATAAGTATTTCCCCAGTAAAATAAATGACACTTATTGTAACACTAAGTGGAAAGCATTATTCATTTATTTCCTTGAACACAACTAAAAAAAAAAAAAAAAAAAAAAAGACATGAGCACACAAGTTGCGAGTGCAAATGTGCAGTGAAGTGTGCAGTCTGCACTTTGGCAAAAATAGCAAATTAATCCTTCCACCCATTCACCTTTTTAACAGACTGTAGCATGACATCTATATCCTGTACACCCTCCAAACTCTGAACTGAAGCAAACATATATTTTTACCTCTGTCAAGCTTAACCCATTAACTTAATTTAACAAGGAAGAGACTCTTAACCTTTACCCCAATGTGCAATCCCTTTTCACATGTCTCTGTGCAATAATTTGCTCATTTCCCTATTAAAACAGAAATGCCACAAAACAGGACAAAATTCAAACTCCATAGAGACAATGATGAAGAAAAGTTGAACCCAGGACACTAGTTCTGTGGCAGTCAATCTCTAAACACTGTGCCTTTGTGGCATTCTCACACAGAGGTGAACAAAATTCATCCTATTACATTACAGGCAAGGACAAAACTGTAGATTTTGAAATCTGGGTAACTATATCATTAAGGCAGATTGAAAATGTATGTGAAATATTCAAATAAGAAAATAATGCATATTTCAGAATTTTTCCAAAATAAACACAACAAAAATAAAGTTGGTCAGCAGCCTGAGGCTTGCACTTTTATCACCACACACAATAAAAGATTAACACTACCCTGTGAGCTGTACAGTCCCTGAGGTTATGGTTAAAGTGGGTGTAATTAAGATTTCTTTTGGTTTGGTGATAGTGAACCATAAAAAATATGGCAATCAGGGTGCAACGGTTTAAAGATGATAAGAACTAAGGGGCATGAGAATTCCACATTAGGAATTTTTAATTGTAATTTATTATAAATTAAGACCCAGCCTTCCTGGTGACAGCAGTTCAAGGACAAAGGAGGCCTTACTGTACAAAGACATTTCAAATAAATCTGTCAAATCTTAAAGGAATTCATCAATCATTTTGGTAAACTGGGCTCAAAACCAAAAAAAAAAAAAAAATCACTTGCTCATGCTCTAGTTATTTCAGTGGAATAATGCCATTAAGAGGCAACAGGTTTATTACCCATGAGAAAATAAATTGGTTTTGGTAAACAAGAAAGTTATTAACTGCTTTAGAAAGGAAAACCCTCAGATATAATTTCGTTTAAAACACAAAAGATTTTACAGTGTGACTTACTTCAAGGACATGTTAATGTTTGATTATATCTGCATCACATTCTTTTAGCTGGTCATAGACAATTTTCTGTAACTTAAGTAATGACAACTTACAAGCCTTCTGAAGCTCCTTAATGATGTATCAATATACATCATACGTTTTGGGGTAGACGTGAAATGTCACGCTCCAACTCCAGCATTCACCTTGGACAGCTTTCCAATTAACAATCCAGCTATAATTTTTTATTTAATCTATTTGATATCAGTCAGTCCTTCATTAAAACATGTAACCATTTAAGGATCAGATCAAGTAAAAAATATTTTGGTTGATATCTTGAGGTAAGAAACACTTGGCCTGCCAAATTACAAAAAACATGCCTTCCACAGAAAGAAACTGGTGATTTTTAAAATAAAATTACTATACTGACTTTGCATCATTTACATTGTTCATACTGCACATTTTCTGTCAGAACTTCTTTTAATATACAAAGTAGCTGTATAGAATCAACACTTGTAAATCTCTGAAGCAAATTATCATTTAAGGGAATCTGTTTATAGCATCAAACATAAAGAAGCATTTTAAACAAACGCAAAACGTGGTGGTGATAATGCATCATTTAACCAATGCCAGATGGATAGTTTCTCAATAAGATAAAGAGCTGAAGCATGAATGGGAAACATGCACTGTTAAGATTTACAAACAAAGTTAAAGTATCACAGAATGCATAAAAAATAACAACTAATACTAAATAGTTACAGTAAAACTGTCTTAATGATCTCACACAGTCTTACTAGAATGAAAACTTGCAACATGTAAAATTATACACATTGTTTTGACATTTAAAACATTTTAAAAAGTGGGTATTAATGTGATTTATGAATTATTTAATTCCTAAAAGTCTGGTTGGCATTTTTTGCTTTTAAGAGGCACAGATTACTTTGTCTACTAATTTACAAATTAAAAATGTAATCAACCATTTAAAAAATTATACAAAAGACAAATTAATGCAGGGGAGGAAAATGGCAAAAGCAAATGTGGGATGGGGCGGTTTATTTTGACGTAAATTATACGATGAAATTAAAAATCGTAAATGCTAAGAAGCCCAAGGTATTAACAAGAGCAAAAAGTGCAATGCATGCAACTTCTGTACAACAAATTCAGCTATGTTTGAAACTACCTGGTATATCAGCAGTGATTGTCTTGCTGCTTCCTGATGCTTCTTCCTCATCATCATCAGAACTACTAGTGGTAGAATCACAGGTCAGGTCACTGTCACTCGTGCTACTATCCTGAAGCAGATTGTATTTTTTACGAGCAGCTGCTTCTCTCTTTTGTCTCAGTAAGCGTATCCTCTCTTTGTGTTTCTGACTCCGTTGTCCCTTGACTTTGGCTAGTCGCCCATTTTGCTTTTCACTCCCTGTAACCTGCCAGCGATTCTTTTTGGCTGCCATAACAACAGAAGACATCTCACTTTCAGATCGGGAACGTCTGGACTTTCTAGCTCCTGACACAGTTACTCCTCCAGTCTCTGAGTTAGGATCACCTCCCTCTGCTATAGAAGATGTTCCTATTCTAGAGACCTCATCTTCTGCTGAAGACAGTGTGTCAGAGTCAGCCAAGTGGCCACTGGAAGAAGGAGATAACATGCAGGGATTAGAGGAGTCACTTTCATAGGCTTTTCCAGAAATTTGTTTTTCACTTTCTGTAGAAGCCTGCTGTGACTCTGGAGAGTCACGTTTCAACTCCATTAGTAGGCAAGGCATAGAAGAAAGAAGACCTGGATCATTTTGGATGGGAGATTCTCCCTTTTCTGAACTAGAGGTCTCAGTTTTAAGGACTTCTGTTCCTCCAGTTCTCTCCACTCCAGAATCAACAGCAACCTCTGGTGGCGTTTCAGAATCCACAAGATCTTCAGTTTTTACAGCATCTGCCATCTTCATGTCAGTTTCGTTCTGTCCTTGTCTCTAATCATAAAGCACAAAATATACCTGGGCAAGTGGCACAGGACTCTGCTTGAAAGCAGGGGAAAACCTGCAAGTCAAAAACAATTATGTTACCAAAGAAAACAACAATAGCTTAATTTCTAACTTAAAAATTAAATCATTTGATGCATAAACACTTTTAGCCAATGCTAAAATATCAAATAACAAAAAATTACTAATATGAGCAATAAAGGAAAAAGAGAATGAAAGCATGTTTTAAACTTTCCACAGAAATAAAACCAAGCCATGTGGAATAAGTTAACAAGTAGTGTGGTAGGTAATCTAGCAGGAAATTGGGGACTTTCAAAACTACACTATGTGTTATTTTGTAATTTGAAAACAAAAAACAAGAAGTCATCCAAACAGCTTTTTTAATGAAGGATGGTATATTTAGAATTTTAAATGACATCTAAAAAATAAAATTAAATTTCAACCTTTGATTGAGTACAATCAATTTAAATAATCATATAAATATTTATATATGTAAATTCACTTTAAGACTTACCACACAAGCACTTTCAAAACATTTCTTAAATTGAGATGTACATACTGTAGATGGTTATTTGTGAACATCATGAATAACACTGCAAAGTTATTTTTTCTAAATCCAAGAGGGCTGGCTTAACTACTCTGGCAGGTGGCTGGGTGTGGTTATCAATCAGCCACCTACTTAAGGAGCCGCCGCCCGGCAATCAAGGCTGGAGTCGGGTGAGGAGGAGGACAAGGTCTTGGCAGTGGAGGCGAGGAGAGGAGAGGCCCGTGTGTTTTGTGTGAAGACAGTGGCTAGTGAGAGCCTGGACTTTGGGTGAAGACAGTGGCTATTGAGAGCTTAGACTTTGGGGGGTTTGGTGGCGGTGCACTTAGCTTTTATAAATAGTTGTAAATAGCGTAAATAAACGTGGGTGATGGCTAAACCAGTGTCTGCCTGTGTGTGTCCGGGCTGCTATACTTCACACTACATATATTTGACATAAACAGCTTACAAATATCTGTAAAATATAAACGATACTAACTGAAAACATATAGTAGCTGATGGTGACTGGTATTTTCTTTACATAAAGGCTACAGTAAAACCAGTGTTCTGTAGACTTGAATGTGTATTAAATACATATACAAGTTACTAGCTGTGCTCCCTATCTAAGATGGGTTAAAATCTAATCAAAGACCTCAGCATTAATATTTGCAGTGCAACATGCAATGCATGCGTTTCTATTTTATTCCATTTCGAAAGGGAGAGTTTATGATGCACCATCTACTTGAATGACAAATGAAATGCGTTTTATTACTAAAAATATTTATGATTCACCATCTTTTGGAATGACAGAGACACAGCAACCAGACAGCTACACAGGCACTTGAACAGGATTTTTTAAAATTCCAGTTTATTATTATTTAAATTTTACAAATACAGTGGATATAAAAAGTCTACACACCCTTGCCAAAAAAAGGTTTTGTGTGATAAAAATGGAAACCAACAGAGATTCTTTCAGAATTTATTACACCTTTATTGCAAATTTGAAACGTAACTTTGCAGAGGTTCAAAATATTTGATTTCTTATTATTTGACCATTTCTGGTCATTTACTAAATATCATAATAGAAGCAAGGAGGGGTGACAATATGCACATAAACCAATTTATATTGTTGACGTTTAGCAATAATGTTATGTAATAATATTCACTACTTTAACAAACATAGGTTCTGTACTACACACAAGTGGCTAAGTGAGCATAAATGGGTTATACCTATGGTACTGAGGTATTTCCCAACATTATAGTTCTGTCCAGGCATGGAAAGATTTGGACAATATTTGGAGAGACCACCCTCTGCAAAATGTGGTGTTGCCGCCGCCATGATTAGAGCACTCAAACGCTGTATTGAACATCAAATCATGGCATGGGGCAAATGCGGAGGAGAGACAGAGATAATTAGTCAGTTAAGGGTTAAGTTAGGCGTTTTTCAAATCAAGGTTATTCCTTCACAATCACGGTATACTTTAAATTTCCACATAACATTGTGTTGTAAAGTGAAGCATCTTTTTAATAAATAAAAAAAAAATAATAAAAATAAAAGGGTACACAGGCACATATGTGAATAGAGAAGCCATAAGACTTACCAAATATATCCCTTTTAAAATCCAAAATGGTTAAAAATAGAAGAAAATTAAAATCAGAAAAGCAAACCACTGTTGTAAGATTTAGTCAATTTAAAAGAAAACCATTTGTGTGCATGCACATCTTTGCCAATTACCCTATTTGCCTTCCTCCTCGCCACTATTTCAGCTCGTTGCACTCATTATTGACATTACTGAAGGTTAATACACAGTAACATGTGGATTCCTTTTTGTAGACAACTAGACAATAATAACAGAAAAAGGCACACTTACAATCCTTTTCATTTTTAACTATACAAAAGCTTATATATATAAAAAAAAATATATATATATATATATATATATATATACCTACTACCGCTGGCCTGAAAATGCACACGTGTGCATCTTAAACAAATAAATGTTAAGTTTAAATCTGAAAAGTGAAAATGATTCAATATTTCTAAGTTAGATGGTAGTGAGTTCCAGAGCTGGGGAGCAGAGCAACTGAATGCTCTGCTCCCCATGGTGGTAACACAGACGGAGTGTCAAGTGGATGGAGGAAGAGGATCTAAGGGTACAGGAGGGAATGGGTGGACCAGTGTCCCTTCTGAGTGGAGATATTGCTACTCACAAAGGAGCTGCCTCATTCCATAAAATGAAGATCAGCTCCTTTTCTTGCAGAAAGATCTTACAATCTCAAGGAAGTAAGATAGTAGTCATGAAGTGGACTTTACAGTTTACAGTGTCCACTTCAGAGGTTTTACAAGACATGTTTTCTTGCATTATTTTCAAGGAAGACACTTTTTCATTTTCTGATTGTTGGTTGTTTAAATTTTAATAAATAGTTGTTTGTAATGTATCTTAGTTACTTCACTGTATTTTATTAAGTATCCCATCCCAAGGTAAACTAAAAGCTAATTAATGCCGCTTCACTGGGTTCAATTCTTAACACATACATTATCATTTTAGCAGTGTACCAGGTTGTAGTGTTCCTTGTACAATTTACAATTAGTTATATGAGAATCCTTTCCTATTCAAGCCAAATTGGTATTGTCAATAAAATACCTCCTAACAAACTCAATATTGAATTGGATCAGAAATCAAACTGATTCAGGACCTTGTGAATCAGAATTGAACAGATTCATTAAAACAATATCAATATGCAGCCCTAATCATCAGTGTACTTCTTCAATATTCTGCTTAGCAGAAACCTGTTTGTATATTTGCATTGTTTAGCACATCAGCTGATGCGTCTTGTATCAGTATGCATCTTGCATCCATGAAGCAGCTGAAATACAGAGGTTTCAAATGCAATGGCCCTACACAAATGAAAGAATTTCATAATTGGTAATTTCCATTAGTATATTTCCCAAATAAATCTAAATCAATGGTGCCACTAAGCCTACAGCTGGTTATTTTTTCCTTTGTTGGAAGAAGAGCTAAAAGAGCCAGACGATTCATTTTCAAAGTGCAACAATTTACCTATCAGTACAAAGGCCATTTTCAATAGTTCAAAGGAATGCTAATGCTGCTTTATCAACTGTGGACCAGGGAAAGGGTATTGAAGCAAAATGAACAATGTGTTGTTATCTATCTGCATGCATTTGTGCAAGACATACATCCAGTACCTACAGTAATTTCAAGCATCCAGAATTCCCAAAGGCATGATAGAATCAAAAAGGTCATAACTGGAACTTTCCTGAATTAATTACTTGACCTTCTGAAAGCTATTTTGATTTCTTACATGAATGTGGACCAACCCATCTGCATGATGCACCAAAACCAATGTGACCCCTAAAATGAAGCCAGAAATACCAATATTAGAGAGAAGGCATTAAAAATATTAACTATTGTTTGATTGATTTCTTTTAATAGTATTAACTGACTACACCTGCTGATTTCATGGTTAATTTAAATCAGTATTGGGATACAAATTTCTAATAAAGACTTGTTCATTTAACTAGACAGGCTAGGCTAGGCAGTACTTCAGCTGCATGTCAGAAAAGTATTTAAAAAAAAAAAAAATTAGAAAAAGTGAAGAGAGCCAACTACCTTGGATTTGGAGTATTTCCAAGGAATAAGGTAATAAAGCGGGCCGTAAAAGGTACGTTATTGTACTAATTCAGAAAAGCTGTATGCTCTAAGAAATATTTTCTAAACGAGAATGGCACTTGCGAGGACAAACATACCTAAATTGATGAGTTTAATAGGGCAACAGAGATGAATGGAGAAGAAAAAGAAATGTGGAGATAATTGCTCCCTCTGTGCATTAAGAGCTTATTCTAAAATATTATTGATTAGATCCTGCCAGGTTTTGAAAAAATTCTGTACAGATCCTCAAACTGAATATTTGATTTTTTCCAATTTCAAATAGTATAAACACCAGTTTCCCACTGCCTTAAAAGGGGAGAGTTACGATTCTTCCAGTTTAGCAAAATAAGTCTGTGTGCCAAAAGTGTAGTGAATACAATCACAGTTTGTTTGTCCTTCACCACTTTAAACCCATCTGGAAGAAGACCAAACACAGCTGTTAATGGGCTAAGAGGGATTGTGACACCAAGGCTGTCTGAAAGGCACTTAAAAATTTTTGTCCAAAATGATGTTAATTTGGTGCAGGCCCAAAACATGTGACCCAGTGAGGCTGGGACTTGGTTGGATCTTGCCCTGGAAACATTTTGGACAGTTTTAGGCAAGACATATGTGCTCGATATAAAATTTAGAGTTGAATAATTGTATGCTTTGCGCATATGGAGCTCGAGTGAAGTCTCTGCACTGCTATTTTCCACTCCTTTTGTGATATATTGATTATTGATTTTCACTTTGTCCTCCTGGATCTTTAAAAGGGAGGGACTGCAAAATAATTTTATATATTGCACAGATGGTGTCCAAGTCCTTGAAATTGAGCAATATTTTTTCCTGCATGGACGAGGGTGCAAGATGAGGAAAAATCGGGCAGGTTCTGTTTAATAAAGTTCCTAATTTGAAGATAGTGAAAGAAATGTGTGGCTGGAAAGTTAAATTTGGAATGTAATTGTTCATAGGATGCAAAGATGTTGTCTATATAAAGATCTCTAAGCAATTTAATCCTAAATCTTTACCAGATATTAAAAACTGCATATGTTTGCGAGGGCTGAAAGAGGTGGTTCTCTTGCGACACCCAGTATATCTGGAGCATTTGCAAGTAACTAATGACTAGCCGTCAAAGGAAATCACACAGATGGTACTGTATGTATAAGAAACATAAGAGAACATGTTGCCAGTTAATAAAGATGATGGCAAATGCTCCTGATGGCTAATAAACCACCAACACAATTTGTGACACTAATATAGCAATGTTCTTTTCATGTCATTATTATACTCTCTGGTATACACAAACCTGGTAGGACAGATTCTCTGGGCATGTTAATGTCATAGTTAATATTAAAATAAAAAAGTCAATAAAAGAACCATACAAAATTTAACAGTTCAGATCTGTTGGTTAGTGTTTGATTCAATATTTTTTAAGTAATGTTTTTACACTCAATAATATGGATATGAAATACTCCAAAAAGACTATTATGAACATTAATATTGGCACCCACCTCTAAATTATTTTTATATAATTTTCGATATGGTTTCAATGAACATGTGATAATCAGGTTGCCTTCTCTCCAGCAGTTATTCAAAATATGTTCAATAAGGTTGAAAAAATTATATTCCCCCAACCCCCCTCCGCACTCTGAACCATTAAATGTAGGTGAATGTATAGTATCATATTTATTAATTACTGGTGCACCTTTGTTAACAAGAAATCAAATGCTCAGCTGACCATGCAGATGATAAATTCTAGACCACAGCAACAGTAGCTGACAATTATTTAAACTAAGTCCTAATTTCCTTCCACTATTCAGTGTAACAATGCTTAGACCCAAGGATTATCCTCTACCAATTCCACACTATGTAGTCTGATCTTGATGATATGGATTTTTCTTATACCGCAACACTGGTTTAAATTTCCTAAACAACGTTCGGAACGTGGCGCAGCGGGAAACTTTTTAAAGGGGACTTTATTCACTGTAACACCGCTAAACACATGCAATGGAGTACATGTGTTAATGGAGTTGTTACGCGGCGGCTCTTTTTCACTCCGACACAGCTAAACAGGCATGCAATGGAGTACATGCAGTAGTGGAGGTATTGCGCAGTGAAAATGGACAGAGAAGATTCCGAAACTGAAGCTGTAGCAGGCGATAAAGTTGAACATGATGACACAGAAAAACTTTTGCTGGAAAAAGGAACCGTGTCTGTTGTCTGGAGATACTTTGGATTTAAAAGGTCTGATGTGGACCATTATGTTTAAATATGTGAATACTGTTTCTATACTACTGGATGATACTGGAAGCCAAGTTGTACTTGTTTTATTTTTTTCAATACTATGTAATAGTGTGATAACATGTTGACTTTATTCTCGACATTTCTACTTTATTCTTGCCATTTGTCGAGATTAAAGTCAACATGTTGACTTTATTCTCGTAATTTGTTATTAAAGTAGAACATTGTAAACTAAATTTCATCTTAAAATGAATATTTAACTTACTAGATTTTCTCAAACCCCATCATAAGTTATGTAGCACATTAAATTCTTTGTGTTAAGTGATCCCAGAGCCATGTTAATTGATACGTGCTTCTTAAACTGACTTCCTCTTGCACTAACAGGAGGTGAAGGCAGCACACAGAATACATTAATTTCATGATATTCCTGCTCCCTGAACATTTAGAATGCTAAGATAAATAATTGATATAATTTTCATGATGAAATGCATTAAAACATGTATTAATCATGTGGTGGCACGGTGATGTGGAGGATGCACTGCTGCCTTGCAGCAATGGGGTCCCAGGTGTTCATTGCTTTGAATTTGCATGTTTTTCTGGTGGGTTTACTCGGCGTGCTTCAGTTTGCTTTCAAAGTCATGTAGGATGTGGGGTTTTGTTATGCTGTATTGACCTTGCTAGTGTATGTGTTGCTCGCATTACCCTGCGATGTGCTGGCGCCCTGTTCAGGATTTCCTCCCGCCTTGCACACAATGTTTGCTGGGATGGGCGCAACCCTGAATGGAGGGCATAATTAAACATGTATAACAAAGATTTTTTTTTTTTTAAGTTTTGAACACTAAGTTTATAACTAGTTTTAATTTCACAAAGACGTTTGGTGTGTGGTGATTGGTTATGTGGAGACAGAAAAAGGAAGGATAGGAACTGGGGGATTGGTACGTCAGACAGAGACAATGCATACAATAAAGAAAGCCCGATGAACATCCATTGAACTCTGTGTTCATGTTTCTGAACACTAGATCATGAACCCAACATTTACACAATATTTAACTTAAACCTGTGCGATTCCCATTCATACATCCAGTTTTTTGGAGCCTCGTCACACCTGCTATAAAACTGTCTACACTGAACATCCCCCTTACTGCGAGGGAGCAGCACTACCGCCACAAGTGTGCAATAAACAGCAACCACATGCACCCTTGGAACAAAATATACACTCTACTGTAACAGATTAATGAAATTAAACCTCCTTGGTCATGAGCTCAGACCCCCGTGACCCTGTAGTTAGGATATAGTGGGTTGGATAATGGATAGATGGATGGATGGTCATGAGCTGAGCCAGCTGCAAAGGGACCCAATCTACGTCTTCAAAATTCTCAAACGTATTAATAAACTTGATGCTGCATACTTATTCCAGTTAAATAGTAAATAAACTCAAGGACATTACTGGACATTAAGGGGAAGTGTATTTAAGACTGAGGGCAGGATTCCGTTTTATTTTTTAATAATAAAGGATGACTAGTGAGATTTCTAAACACAGTCACACTGAAAACTCTGACAACTTAAAAGAAAAAATATCTAAAATCCAGCAATCTTGCCAGCATAAATGGTCTTGTCTCACTACTCAAACTTACATTCTTACATTAAGTATTCAAAGTTTAAAACCACTGAAAATGCACAGCTAATGCTGCAGCATGAGAAAAGAATTAAATTCACCATATCAAAGACGACCAACTATACAACCACACAGCTTTTGAATCTAAAGGATAAAAATCTGCAGTCAGGATGTTGCGGTCAAGTACTTTTTAGGCAGACACTGATCACCGATATCGCGTTATTGAAGGATTTCGGTACCAATTTTTTTTTGCTTCTTTAAAACCTTTACACTAAGCTCTTGCATAACCAGATGCAAGAAGCCTTATTTTCTTTATTAAAGTGTTAACTTTGGTAGTTTTATAATTAAACTACAGACTGCAGGTGTTAACAGTTTGTTATTAACAAAATGAAATTCTGCTCGCAGTTTATTGTTCATTTATTAAAAACTACAAGAAGTGTGTTTTAAAATAATTCTTTAACTAATAAAATAAGACAAAATATTTATCCCTAATAGATATATATCTATTTTAAAAAAAATCCTGGAGAGAAACACTAGGGAGACGAGATCTTCACATGAAGATCACGGAAGACACTTGAAAGACCCGCGAGACAAAAGAGATTGGCTACGGAGCATCTCACGGGGACCTTAAACATGAGACTTTGTGCCAAGAGATTGACCCAGGACCGTCGCACAGGGACGTAGAACATGAGATTCTTGCAAGACACGCCCTACTTACAACCAATATCAAATAAGACCACTGGTAGCAAAACACTCAGTCGTGCAAAGGCTTTGAGCACACGCAGATCTAAGGCTTTCAGCGTATATAAAACATATAAGGACAATAGTACGTTATAAATGAAACGTAGACGACTAAGCAAAGAAGAAAGTAGTGCGGAGAAAAGAGACTCAAAAGCGTTGGAGAGAAAAAAAGAAAAAAGAAAAAGAATAATCTAGGTGCAAAATCAGAAAATAAGGAAAGTAATTTACAGCCCAGAACAAATGGAACTGAAAAAACAGCATGTCCAATCGGGCTCAGAATTAAAAGATAGAAAGTAAAAGACAAAGCAGAAAAACAAAAAAACAACCAAAAAAAAAGTTGCAATACACATGTGGAGAAAGTTAAAGAATATGAAAGTAGGAAAATTAGAAAGTATATAAAAAAAGAAAGTAAAGATCGCAGTAGCGGAAACAAATGGAAATTATTACTGGAAAAAGTGAAAATAGTCACCATAGACCAGGTGTCATTGAAAAAAAGAAAAAAAAAAAAAGCAGGACAAAGCTAGGTCAGAAATAAAAGACAGTAGAAAACAAAGTAAAACGTCACAAAGAGGTTAAAAAACAAGGGGGCCAAACACATACAAAGCAGGTTAGAAACTGGAATTCAAAAGACTCTGGAGTAGGCACGAAACATATGCAGAGCAAGATACAGAATATGAAAGCAAAAAAAAATGACAGTGTCAAAACAAAGAAAGTAAACATCGCATTAGCGCAAATAAAGAGAAATTATTACTCAGAGAAATAATGAAAAGGCGAATAGAGATTGAATATATGGGCATATGTGATATGTCAGAAGTATGAAAATATTGTAAGGCTTTGAAGTTTAAGTCAGAGAATTTCAAAAACGGGGCTTACCTCACATGCATTTATTGGTTACTTTGCAAAAAAAATTAACTGCTGATGATGTAGATCGTTTTGTCTGTGCTGAAATTTCAAACAGAGAAACCTAAATCCTGTATTATGGTAAAAAGTCATTAAACACATGTCTCATGGACCTCACTTAAAAGATTCAGCATATTGGGACTCAAAAGATTCCAAATATTGTTTTTACAGAAGTTCTGAAATAAAAGTGAAACTAATGAAATAGCAACAATTCAAAGAAAAAAAAAATCTTAAAAGTGTGTATCCTGAAAACCAAAAACGGGGGTTGGCGAGCGAAGCCCCCTAGTGGCTTTAAAAGAAAATGCTTCTCATAAATAACCAGCTGTCATCTATACTAATAAAAGGCAAAGCACTGACTGACTGACTCACTGACTGACTCACTAATTCTGTAACTTCCCGTGTAGGTAGAGGGCTGAAATTTGGCAGGCTCATTCCTTACAGCTTACTTACAAAAGTTAAGCAGGTTTCATTTTGAAATTCTACCCGTAACTGTCATAAATGGACCCTAATTTTGTCCATATACTGCATACGACGATAGCCTGCAGGTCGGTCGCCGTGTGAGGTGGAGTTGCGTCCCGCGTCATCATGCCCCCCACGTAATTGAGTGCCTGCCCATATAAGGTTAATATTTGCGGGTGAAGGACTGTGCTTATGCAAATGACCTTCGATGCATGTACTCCGAGCGGCTCACATGAACTGACTGTGAATGCAGTATGCATACGAGCATATTCATAAGTGCAGCTACTCCGGAAACAAAGCACATGGTGGAAAAAGTCAATGTCGAGCTAAAGGAAGACAGTGTAAAAAAAAATAAAAAAAACCCCATGCATGCAGTGTGTGATGTCTCGGATAAGAGTACCGATTTGGGTAGTGAACACTTCGATGAATGAAACCTGTTATCTTTACAACGGTTGACAAACACGAAATGTAACTTGAACACAACACATCCTCCAAATACGAACCTGATTTAAAGAAATAATAATAATCAAATCCTTGATGACAGCAACACTCATAACAGTCACAAAACAATTCTGAGCTTCACAGAGGAGAAGTAGTGTGTTAAAGAAGTTATGAAAAAGCAAAGGAAACATTTTAAAAATAACCTAACATGATTGTCAATGTAATTGTTTTGTGTATTTGGCGGCAGCGTCACGAAGTTGCTTTTGTCTAGCTGCATCAGAAAATGTACCACGACGTCTGACACGCCTGCTTTTTAGTGTTTTCTCACAGCTTGGATTGCTGCTGTCATAATCGGTTTATATATATATATATATATATATATATTACTAGCAGAATACCCGCGCTTCGCAGCGGAGAAGTAGTGTATAAAAGAAGTTATGAAAAAGAAAAGGAAAAATTTTTAAAATAACGTTGACAGCGTCCCTATGAATTTGTGGATTTTTCTGCGAGTATTTGGCGGTAACTGCACGAAGTTGATTTCGTCTAGCTGTATCAGAAAATCTACCATGACGTCTGATACGCCTCCTTTTTACTGTGTTCTCATAGCTTGGATTGCCGCTGTAATAATCAGCTGGATTTGTGTTGAAGTGACATTGAGCATATGTCAATCGATGTAAGCATACAACCGGCTTCATCAATAACTTCGCATCCAGCTTTTGAGAGTTGAAATATTCATAAACATCAAAGTGTCCACTACTCAAATTGTCACCTGTGAATCTAAGATGTTTAAGAGGCATTGACGGTTCTCCAAAGGTGTAAAATATCTGCCCATTTCGGTACACTTGAAAGCGACAACCAAAGAATTCAGCGGCAGCCATCAACTCACACGCAGAACCATAGGTGAAGGGCTTAAGCATTTCATTCTTATAGTGCTCCTGTGTACTATAATTATCTCCTGTACCATCATCAGTCCACACTTTGAACCTCTCCCAGTCATTTAATACATAAGACACAATGTCCTTGCGGATATCAAAAGTGAGCCTGATATGTCCGTGCAATACGTAACACAGAGAATGGAAAAGGCAGGCGCCATCTCCGGGCATAGACACCACTCGGTAAGTGATAGTTCTTTCATTGATGGTAATCACGTCGATAGACATTTTAATAGGGGTATAGTTGGAAGAATAAAGGGAATGATTACTTGATCAGTAAACAAAGTATAAAATACCTATACAATAAGTATAACAATCGTAACAAATGAACAATAAAATAGAAGAGAACCCGTGAATTAAATAAAACGGTTGCTTCGTTGGTGAAGCAAGGAAAAAGGACTTTCTTATATGTTGTTCGTTTTTAAAACAGTGCAGAAGCTGTGAGAAAGCTGCTTCCTTGGCGAAGCTCGTAAACTAAAGACGACACCGCAGTGAACACAGAAGAGAACCCGTGGATTAAATAAAACCTACACAATAACTATAAAAATCGTAATAAATGAACAATGAAACAGCGGAGAACCCGTGAATTAAATAAAAAGGTTGCTTCGTTGTTGAAGCAAGGAAAAAGGACTTTCTTATATGTCGTTCGTTTTTAAAACAGTGCAGAAGCTGTGAGAAAGCTGCTTCCTTTGCGAAGCTCGTAAACAAAAGAAGACACCACCGTGAACACAGAAGAGAAACCGTGGATTAAATAAAACCTACACAATAACTATAAAAATCGTAATAAATGAACAATGAAACAGCGGAGAACCCGTAGATTAAATAAAAAGGCTGCTTCGGTGGCGAAGCAAGGAAAAAGGACTTTCTTATATATCGTTCGTTTATAAAACAGTGCAGAAGCTATGAGAAAGCTGCTTCCTTCGCAAAGTAAGGAAACGACTGAAGAGACCGCGGGGACGCGGTAAGTGTTCGGCAAGGCAGCTGAAGCGCTGCATTATGGGATCTGTAGTTTATTGTGTTACCAGCGCTTCATAT
>JANRMT010062822.1:15357107-15368198 GCA_026402145.1 Polypterus bichir lapradei
ATTTGACAGTAAAACTATTTCAACCATTCTATGATCTGCTTCTCGCAGCTGAAAGAGGGCACCATGGCGGATGTTAGTCGACTTGCTGACCAAGCATACAATCAGTTTGTGATTCAGACTACAAATGCATTGTGTATATATTTTGGATAGATACATGTAAATTAAGGGGTATTTTGCTAGTTTACTTAATAAATTCAGCCCTTTTTCTTTTGTCCTTTAATTTAAAATGGGCACCATTTGAATATGGACAGACAGCTTGTTTTAAGTGTAGCAGCGTACATTTTCAACTGGAAAAATAAAATATAAAAATGATTTTGAAATTTCTGCTTAGTTAGCAATAGTCTTAACAGAAAAATGTGTCTTTTACTTAGACCTATTAAGCATGTTGGTCTTGTGTCTTCTTGATAAACATTTTATGAACATTTGATACATTTGTGGCTTTTTTAAAGATCTGTACTGTGTTTATGATTTGTTGCTGTATGTTATGGTAAATAAAGTACTGTGTTATTAAAATGGTAATCCAAAATTACACCTCCAGAATTATGAAAGTCTAACTGAAATACTGAAGAGTAAAAAAAAACAAAAAAAACAAAAAAAAAGCTGTCGTGCAATTAAAGATTAAAAATGATTAAAACTTAAATACCGGTATGTTGATAGAAATAGTGAAAACTTTTTTAAATAAAATTGAAAAATTGAAACTTTTTTAATACAATTTTTTTTAAATAAGTCTTGTTTTCATTACAGAAAAAAATTAAATGACAGGTTTTAATTATGAGAAACATTTTCTTTCATATGTATTATGGATAAATGTTTTGAACATATTTTATTTGTATGTATTTTAAGGAAATTATATTGATTTTAGTATGTTATGGTCACTGAACAATAAGCCTACATAATTTCATTTTGTTAATAAAAAAATAAAAGTTAACATCTGTTGTCTACAGTTTAATTATAAAAATACACTTTAGTATAGGACATAAGGCTTCTATGCATCTGGTTATGTAGCAGCTTAGGGCAGAAAGATTTTAAAGGAAAAAATATCAATACCAGAATCAGCCCATCAAGTAACATGAAATCGGTGATCAGTATTGCCCTTAAAAACCAGACTAGAGCATCTCTAATAAATATACATTTATATATTTTCTCACATTAATTCCGGTAGTTGATATTGGCAGTTAAATACTGTTTAAATGTAAATACACTTAAAGGATTTAATCATTTTTAATCATTATAAACTATACTTATTTTATACTATAATACTTGGGATTAATAAAGTATCTATCTACTATATTTATACATTTTGTTGTTTTTTTTCCCCCCAGTGCACCAGCTACACTTTCCTCATACTTGAGGTGTAGTTACAAATATGATTATTTTGATTAGGCAGTACTTGTTTCTTAACAAAAATTATATTTTGTATGGCACACACAAACAACTTTTAAAAAAAGCCACAAATCTATTAAATGTTTATAAGATGTTTATCAAGAAGATACTGGGCTAAGATGCCTAAAAGGTTTACAAGTAAAACAAATTTTGCTGTTAAGCTAACTTACTTGTTGTTTACTAAGCAGCAATTTTCAAATTTTCTCTAATCTTATTTTTCTATGTGACCTGCTCTATTACGCATATGCTTGCTCACCACCCAAACTCAGACAAACTGTTTGTTTTAAGTAAAAGACAAAATGAAAAGTCCTGAATTCATTAAAGTAGCTTTTCTTGCTGTTTGTTTTATTGCACATGATGACTCCTCGGATTCCTTGTTCTCAGTTTATTACTCCACTTTCTTTAATGCGGAGACTAATATTCCTATCTTCCCACACTCTCTCTCTGAAAAAATCTGCTTGACTATTCTGTGTGCAGGACGTTTGCAGCCAAAAAAAGAAAAACACATACAACATCTCAACTACTGTAATACCCTGTATAAATGATCAATACAACTAAATTTCAGTAAAGCATAAAAATGCATATGCTGAAAAAATTTTTTTTTATGATCAGCCAATTTACTGATCACAAATTGAGTCTTTTTAGTGAAAAATCAGCCCATTCAGATCAGCGGCCAATCAATCAGAGCATCTCTAATCTGCAGGGAGGTGTCAGGGCAACAGCACAGAATTTAGGTCTACTTTCACAACACTTCAGAAGACTGGATTAAAATCCTGACCCAGTAATTATATATGTGGAATATTAATTCTACACATTTCAACAACTACCGTAGCTTACTGTCACATCACGTGGACATATAAAGTTAAGTACTCTATGGGGATGTTTTAACCTTTTCAACTGACACATTTCAGGTAAATGGCCAAAGACTGAAAAACTTGTCAAGACGAACAACAGTGAAATGTGTTCTGGGGAAAGTTCAAATCAATGCAGGATCTGAGAATGTTTTGTATAGCCGGTCAGTTTGCAGACTTGTGTAGCTTTAGGTTGCCATGGGAATCAATTTTCAGCTTGTGTAAGAAATTTATGTTTTAAGAAACTGTAAAAGTGTTAGCCGCTTTGCTAGCAGATAGTAAGCCAGATGTGAGTGCTTAACTTGGGCAAGAAGGGGAGAGAGAAAGTGGCTGACTTTTTATTAAAATGTTTTTTCTAAAATATGTGGCAGTGCAGTTCTTAATTTTGGTTTAGGATAATTGGTGCTCAGTTGCAAAATGTATTTGGTTAATTTTCTGCCTTTCTGACAGTTTCAAAGGGGTCAAAAGCATTTAAATGTTGCTTCCTACCTGCTTAGCTGCTGGACACTTGCAAAGCAGCTCTCTCTCTGCCAAGAAACCTGTCTTCATTTTTATATTAAGGGTCTGTAACCTAAGGAACTACCATCTGAAGAATGATATATGGGACTACATAACTGTGCATATAATTCTTTTTATCTATACTAATAAAAGGCAAAGCCCTCACTGACTGACTGACTCACTCACTCATCACTACTTCTCCAACTTCCTGTGTAGGTAGAAGGCTGAAATTTGGCAGGCTTATTCCTTACAGCTTACTTACAAAAGTTAAGCAGGTTTCATTTCGAAATTCTACACGCAACGGTCATAACGGTCGATAACGTCTGCCATGTTGAACTTTCTTATTTATGGCCCCATCTTCACGAAATTTGGTAGGCGGCTTCCCTGCACTAACGGAAACCAATGTACGTACTTATTTCATTGGTATGACGCCACTGTCGGCCGCCATATTGAACTTTCCAACGTCAGTAATTCTCCAACTTTCCGTGTAGGTAGAAAGCTGAAATTTGGCAGGCTCATTCCTTATAGCTTACTTACAAAAGTTAAGCAGGTTTCATTTTGAAATTCTACGCGCAACGGTCATAACGGTCAACAACGTCCGCCATGTTGAACTTTCTTATTTATGGCCCCATCTTCACGAAATTTGGTAGGTGGCTTCCCTGCGCTAACCAAAACCGATGTACGTACTTATTTCAGTGGTATGATGCCACTGTCAGCCGCCATATTGAACTTTTCAACAGTCTTTGTTACTTATGGGCCCATCTTCAAGAAATTTGGTACACGGGTTCCCAACGCTAACTGAATCCTACTTATGTACATATATACGTCCATAGCCTGCAGCTCGGTCACTGTGTGAGGCGGTGTTGGGTCCCCCATCCCAATGCCTCCCACTTTGTTGGCTGCCTGCCTATATAAGGCCATCCGTTGCTCAGGTCTCTACATTCCCTTCTTTGCTTCGCCACGGGATTCACGTCTCCCTGCTGATAACTACAGCCTTTTTATTTAATCCATGGCTTCTCCGCTGCTTTATTGTTAGTTTATTACGATTATAGTTATTGTGCAGGTATTTTAGACTTACTTTACATTGCTCAGGTACCCATTTCCTTTATCATTCCAACCGTACCCCCATTACCATGTCTATCGAGGTGATCACCATCGATCAAAGAACTGTCACTTACCAAGTGGTTTCCATGCCCGGAGATGGCACCTGCCTTTTCCATTCTCTTTGTTACATATTGCACGGCCATATCAGGCTCACTCCTCATATCCGGAGGAACATTGTGTCTTATGTATTGAATGACTGGGACAGGATCAAGGTGTGGACTGATGACGGGTACAGAAGATAATTATACTACACAGGAGCACTATAAGAGTGAAATGCTTAAGCCCTTCACCTATGGTTCTGCATATGAGTTGATGGCTGCCGCTGAATTGTTCAGTTGTCGCTTTCAAGTGTACCGAAATGGCCGAATATTTTACACCTTTCGACAACCACCAATGCCTCTTAAACATCTTAGATTCACAGGTGACGATTTCAGTAGTGGACACTTTGATGTTTATGAATGTTTAAACTCTCAAAAGCTGGATGTGAAGTTATCGATGAAACCGGTTGTATGCTTACAACGCTTGGCAGATGCTGAATGTCACTTCAACACAAGTCCTGCAAATACTGTCGTAATTGAAACAAACCATGAAACTCAAACTGATTATGACAGCAGCAATCCAAGCTGTGAGATTTGAAACAAGATTACTGTTCACACGGCCAACTGTAAGTTGCATGCTCAAGAGTAAACTCAGCGCACAGCTTGGTCATATTACAACCGGAGGGCCGAACTCACAATGTGGTATACAAAGAGATCCTTACTTAATTATTGGGATATTCTCCCTCAGTTTAAAAAGGTTTAATTTTCTTCTTAATAAAAATTTTAATGCAGTACTTCACCGCTGCGAAGTGCGGGTATTTTGCTAGTTGCATATATTTGCTAGTATTACTTATTATGTAAATAAATACCATATATTTTTTATGCAAAGGCTTAAACTCAATGTCTCTGTTCAGTTCTTGATAACTAGCACAGCCAAGTGCAGATTGGTCACTCCTTGTCTAGCTACATTCCTTTAAGGGTACAAAGGATGCTTTGTAAAGTCACCAATTGGTGGTAAACTGGGTTGAGGTAAAGGAATGAAAATAAAGACAGACCCAGCTGGAGGGCAGCCAGCCATTAGACACCCCAGTACTGAATACACATGGTATAATAAGGACAGTGAGACAGAAAACAGGTTAACAATTACTGATACATAGCTGCTATATTTCTAGCTACTTCCCTTTTATGAAAATCCTAGGAGGTATATAATTATATTGGTACCTTTTGTATTAGTTGCACATCACAAGTGATAGGGTAAAATGATAAAGCAACTATCAACCAGTGCAAGTGCATGAATTTGACATGTAATAAGACTGACACATCATCCATGGTTGGTACCTCCCTTACGCCTGATGCTCTATATAGTACAGTATTATGTTTCAGCTCCCTATAGCCAGAATATCAAATTAAATAATTCAGCAAATTAACAACATTTATTTATATAGCACATTTTCATACAAAAAAAATAAACCTACACCACACTTTCTCTATTTGAATCATTACTAATTTTGTTTTAATGAAAATCAGGAACCCACAAACGATGAAAAACTAAATGTGTTAAAAAGCTAACAACTTTAACTCGTTAATATTTGAGAAACTTAAGTACATGGATCATATGGCAGACAGCTGCAATAGTAACAATCGTTACCTGTGGCGTCGTTTTTAACTCACTCTAGGTTTACTAAAAACAAGCCTCCAAACAAGGAGGCTGCCAGACAGTTCCAGAGTCCTAGTTTTAAATATTGGCCCATGAGCTGTCTGCGTAGGTTTTAACTCTTCTCTTTTATCCCTAAATCTTAAAGGTGTGCTTGTTGTCAACCCCAAATAGGAGTGAACGTCACCAGAGATACACCTGCTCTCTGTCCACGGCTGATCCCGAGTCTGCGCCCACTCCTCTCAGGTGTACTATGCACGTCCGCTAAAGGGTAGATCAATGGAGCCATTAAGATGATCGTTACGTTCATGGATATTCCTAAAACACGATTTTAAAAATAAGTATCTAACCTATATATTAGTATAAAAACTCAAGAGACTATATACTCAAAGTGCTTTTCCGGTGTCAGTTTGGACTGAGCGTTTGACTACTCAAAACAACCCAATTCCATTTATTATGCTGTAGTCGTTCAAATGTAAAAGTTGAATGCAAGAGGAAAATGACATCAGTAAAAATCTGAGAGGGCAGTAAGCACTTGCTAAGAGCAGCAAGGGCCATGGGAGATTTAGTATCGCTTCATGGTGTATCTGGCGATCCACTTACGTACCAAGTACACGGTGCCAAATACGTCTGGAAGTGCAAGCAGCAGAGCAGACAGCTACGAAATTGAACACTAGCCTCTCGACTAACGTTATTAAATATTTATAGCAGATAAAGACATTGACGCCTCTTGATAAATAATTCTGCACCTGTCACTTATGGGAAATAACCTACATGCAATTAAGAAGTAAATCTTACTTTTTATAATTATTTTATTCGGTCTTTAACCTATGCAATAACGAAGTAATCTTTAAGTACGCCTCTCACACTCCCCCGCCCCCAATCACCCCCATCGGCACGACGAGTCAAAAACCGCGAAGCACACATACCTAATATTCGTAATCAAGTTCCGTGCACGACCAGCATAGGCCTTAAGGTGCCTGTCTAGCCATTACGTCGAGATCTTACTTTTTGTGCTGACTAAATGCATGATTAGTGTTACTTTTTCCTAACTTGCAGTTTCACCACTTATAACACAAATTTCAAGCCTTTGCAACACTTAATTTCACTAACAGAATTGCATGCCTAAAGCTAAATGACGCCCGGTTCCAGGATGCAACAAGACTATTAGTCAGTACAATGGCACAGTCGACCCCGGCTCGGCACTGGAGCTTCGCGGAGACTAATGCAAAGACGGCAGACAAAGCCAAACAATCCGGTCTTGTCGAAGCATAGGATTTCACAGTTTTAACGAAACAAAATGGAAGTAGATACAAGACTTACCTGAAAAAGAAATTTAGAGTGCCTACGTGCCCGACGTGAACAACATATTACGGAGCTTGTTTTTCAAAGCATACGTTCGAGAACGTAAAAATTGAGCTTCAGATAAATCAGGAAAACAGAAGAAAATTGGCACTTTCTCTTTCTTTCTTTCCTTTTTTCTTTTTTGGCAAAGCGCTTGCTTAGCGTACACTGGATATTTAAAATGTCACCAGCAGCAGCCGTTGTTTAGGACATCCTGCGTCATTTCCGGCTCGGCCAATCGGCGGAGAACGACGTTGTCCGGAATGTTACATTCGGGATTCCCGAAGTGCCACGCGCGCTCGGGTCAGCAGAGGCAATCCCGTTAATTTCGCGTCCAGGAATGGTGAAGACTTGTCGTTTGTTAAGGTCACTTTAAATATAATTCTCCGCCCAATCTGAATGAAACAATAATAATAATATTCTGCTTTGTATTTTATGAAGAACTGCAGTATCTAAATACAACAGCCAATTACGTGTTTTCAGCGGGTGATACATACTGTATGTATTCCAGCAACAACAGGTGCAAAATATGTATATGAGCCGAGTGCTGCTGTATCACAGGGTTCAAATTAGTTCAGTTTTCGTCTTCCAACCAACATAGCTGCATGTGTTCACAACGCAAACGTATATCTGGATCATGCACATTCTAGTTAGAAATCAAATCGTGCTTTGAGAACATGGCTACCTATAAAACAGTAATGTACATTTTTAAAATTACAATTTGATGGTATTTACTTACATTAAACTTTTATTCTAATTAATTTGTTTTTCAATCATGATTTACATTATCTAGTATTTGCTCTGAGTTAGGCTAAATTTTTCTGTGAACCACAAAATTAAGGGAAGTGCACAGAGGCCAATAGAACTAATAAGTAATAAAGGTAAACAGTATATTTGGTTAATATTAAACAAAACTAGTGGAAAATAAGCCCAAGTGACATCTAATTTCTTGATTTTAAAAGGCTTTTTTTTTTTTTTCAAAAACTCCTTCATTTAATGACATTATATTCCAATATGCTGGTCTAATATTATGAGTTTGACTAAAGAAGAATATAATATATATGGGCGGATCTACCAACAGCGTGACTAGAGTGAACACCTTGTGGCTCTGCTTGCAAAGGAGCCTTAGCAAATGGCAAAGAAAAATGGCCAATAATAGGAAAAGCCCAAGTTTTCATAGATATCGCAGGCACCCACAATAATCCGGTATGAAGCGCACACGTTTATCCCACTTTGATGCTCTCGATTATAAACCTATCCAGTCAGGCATAAATAAAAAAGCATTTTGAAGAAAAATATGAGTCCTGGTTGTGGGGCACAATCAGAGTAGGTGTCCCATGGATCATATATCGTACATTAAATTTTTACGGTGTCACAAAAAATAGGGACCCTATATAGGGATGGTCATTCAAAAGAGAGCTAAGTGTTGTAGCGAAGATAAGCCTAACAAATTGATAGAAACAAATGACCATGTTGTACAGAAAACTATACCAGACATTTAAAAAAGTAAATAGAATAACGATGTCAATAGGTACATCTAGAAATATCAAAGTTGAAACTAATGAGAATGACCATACAGATAGTCAAGAGAGGGCTGTTATCACCGTTTCCAGGAGCATCAGCATCAACTTGCAGTCCATTTCTGCGGAGTCGCCGACGTAGACAGAAACAACCATCAACGTGGCAGACAACGAGGCAACTTCAGGAGGTTAGACGCACATACTAAAGCCAAACTCAAACGAAAGACACCTTCCCATCGCTTACTTTATACGGCCCCAGAACGCTCGTTTACAATCACCTTTTTACCTCAAAGTGGCATAAGTCTTTTAAAAATGTTTATTTAATGTTTGTTAACTACAATATTTAAACAAAAGTTGAATTCCAGCAGATGTGATGTAGCAATCATCTATCTGTTTGATACATACATTACAGTACAAAAACGAAAGGTGAAATAGACCTGATATAAAATTTTGGAGTATTTTCTTCTTTAATTCCTAAACCTGATTTATTGTTTGCAAATGTGATGTTCACAGTTTGTAAGTATATGCATGTGCCTGGTGGCGGTGTATTCAGTAAAGGTAGTAAAGTTGAAGCCTTAATTCCCTCTTGATTAGCAACACAGGGTGAGGCACATGAGGAGGAGTTAAGGCATAAGAGGCATTCTGAGAGTCACCTTCAAAGACAGGGAAGTATAAAAGTGGACTGGAGGAGAGCCGGGAAATGACAGAGCCCGAGAAGCCAGCTTTATGGGAATGCGCTCAAGAGGTGGAACACTGGTCAAATGAGATTCAGACACACAAAGGATACTGAGGAATGGAGTACAAGGAACACTAAAGGTACACATATGGCAAGAGATATCAAATATTTTTTACATTTACTCTATTTCCTATCTTTGACAGGTAGCATATATTACATATCTATTTGGAGAACTTTAAAACTTGACAAAGTTATTTTGGTGAAAACTGGATTGGTGAGCTTGTTGGGCTGAATGGCCTGTTCTAGTCAAAATTATTCTAATCATCTCATACAGTTGATATCAAAAGCAATTTATTAATCAGAAATCAACAAATTTGTTGTTCATAACCAAAAATAAATACTATATATGTGTTGTGGTGCTTCCAGTATGGCATTGAATCCAGACTTCAATGGCAACTTTTGTTGTATGACTTCTCCATGACTCAAGTGGAAGCAATGGAAAAACTGTGCAGAATAGTTGGGTGTTTCCTCAACTTTCAGCTTGGTCAACCTGTACAGCAAGACCTCTAAGCTCATGTTTCATCAGTGGTGGAAGAATTCAAAGCCACCAAGACAAAAGAACTTAGCACACTGTTTTTCTGTCAGAGGATGAGACAGTCAGACAAGGTAATTAAGGTAAGGTATGCCACTTGGTAATTATAACTCTAAGAAATGGAGCATGGCCAGTGCCAAAGGCAAGAGAGAACAGGTGAGACAAAGGGTCAGAGAGGCAGCTGAAGAAGACATAAGGGCAGTTGAGTCTGCATGCCAGGGGCAGTGGATGCAGTGGGATTGGGCACTCAAGCAATCATTATCCTGGAAGGAACTATGGGGGATTGACTAGAGCAAGTTGGCCTTCCTTCTTTGTGCTGTAGCTGATCTCTTGCCAGCCCCAAGAATCCTAAAGATATAGGGTAAAAAAGAAGACCCATCCTGCAAGCAGTGTGGAGCAACTCTTTGTGAACCTGAATCATATTATGAGTGGATGCCCTAAAGCACTGGGAGAAAGCCAGCACAGGTGAAGGCATGACAAATTTCTTACAGAGATCGCTAAATGGACACATCTTCAGCGGGTCAAAGCCAACAAACAAGAAACACCTGAGATTATCCATTTTTGAGGTGAGGACATAAGTTTCCAAAGGAAAGAACAGCTGGAAACAACCCACTCTCCATATTCCATTAAGGTTCAGACTGGGAAATGCAGGTTGACTTCAAGAAGGATCTTTTTTTTTATTCAGGAAGATGTGGCAGTACCGTCACTCTGACCAGACAAGGTTCTTCTATCCAGGAGCACAAAACCTATTGTGGCGGTCTTACTAACAGTACCCTGGGAGTATAAATTAGCCATCTCATGTCAATTCAAGGAGGCCAAGTGCCAGGGTTTGATTAATGAAGCTATAATCAAGGGATGGCATGTAATCCTGTTCCCCATCGAAGTCGGCTGCTATGGCTTCCTGGCAACATCAGTTCACTATTACTTACTGAAGAAAGCCACAGGAGATGGTTGTGCCTGGCAATTTGAAACCGTTTTGCATGCAAGGGCTAACTTAGCCATCATTACCCCCAAAAACCCCCACAACTACCTAATACAATGGTAAGGTAAGCAAAATATACAAAAGGCTGAATTATTAAAAAAAAAAAAAAGTTCACCTAATCGACACTTAAGACATCTTCTTCCCAGTGATCCTATTCTCCACAGATCTTTTGGTAAGCATTAATTCAAAAGGGGAGAAAGGGCATTTTACAGGACATGACTTGCTACATTCTAGTCCTATATACAAATTACTGCCCACTTTTATTTATTTATTTATTTATTTTTTTTAACATTTCATTTTGCAAGTAATTTGATGTAATTTCAGGGACATAATAATATCGACAAACCTTTAACAGAAATACATGTTCATAATTACTGATAATTTTAGATTATCATAAAATGAACTACACCTTGTCTATATATATATATATATATATATATATATATATA
>JANRMT010062822.1:15398198-15450273 GCA_026402145.1 Polypterus bichir lapradei
ACACATACACATATATATATATATATATATATATATATACACACACATATATACATATACACATATATATACACACACACACATACATATATATATATATATATATATATACACATACACACACACACATATATACATATATATACATATATAGCGCACATTCAGAGGAACTGACGGCGGAGGAGTTGACGGAACTGCAGACGCAGCAGAGGTTCTGCAGGAGATCGGTATCGCAGAGGAGGTTACATCATAAAGTGAGATAAATGAAGTGTTTGCAATTTGGGAAAAAAGTTGTGAACTTTAAAGAAAAGAAACACTCTGAAAAAGTTACAACTGATCGCGCAGCGGCTCTATTTAATGACACTTGCCTAACGCTTGAGTTTATTTAAAAGATAACTCTGAAAAAAATTGCAACATAGATATAGATATATATATCTGATAGAGATAGATAGATACAGATACATATATAGAGATTCTATATATTGAATCAAAGGCAATATATAGCAATAGAACTTATTCATAATAAACAAGACTTCACACCCAATAACCTCTCCCCACAACCCCCGTAAGTTATTGGTATATATTGCCTTTGACTCTTGTAAGTCTAAGCATTATCCTCTGATGAAGACCCCTGGTAGAGGTTGAAAGCTCAGGAATAAAAACTACTTTGATACGCGATTCATTTTCTCCCTTTGTGGTTCTCCAGCTGCAAATATGCAAACCGTATCACAGACCTTCTCTTCCATATTATATATATATATATATATATATATATATATATATATATATATATCTCCATATCCACACACATACACAGGTAGTCCCCAAGTTACAGACATCCGATATGCGACTTACGAATGGGGCTGCAGCTGGTCCTTCATCTGTCTTGGGGACGCAATGCATGCGCCTCAGTAACTGCCACTCCGTCATCTTCAGCCTGGAGACACTGGAAGAGGTAGCTGGACGGAGGCTGGAGGGGGGCAATTTCGCTGCTCGCGCAATGTAGTGTCCCTCGGGCGGCTCCCAGCGGCAAGCGGTGGTCCATAGTCACCACAGCCACAGCAACCACTCGTGTGCAGGACAGAGGCTTGATGGGGCGGTTCGCTGCCCGCCCACCATGCCACCACAGCTACTGCTCCTGACTAGACGGAGGCTGGATGGAGCGGAGGGGGGGGGCACGTTTCACTGCCCGCCCACCACACACGGCTGCGCTGTTCGTTCTCGGTGGTCAGCTGGTGATGCTGCAAGCAGTGACCCAGTTGTGGCTGAACAGAGGCCATTGAGGGTGAACAGGGCAGCAGGGGGTAGCATTGTAGTGTGCTTCAGGTGGCTGCCTGTTCAATGGGGGCAGTGGTGGGCGATTCACTACCCGCCTTTGTCCGTACCCTGTTCGTTCTCGGTGGGTGGACACTGCAGACAGCATACTGTAGTGGAGGTGACTGTGTGGTGGGCGGATGGTGAACTTCCTGCTGTGATAGCGTGTGCAGAAGAGCTCATCTTAATCTTTTGTCTTCACCCTTCAACAATGTCTCCGAAACACAAATCTGATGCAAGTGCTGGTGATACAGTAAAGAAGAGAAAAACCCTCACCATTGAAAATAAAGTAGAAATAACAAAAAGGTCAGAGAGAGGTGAAACTCCATCATTCACAGGCAGAGCACTTGGTTACAGTCGGTCAACAATAGCATTTATTAAAATAATGTACCTGTTCCGACTTACATACAAATTCAACTTAAGAACAAACCTAAAGTCCCTATCTCGTACACAACCCGGGGACTGCCTATATATATATATATATATATATATATATATATATATATATATATATATATATATATATGTGAGAGAGTAGATTAGTTTAGACCAAATTTCAGAGATCTGTTTTGACTTTAACATTAAAAAATCAGTTGATATCTATTAACTCACTAAATCCCCTGCGATTTCAATGTTATATAACAATAAAATGTGAAAACTTTCATGAGGAGAATACTTTCTATAGGCAATGTATTATATGTAATATTTCACCATTTCAGTTTTAGTAAGTTCATTAGCTTAATGCATATACATAAAAATGACAGTTTTATAGCAAGACTTTGGTATCTATTAAATAATGTAACTTTATTTTTCTTACTACTATTGAAAGGTTCAAAAAACACAACTTTAAGTAGGTTGTTGATTCTTGATTTTTATTTTAAAGTAAAATGAAATACAGATACAAAGTTTATTTGGTAATGCCATTGTTATAATGCAAAATCATCTTTATTCATACTTTAAACTATTAAGTACAGAAAATGACAAAATACAAGAATTTCGCACCTTTTTTTTTAGTAGTTTGCCTCAACTTATCTTGTTTTATTTTATTATAATAAGCATGTACATATTCAATACTACATTATTTCAAATAAATGAGGCAAATGTAGTTAAATCATTCTTTTTAAACAATTTTTAATTGCAGCAAACACATCAGTATTCAAAGATTAATGAAAATTACATATCAGTGTAACAAACAGCAGTCATTGTCCTTCTTGAAGGTCACATACAGTAAGGCACTTCAAGAATGCTGTTCATCCTCAATAATGTACAGCTTAGCAGATGAGGAATTAAAAAAAACACTATTGGTGCTTGTATGTTCTCAGAAGCATGCGTAACTGAACCACAAATGACATCAAATCAGCTCAAAGAAAAAATTATGGCGACATAAATACTGTTTGAATACTTTAACTCAATATGCACTAATGCATAAAAGTGTTCAATATACATACAATATCTTGCTTATTGTTAGGGATTATTGCATTAAATAAGTTATAGTCATTCTAATGAGCCCCCGCTCTTAATACAAGTTTATTTTTTCTAAACAGTTTTTTTTCTCTCAATATGATAAGGAAATTCTTAGAAAGAAATGCTACACAGCTCCTTCTGCTTTTGGTTTAAAAGCTAGCAGGCTTTTGGCTTCAGCTGGCAATTGAAGCTGTGATGCTCTAGCTGCAAAACTAACATGGTAAAACTTGTTGAAAATGATTTAAAAAAACCCTCTTTCTGCTAATAATAAATCAGACTGTTACTTTATTGTTTCATACAAGTGCCTACATTTCACGAAAATTAATAAGGAGGTTGTTTGCTGATGAGGATCTAATAAAGATAGAACTTTAAAAGATTATAATCCTTGAAATAAACAAAAATGGAATTAACATTCTCTCATTAATCAAAATAATATTAGTTATTATGACTTCTTATTTTTAATATAGAAACTACACAAATCAAAAAGAAGCTGGCATCCACAAATTACAAACTTTCCTAAATATGCAGCTCACAAAGACAATGCTTAATAGTAGAATTTTTTTAAAATCTTTACATTTTTTTCAAAATAAAAAGCTAGGGTAACAGAAATAGGTTTCTTACCGGAGTTAAATCCATATAGGAGTCCAACTTTTTTTTCAGAGATGTATTCTCTTGCTTCAACGTGGTCAATTTCTATTTGGAAAAATACAATAATATACAGTATTATATTACATACATATACTCAAATATAACACACACTATGTAAATTAGCTTTAGTGACTAGAATATATCTGAGTGGACTACAAAATTAACATATGAAACTTTTTACCTCAGATAAATTTAGTAGTGCCTGATGTGACAAGGAATTGTCCATGCCACTTGTGTTTAACTTCTTCTGTGGAAAAAACAGAAAAAGAAACAAAAATGTTTACATTTCATTCAGGTGATGATAATCAAGTTATTTAAATTGGCAAAAAAACGGGAAATTACAAGAATAATAATAAACAATACCATATACTCATACCACAGAGCACTTTAGTTATGCAAATTAAACAGAAAAATCATTATATATTGTGCAGCTTTGGAAACAAAAAAGTAATCAGTAATAAAAAAAAGATTTTCTGGCATTATACAAAAAGATGCCAACGCAGAAAAAAAAAATCCAATTATGTACTGTAAACATTTTTCACAATATCGTGTACATTTCTTCCTTTCTTTTTCATCTTGGTTTAATTACTGTAAGAAGTAAAAGATTATCAATGGTTGCTGATGTCAATAAAAGCTCTGCTCCAACAAACCTAAAACAAAAAGTACACAAATATTCTGTATTCAACAGATGCCATCAAGTTAGGTGGGACAAATGAGAAGTTTTTGAACCCACTGCACTAACTTAACAATATTTGGAATCCAACTTATGATAACCCTAGTCTTTTACGCCAGATTGTTTTACATTGTGAAGCTGAATACACACCTTAAAAAAACAAAAAAAAAACAAGTGTGCTAAATGGAGCTGAATTTTTCAACTGGCTGACTGACATTTCTAACAAATTTAAGCTTACCAAAGATCATGCTGAAATAAAAAGCTGAATATTTATAATGCAGTACCATTTACAAAAACAAAAATGTGGCTTGCAAGTTTGGATTAGCACTAAGTATTTAATTATTTATTTTTATTGATTTTATTATAATCATTCTATACAGATAGATACATTTTTACAAAAAATAGGATTTAAAACAAAACAACCCAACCCCCACCCCTGAGAGAGAGCATGGCCAATGGAGTAAAACTTAAAGCTGGTCAAAATACATAAATTGGTGAGTTTAATAGGCAGATAAAAAAAAGAAATGCGAAGAGAATTATTTCCTCAGTGCTTTAAGAGCTTAATCTAAAATAGTATTGATTAGATCCTGCCAGGTTTTGAAAAAGTTCTGCACAGATCCTCTAACTGAGAATTAATTTTTTTCCAATTTCAAATAGTATAAAACATCAGTTACCCACTGACTTAAAAGAGAAGAGTTAGGATTCTTCCAGTTTAGCAAAATAAGTCTGCGTGCCAATAGTGTAGTAAAGACCAAACACAGCTGTTAATGGGTTAGGAGGGATTGTAACACCAAGGCTGTCTGAAAAGCATTTAAAAATTTGTGTCCAGAATGGTGTTAATTTGGTGCAGCCCAAAAACATGGGACCCAGTGAGGCTGGGACTTGATTGCAGCGTTCGCAGGTTGGATCTTGCCCTGGAAACATTTTGGACAGTTTTAAGCGAGACAGATGTGTGCTCGATATATAATTTTGAGTTGAATAATTGTATGAATTCTCTGCATTGCAACCTTCCACTCCTTTTCTGATATGTTGAGTGACAGATCTTTTTCTCATTGTCCTCTTGGATCTTTGAAAGGGAGGGACTGTAAAATAATTTTATATATTGCATAAATGGCATCTGAGTCCTCCAAACTGAACAATATTTTTTCCAGCATGTAGGAAGGTGCGAGATGAGGGAAATCAAGCAGGTTCTGTTTGACAAAGTTTCTAATTTGAAGATAGTGAAAGAAATGTGTTGCTGGAAAATTACATTTGGAATGTAATTGTTCACAGGATGCAAAGATGTTGTCTATAAGAAGATCTCTAAGCAATTTAATCCCAAATCTTTTCCAGATATTAAAAACTGCATATGTTTGCGAGGGTTGGAAAAGGTGGTTCTTATGCAGAGGTGCCACAGATAAAAGATTCTCCGTCTTAAAATTCTTTCTACATTGGTTCCATATTCTGAGTGAGTGAAGCACAATTGAGTTATTAGTATATTGGCGATAACTTGCATTTATTGGGGCACAAAGCAGGGAATTTAAAGAAGTCCATCCATCCATACATTTTCCAACACGCTGAATCTGAACACAGGGTCACAGGGGTTTGCTGGAGCCAATCCCAGCGAACACAGTGTGCAAGGCAGGAACCAATCCCAGGCAGGGCACCAACCCACCACAGAATTTAAAGAAGTACTGCAGGATTTTATTTCTATTGCTGACCAAGCCTGTGTATGTTCATCTATTTGTGTCCAGGTTTTTATAGCTTGTATATTTGCTGCCCAGTAATAAAACCAAAAGTTGGGTAGAGCCATGCCATCTTCTGCCTTAGGTCTCTGTAGGGTTGCTCTTTGGATACGTAGATGTTTTCAGTTTCAAATAAATGAGGTTATGGTTGAATCTAATTGCTTAAGAAATGATTTATTGATGTATATTGGAATGTTTTGAAATAAAGAGAGAAGCTTAGGAAGGATATTCATCTTAACAACGTTAATTCTTCCAGCTACAGTGAGAAGAAGGGTTGACCATCTATGCAAGTCTTGCTTAATTTTTTCCATACTGAAGGCGAAATTTTGTTGCTAAAGAGCTTTATATTTACTTGATATTTACCCCTAGGTATTTAAACTGATCTGCAATGATAAAAGGGAAGGTGTCAAATCTGACATTGTATGCTTGAGAATTCACTGGAAAGAGCCCACTTTTATTCAAATGAATTCTGAGACCAGAGATCTTCTGAAATTCTGTAAGTGCTGTTAAGACTGCAGGCACAGTATTTTGTGGGTCTGACATATACAGTACCATATCATCTATATATAGAGAAATTTTCTGTTCAAGTCCTTCTCTGATAATCCCCTTTATCTGATAAGCATTTCGACAGTGAACTGCCAGTGGTTCAATGGCAATTGCAAATAGCAATGGTGACAAGGGGCATCCTTGTCTGGTACCACATTCTAGTTTAAAGTAGTCTGAACAAATGTTGTTAATACAAACTAAGGCTTCTGGATTGGTATATAGTAGTTTGATCCATGCACAAATATTCAGGCCAAACCCAAATTTCTCTATTTTAGTAAAACGGTAGTTCCATTCAATCATATCAAATGCTTTTTCTGCATCCAACGATATCATAATCTCTAGGGTGTTTGACTTTGCTGGTAAATATATTACATTAAACAGGCGTCGAAGATTGGAAGCTAAGTATCGGCCTTTAATACGTCCAGTTTGATCTTGTGATATTACCGAAGGCAGCACTTTCTCCATCCTTCTAGATAAGACTTTGGAGAGTATTTTAACATCATTATTCAGAAGTGAAATTGGTCTGCATGATGCACATTGTAATAAGTCCTTATTTTGGGAAGACGGTGATTAATGCTTGGCGAAAAGTTTGAGGTAGAATTTGATTGTCTCTAGCCTCTGTAAATGTTGCTAATAAGAGGGGAGCTAGCTGAGTGGAGAATTTCTTATAAAATTCTACAGAGTAGCCTGCTGCTTTCCCGCTTTGAAGTGACTTTATAGCATCTAGTAATTATGACAGCGCCAAAGGTTTATTCAGTTCCTCTGCACTAAAAGTATCTATTTGTGGTTTCTGTAATGTATCTAGAAATGCTTTAGATTGTGTGTTGTCTTCTTTAAACTCAGTAGAATATAAGGATTTATAATAGTCTCTGAATGTGTGCATTATATTTTTATGGTCAATGATTTTATCTCCGTTCGTGCTGGTGATTGCTGGGATTGCACTGCGAACTTCTTGCTTGTGGATTTGCTGAGCTAAGAGCTTATTAGCTTTCTCTCGTGTTCATAATAATGATGTCTTGATTTAGAAATGAGTTGTTCAGTTTCTTTAGTTGTTAAGAGGCTGAGCTCTGAATGCAGTGCCTGCCTTTTCCTATGAAGAGCCTCACTTGGACACCTGGCATGATCTTCATCTACTCTAGTAATTTCGATGGTTAGCTCTGATACCTTATTGGTGTCTAATTTATTTCATTGGGAAAGATATGAAATAATCTGCCCTCTTAAGAAGGCCTTTAGAGTTTCCCAGAGTATTCCTGCAGAGACCTCTGAGGATGTATTTGTTTCTAGGAAAAAACTGATTTGTTTGGATATAAATTCTGTACAGTTCTTATCTGCTAATAGAAGTGGGTTAAGATGCCATCTGCGAGATGAGTGAGTGGGGCCAAATGATTTTAGCTCCAAGATCAAAGGGGCATGGTCAGAAATAACAATAGCGTCATACTTGCAAGATTTAATCATAGGCAAGAAATTATTATCTATAAAGAAATAATCAATTCTTGAATAGCAATGATGCACTGGTGAGTAGAAGGAATATGTTCTTGAGGTTAGGTTTAGAAATATCCAGGGGTATAATAAGTTGTGGTCAGTTAAAAACTGTGTTATTGTCTTTGCAGCATTAGATGTCATCCCCCTGTGACAGGAGACCTATCTAAGAGTGGCTTTAAAACACAATTAAAGTCCCTATCCATTATAATTTTATGAGTGTTCATTATTGGGAATGGATGTAAATACATTTTGCATGAATTTCCTATCATCAACATTGGGTGCATAAACATTTATCAAAATCACTTTACAGTTAAATAAATTGCCCATGACAATCACATATCAGATTAGCACTATTTAAATCTGGAGGTATAAAAACGCTTTTTTTTTTTAATTTTTTTATTTTATTTATTAATTTTATTGTAATCCATACAAAGCAATCAAGTTTTTACAAAAAGAAAAATTGAGTTAAGAACAGATCGATCCCCACCCTTGAGAGAGAGAGAGCAAGCCAAACGGCGTAAAAATTTTACGGCTTTTAAACATACCTAAATTAATAAATTCTCTGTGCTTCATGAACTTATTTTAATATATTACTGATTAGATCCTGCCATGTTTTGAAAAAAGTCTGTACGGATCCTCTGAGTATTTGATTTTTTTCCAATTTCAAATAATATAACACATCAGTTTCCCACTGACTTAAAAGAGGAGAGTTTGGGTTCTTCCAGTTTATCAGAATAAGTCTGCATGCCAAAAGTGTAGTGAATACAATCACAATTTGTTTGTCTTTCTCCACTTTAAGCCCCTCTGGAAGAACCCCAAACACAGCTGTTAATGGGTTAGGAGGGATTGTGAATCCAAGGCTATCTGAGAGGTAATTAAAAAATTTTGTCCAGAATAATGTTAATTTGGTGCAGGCCCAGAACATGTGACCCAGTGAGGCTGGGACTTGGTTGCAGCGTTCGCAGGTTGGATCATGCCCTGGAAACATTTTGGAGAGTTTGAGTCGAGGCAGATGTGCTCGATAAATAATTTTAAGTTGTATAATTGTATGCTTTGCGCATATGGAGCTTGAGTGAATTCTCTGCATTGCTACTTTCCACTCCTTTTCTGATATATTAATTGAGAGATCTTTTTCCCAGTGTCCTCTTGGATCTTTGAAAGGGAGGGATTGTAAAATGATTTTATACATTGTAGAGATGGAGTCCTTGAGATTGAGCAATATTTTTTCCAGCATGGATGAGGGTGCAAGATGAGGAAAATCTGGAAGGTTCTGTTTAACAAAGTTCCTGATTTGAAGATAGTGAAAGAAATGTGTAGTTGGAATGTTAAATTGGGAATGTAATTGTTCATAGGATGCAAAGACGTTGTCTATATAAAGATTTCTAAGCAGGTTAATTCCAAATTTTTTCCAGATATTAAAAACTGCATATGTTTGTGAAGGTTGAAAGAGGTGGTTCTCTTGCAGAGGTGCCACGCCACAGATAAAAGCTTCTCTGTCTTAAAATGCTTTCTACATTGGTTCCAGATTCTAAGTGAGTGGAGCACAATTGGGTTATTTGTATATTGCCGATAACGTGTATTTATTGGAGCACAAAGCAAGGAATACAAAGAAGTACTGCAGGATTTTACTTCTACTGCGGTCCAAGCCTGTGTTTGTTTTTCTATTTGTGTCCAGGTTCTTATCGCCTGTATATTTGCTGCCCAGTAATAAAACTGGAAGTTAGGTAGAGCCATGCCGCCTTCTGCCTTTTGTCTTTGGAGGGTCGCTCTTTTGATGCGTGGATGTTTTGAAATCCAAATAAATGAGGTTATTGCTGAATCTAATTGCCTAAAAAATTATTTATTAATGTATATTGGAAGGTTTTGAAATAAAAAAAGGAGTTTAGGAAGAATATTCATCTTAACAGTGTTAATTCTTCCAGCTAGAGTGAGATGAAGGGTTGACCATCTATGCAAGTCTTGTTTAATTTTTTCCATGCAGACGGCGAAGTTTTGTTGATATAGAGCTTTATGTTTACTTGTGATGTTTACCCCTAGGTATTTAAACTGTTCTGCAATGATAAAAGGTAGGGTATCTAATCTAATATTATATGCTTGAGAATTCACTGGAAAGAGTTTATTCAGATTAATTCTTAGACCAGATATCTTTTGAAATTCTGTGAGTGCTGTTAAGACTGCAGGCACCGAATTTTCTGGGTCCGATATATACAATACCATATCATCTGCATATAATGAGACTTTCTGTTCCAGTCCTTCTCTGCTAATCCCCTTTATCTGATCAGTATTTCGACAATGTATTGCCAGTGGTTCAATGGCAATCGTAAACAGCAGCGGTGACAAGGGGCACCCTTGTCTAGTGCCACGTTCTAGTTTAAAGTAGTCTGAGCAAATGTTGTTGATGCAAACTGAAGCTTCTGGGTTAGTATACAGTAATTTAATCCATGCACAAATGTTCGGGCCAAACCCAAACTTCTCCAATGTAGTAAAAAGGTATTTCCATTCAATCATGTCGAATACTTTTTCTGCATCCAATGATAATATTATTTCTGGGGTGTTTGATTTAGTTGGTGAGTATATTACATTAAACAGGCGTCGAAGATTTGAAGATAAGTGTCGGCCCCTAATAAATCCAGTTTGGTCTTGTGATATTACCGAGGGGAGCACTTTCTCCATCCTTCTAGCTATGATTTTAGAGAGTATTTTAACGTCGTTATTCAGAAGTGAAATTGCTCTGTATGATGCACATTGTGATAAGTCCTTATTTTGTTTTGGAAAAACAGTGATTAGTGCTTGGCGAAAGGTTTGAGGAAGAGATTGGTTATCTCTGGCTTCAGTAAATGTTGCTAATAGGAGGGGAGCTAGCTGAGCGGAGAATTTTTTGTAAAATTCTGCAGGGTAGCCATCAGGGCCTGCTGCTTTCCCGCCTTGGAGTGACTTTATAGCATCTAGTAATTCTGATAACGCCAAAGGTTTATCAAGTTCCTCCGCACTAAAAGCGTCTACTTGTGGTATCTGTAATGTTTCCAGAAATGTATTAGATTGTGTATTGTCTTCTTTAAACTCAGTAGTATATAGGGATTTATAGTAGTCTCTGAAAGTGTGCATTATATTTTTGTACTCGACGATTTTATCTCCGTTCGTGTTGGTGATTACCAAGATTGCGTTGCGCACTTCTTGCTTGTGAATTTTTTGAGCTAAAAGCTTATTAGCTTTCTCTCCATGTTCATAATAATGATGTCTGGATTTGTAGATTAGTTGTTCAGTTTCTTTAGTTGTCAAGAGGTTTAATTCCGAATGTAGAGACTGCCTCCTCATATGTAGAGTCTCGCTTGGTAGTCTGGCGTGTTCTTCATCTATTTCAGTAATTTCGCTTTTTATCTCTGCTACTTTCTTGGCTTCGGATTTATTTCTGAGGGAAAGATATGAGATAATCTGTCCTCTTAAGAAGGCCTTACGAGTTTCCTAGAGTATTCCTGCAGAGATCTGTGGTGATGTATTTGTCTCTAGAAAGAATTTGATTTGTTTGGAAATAAATTCCGTACAATTCTCGTCAGATAATAGAAGTGGGTTGAGGCGCCATCTGCGGGGTGAGTGTATGGGGCTTAGTAATTTTAGCTCCAAGATCATAGGTGCATGGTCAGAAATAGCAATAGCATCGTATTTGCAAGATTTAATCATAGGCAAGAAGTTATTGTCTATAAAGAAGTAATCAATACTTGAGTAGCAATGATGTACTGGTGAGTAGAAAGAATATGTTCTTGAATTTGGGTTTAAAAACCTCCAGGGGTCTGATAAGTTGTGATCAGTTATAAACTTTGTAATTATCTTTGCGGCGTTAGATGCCGTTCCCCCTGTGGAGGAAGTCCTATCTAAAAGTGGATTTAGAACACTTATCATCAACATTAGGTGCAAAAACATTTATCAAAATCATTTTACAGTTAGATAAGTCTCCCATGACCATTGCATATCTCCCTTCAGGATCCAATACTACATCTGATGCTACAAATGGTACTGTTCTATGTATGAGAATTCCCACACCTCTAGTTTTCTTCATAAAACTAGAATGGAACGTTTGGCCAGTCCAGTCTTTTTGCAGCCGGAACTGATCCTTGCTTAGTAAGTGGGTCTCCTGTAAAAATACTATTTTAGCATTTAGACCTGCTAGATGAGAGAGTACTTTCTTTCTCTTTAATTCGTGATTCAGGCCTTTAACATTCCAGCTTACGAAGTTAACTGTCCCATCATGGAGACACTGATTCTGAGTTTTTGATGTCATTTTATAGTCTTAACTGAAGTGAGACAGCTTCGGCCTTAATTTCCTATTTCCCCTAGAGTTGTTGCCATGTAGCTTATTATTACGTTGGTAGTTATAATTATAAAGATTAATAGGATAGATTAGGTATAGATCAAGCCTGCTCTCTCTCTCCCCCCCTTAACCCCAAACCCTCCGTTTTTGCCTGCCCAAGTGAGGCTAAAACCCACTTCACACAGTCCCAGTCCTCTTAAATACCCAGAGACAGAGCACGTCCAAAGCAAAACAAGCCCCAATGCAGCGGCGTTATAGGGTTAAAAGATGGAGATATCTATTACCAATACAGTCTTTAAAAAAGAAAAAAAAGATTTTTGCACATAAAATATATAGTCTTCAACAATTTTAGTGCATTAAGATGATATACCCAGATAATAAACCCGGGTGATGGTGTTAAAGATGTGTCCAGAATAAGCATAACAAGTCTTAATGCAGTAATAGCAATAACAATAAACCAAGGGTATGATATTGAACAGTTTCGTTTAGGGTAGAGATGAAATAATTAGGAAAAAAAAAAGTAATTAAGCACAATAAAACATAAACAGATAGTGCCCTAGTAATACTAATTAAAAAAGTAATGTTTTACTTATTTGTTAAATTCAGTAGAATTTTGTCTGATTGTCAAAGGTCCAAATCATAATCATAACCATACATTAGATTTAATTATAACTTACAAAGTTGAAATTCAAAATTTAAATATTACTCCATTAAATGAAGTTATTTCCGATCACTTCTTAATTACATTTGATTTAGTCCTGCACTTGCCAATGCAGTCACAGATTAAAACAAAGATAGTGCGACATCTAGATTGTAATTCTGCTTCAAAATTTATAGATACCTTGAGTAAGTCGAGTGTAATTGTGGAAAACCATTTAGATCAGTTAACATCAAATGTAAACGTGGAATACAATTTAGAACAGCTAACATCACATTATAATGTGACCTTGAGAGATGCTCTGGACACAGTAGCACCCCTTAAAACAAAAGTGATCAAAGCACATAGAAACTCTCCCTGGTTTAATGAAAACGTTCGCGCTCTTAAATTAGAGTGTAGAAAACTGGAGCACAGATGGAGAACAACAAAGCTACATGTCTTTCAAATTGCACGGACAGAGAGTGTTAATAAATATAAAAAAGCCCTATTTAAAGCTCGCTCAGAATACTATTCTATATTAATAGATAGCAATAATAAAAATCCTCGGGTACTGTTTAGTACAGTGGCTAAATTACCAAAATACCAACAGATATTAGCAGTACAGACTTTATGAACTTCTTCAATGAGAAAATTAAAAATATAAGATCCCAGATCTCTGCATCACAGTACAAACCACATACTAGCTTAGCAGACCCTGTCTCACATTGCATTCAGCACTTTAATAAATTTTAATCCTGTAACTGAGCAGGAAGTCTTAACTTTAATTACTAAAATGAAGCCCACTACTTGTTCCCTAGATCCAGTGCCAACAAAACTAGTAAAAAGTGCTATGGATGTTCTTGCGGCGCCTATTCTAACCATTATCAATAGATCATTACTGCATGGCACAGTACCTGATGCACTAAAAGTGTCAGTCATTAAACCATTACTTAAAAAGTCAGACCTAGACCCACAACATACTAAATAATTATAGGCCTATTTCAAATTTACCGTTTCTCTCTAAAATACTAGAAAAAGTAGTCGCCAGTCACACCTTACGCATTACAATTTATTTGAGAAATTCCAGTCTGGTTTTCGCACTGGTCATAGTACAGAAACGGCACTAACATGGGTTGTAAATGACATTCTGATATCCTCTGATGAAGGAAACTCCACTGTAATTATGCTGTTAGACTTAAGTACGGCATTTGACACCATTGACCATTCTATTTTACTGCACAGGCTAGAAAACGATGTTGGGCTTACAGGCCCCGTGCTCGCTTGGTTTAGTTCTTATTTATCAAATCGATTCCAATATGTACAGAAATGTGCTGACAGTACTCCATCATTATACACAGAAGTTCAATATGGTGTCCCGCAGGGCTCAGTACTGGGACCTTTACTGTTTTCACTCTACATGCTTCCACTGGGATCTCTCATTAGGAAACATAAGGTTAATTTTCACTCGTGTGCAGATGACACCCAGTTATACCTTGATTTAAATCAAATGAAGTTTCTCCGATGTTGTCGTTAATTAGTTGTGTTACCGAATTAAAGGAGTGGATGAATGATAACTACTTGCCTTTAAATACAGATAAAACAGAGATGTTAATTGTTGGAGGGAATGACGCGGATCACAATATTTTGTCATCATTTAACTCAGTTGGAATCCCAATTGATTTTACTGAATCAGCCCACAATCTAGGAGTTATCTTTGATTCTAGCATGTCATTTAAAGCACATATTACAAAGTTGTCCAAAACATGTTTCTTCCATCTTAAAAATGTTAGGAAATTAAGGCGCTTTCTAAATAAACAGGATTCTGAGAAATTAATTCATGCATTTATCTCTAGTAGGATTGACTACTGCAATGCGGTGTTCACTGGCTGTTCAAACTGTTCTCTATACAGCCTCCAGTTAATCCAAAATGCGGCTGCAAGAATTATTACAAGAACAAGAAAATATGAACACATAACTCCAGTTCTTAAATCCTTACACTGGCTCCCGGTTAAGTTTAGGGCATATTTCAAAATCCTTCTTTTAACATATAAAGCATTAAATGGCCAAGGTCCGATTTACTTGTCTGAACTTATCATGACTTACAAACCTGAGCGCACATTAAGATCTCAAGATGCCGGTCTGCTTATGATTCCAAGGATTAATAAAATAACAGTGGGAGGTCAAGCTTTTAGTTACAGGGCCCCTAAACTGTGGAATGGTCTTCCTGCTTCTATAAGAGATGCCCCTTCGGTCTCAGCCTTTAAATCCTGGCTGAAGACTCACTACTTCAGTTTAGCATATCCTGACTAGAGCTGCTGATTAACTGTACAGACTGCATCTCTGTTGTTAGTCATTAGCACTAAAACATAAGTAATATGATAGTTATAATTGAATACTAACCCTCACCTATTCTGTTTCTGTTCTCGGTACTCAAATGTGGCAATTGGTGCCACGACCCACCTGCCAAGTTGTTTGCCTGCCTATGGTAAAGTCATCCCTGATGGAGGACCGCAGGAATCATGGGAAAGAGGGGTCCTTTCATCGGACTGGCTGGCCCAGCACTGTTTTAGCCATGGAATGGCCAAATGGGGGAGGCAGCTTGATGGATGAGGTCTTCAGGACTCTAAAAATATCCAAATCTTATTATGTGATATCATCTACTGTTAAATTCTGCTCCGTACTTCTAAAATTTTTATTTTTATGCTGTATTAAGGATCTGTTCTGTTCTGTGTATTGTATTGTATTGACCCCCTTCTTTTGATACCCACTGCACGCCCAACCTACCTGGAAAGGGGTCTCTCTTTGAACTGCCTTTCCCAAGGTTTCTTCCATTTTTTCCCTGCAAGGTTTTTTGGGAGTTTTTCCTTGTCTTCTCAGAGAGTCAAGGCTGGGGGACTGTCAAGAGGCAGGGCCTGTTAAAGCCCATTGCGGCACTTCCTGTGTGATTTTGGGCTATACAAAAATAAATTGTATTGTATTGTATTGTATTGTAATAATGAGAATATATGCTGATAAAATCCCATATTTTAAAGCGAATAGATCAGACAGTAGATTATTGATCCTTGCTTTATCATTAACCGCCATGACTCACTATTATGTATCAGAATAGTCCCTGGATCAGCTTTCTTAATTCCTTTTCTGCTTCTTCCTTGCTAGCGAAGACATAGAATTGACCCTGCCATTCCACTTTAAGTTTTGCCGGATACAAGAAGCTGTATTTGACGCTGGCTTGCCGTAACCGCTGTTTGACGTTGTAGAAGGCTGCGCGTTTAGTAGCTGTTGCTGGAGAGAAAAGTCAGGGAAAAAACGAATGTGGTTATTTTCAAATGTAATATCTTCCTTGTTTCTGAGGAGTGTCATCACCTCTAGCTTAAATGATAATCGTTCAAAACGGACTATAAAAGACCTTGGTCTGGGTCTAACGGTGTTTGATCCGCGTACGCGGTAAGCCGCTGCTATCTCAGATTCTGCTTTAAAGTCGTCCCCAATTATTTTAGAAAAAAGTTCAGCTGCGAATTTCAACGGGTTTGAACTTTCTCGATTCTCAGGCAAACCTTCAATTCTGACATTATACCTTCTACTACCATCTTCCAAAGCAGCCAGTCTGTCTCCGAGTTTTTTGCATTCGGAGCTGACATTTTCTGCTTTTTCTTCAGCACTGGTAGCTAAATTTTCGGCTAATTCAATCCTAGTCGTAAATGTCTTCTTGAGATCCTCCAATTGATCAGTAAGCGTTTCAATATTATCCAGCATCTGTCACATCTCCACTTGGATTTCTTGTCGCAGCCTTTCATTTGCCTGGTGCAGCATCAGCCGCTGTGTTTTGTTTTCTTGTTGCAACTCCTGCCGCTGCGTTTCGTTTGCTTGCTGCTATTCCTGTTTCAATTTCAGCAATTCCTGTTTCAGTCTCTCATGTGCCTTTGCCCTTGCTTTCTCATTTGCCTTCTCGGTTTTCTTTATATCTTGTATGAGCTCAGCGAACATCACCTGCAGTTTAGACATTTCAATTGTGCTTTCTTGTACCGTAGGTGTAGCGTCAGGCTCTACTGTAGCCGGTGCCCCCGCTATTCCCGGCTCGCGTGGAGTAATTGAGATCGCAGACTGTAAGGCCTTTTCCAGTTTCAGGTGTTCTTCTCCGATCGGCGAGCTATCGAGATCTGCACTCACGATCATACATTCACTCCCCGCTTTTACTTGTAAGGATTGTTAACTGAAGCATGACAACATATTAAGATGATGTTCTCCGAGACCCGGGTTCGCTTCCCGGGTCCTCCCTGCATGAAGTTTTCATGTTCTCCCCGTGCCTGCGTGGGTTTCCTCCCACAGTCCAAAGACATGCAGTTTAGGTGGATTGGCGATTCTAAATTGTCCCTAGTGTGTGCTTGGTGGGTGTGTGTGTGTGTCCTGCGGTGGGTTGGCGCCCTGCCCGGGATTGGTTCCTGCTTTGCGTCCTGTGTTAGCTGGGATTGGCTCCGGCAGACCCCCCGTGACCCTGTGTTCGGATTCAACAGGCTGGAAAATAGATGGATGGATGGATGGATGTTCTCTGAAGATGGACATACGCAGTATATCATAATCATCTGTAGTTATTAGGTGATCTTTTGAGTATTTAAATACTAACCTCACAAGACCGTATTCTGTGGATTAAATCAGTTGATTTGGCTTTTAAAAAGTCCATGTTCTGCAGCCTATTTTCCGCTTTTGCCATTTCAACGGCCTGAGCATCTTCAGTCTTGCCAAGGTCTCTAAAAAAAGAAGAATGACCCAAAAAGATACAAACAAATTAATAATACTCTAAATCTATACTTCAGTTTTTGCAACATAAGCAAAATACAGCAGCCCATGAAGATGGTAGACTTTTTTAGGTTTAAAACTTTAACTTTAATAGTTGACTTCCATAAATCCAACCCTAAACCACATTTAAACACCATCCTAGTTCATTATCAAAATTATAAAACAAAAGTGTCTATTAGATAAAATAAGAAACATTCATTCACAAACTTTTCTTTATTGCTCTTCCTTAATTGTTTGAGCTCTCTCAACCACCATGTATAAGAGGTGCATCAAGACCACAGGCCTCGGCTCACACAAGCATCAGAACTGGTTTGACGAGAAAGATGTAGAAATCCAAAAGAAATTAATGAAGGTGCAATAAAATTTTGATGAAGGCCTTTGCCTACACCAACCATTAAGCATTCTGGAAGATCCTTTCTATGGTGTCCTGTCAAATTTAGTACTATCCAGATGCTACTGCACAAGATGACTGCAACTACCCTAAGCTGAGATTAACAGATCCCTTTTTCATACCATTAGCAGTTAAGAAAGGCTGCACCTTAATACCACCTCTTTTCAACATATACTTTCATATTATTCTGCTTTTGATCTCTGCACTCTCTCTATAGTGGTATTGAAGTGGAAAACCAATGTGATGGGTTGCTCTTCAACCTACATCACCTGAAGGCCAAGAAAAAAGTGACTAAGACAATAATAGTCAATCTCCAATATGCATAAGACTATGCTACTTTTGCCCATGCCCTAAAAGCAATCCGGACAAATCTGTAATTCTTATAACACGCCTACAAGATTCCCTGAACACTTGGAAAATCAAAGTCCTCACTAAGATGTCAAAACCCAGTTAACAGAATGCAAGAAAATCAACTACTTCCCATATCTCAAAAGTAAGAAAACCACTGAACAAGAAATTCAGAACTGCATTGTCTGTGCTGTTGGGAATTTGTGAAGAATGAACTCCAAAAGGAATTTAAGCTAATGATCAACAAAGCCACTTGCATGACTACTCTCCTGTAAGGTCTCTCCTGGGGAGACCTAAATAACCTACAGCTGTAACCTGAAAATGCTTAGACACATTAACTAGGAACATCACCTCACCAATTAGCCCACCTTCATCAATACAAGTTGACTGGTACGGAAGCCAAAATGTGCAAATTCAGCTCTGCTCAATTTGGTAACTGGTTAATGTCAAACACACACTCATGCTCCACTCACTGCATCAGAATGTGGAACTCTCATTTATTCAAGGTCACAGAAACCAGGGTGGACAGCAGAAGTTGTTCAAAAACACCCTCAGTGATTATCTCACCTTAGGCAAACTGAAAATAACTGCCTGGGTGATCGCAGCAACAAACTCTCCCATAATGTTTTGTACAATTCGTTAAGTTAATTTTGGGACCATATGCCTGAAGAAGCAGATTTGACAAAAGCAGAAGGATAATCTAGATTTGCCAAAGTTAATGTCAAACACACACTCATGCTAACAAGTCACTCACTGCTCTTAAAATATTGTTTTTAGTAAAAAGAGTGAATGGGTAATAGCAGCTATTGGAAAGTTTAAATTGTTGGCAATTTACTGTGGTAATATAGCAATTTTGCTGTGGTAATATAGCCATTTAGCTTTTCAACCTTCTTTTTTCCACAGTAGGTACTGCTGAACACCACTCTGGTAACATACTACATAAGGCCCTTGTTTGTCCAAATAACTGATGCTCAGCAGAGCCCATTAGCTGTTAATTAGGTCTAATTGGTAGCTGTGTGGCAACTAGCTACTTAAGCAGCTGATAATCAGCTCTATATTAGGTGTCTCAGCAGAAGTACTGCTAATTGTATGTCTCAGCCTATTCCTAACCATGCTTCTAAAGAGATGGTTTTCTAACAATGCCTTACTCTCCCTATCTCATTGCTTTCAGGACACTAGACACGTCCCTAATACAGGACATCACAATGTCTAATACAGTGTTTTAAAACTCTACAGATCATTTTTACTTGGAGAGCCACACTACTTCACCATCTGGCATCTGTATGACTCCATATAACAAGAAACAGCCACATCTGTAGCTAGCTATAGAGAGTTAACCTGTACATACAATCTCCATGTGTAGCCCAATCCTGACACAACAAATTGTTCTCTTTTGTTTTGCAATCAGTTCTTACTCACATAACACCTATTCTGTATATCATTTCTCCTTGTAAGGGGATCACAGCTGCCGAATATGACTATCACCAAGAATGGTATATGAAAAACTCTTATTATTCATAATATTCATACATACAGTACTGCTACTTGTTAATAAAAAAATTTCATTTTGACACGATACAAAGCTCTTATGCCTGAAGTGATCTCACTTCACTTTACTCATGTACTACTGTCCGAAATTCTCAGATTTGCTCCATTATATATCAGATTTAAATAAAAGGGAGGAACATACTCCTCCCTCACTTCAATGATACAGATCTCCCACAAATATAAGCATCTCACCCATACATTTTAAGCTTCATTCTCTAAACTTTTCTGTCCATTGTAAAATTTATTTCATCTGCTTTGGGGAAAAAAATCTGGAAGTGTTTTGCACAGTTCTTAGCCAATTATTTAATGGGTAAACAAGAAAGAAACTGGCCAATTATTAAATGCAACTTAATACACAGGTTATCAGTAGATGCATCATCGGTCAGTGTCTAAACAGATACAATGCAAATATTCATCCTTAATGTTTTGAATATGTTGACCTTAAGGAATAAACAGCCAAAAAGTCTAAGATGCCAATAAAGGCATGAAATGTTTGCATATTAATACTAATATTTTTTCTTTCTCACATCATAGAGCTTAGATATCACATTAGCTGTCTTTTAAAATATTACTTACTCCTGTAAACTTCGGTGCAGTACCAAAGCAGCAGTCATTTGTTTCTTCAGGAGTGTTAGCTGTTGATCCAGTTCTTGGTTTTTCCTTTCTGCTGCACAAACTTCATTTGTCAGGTCATCCATTGCAGCCATAAGACTACAAAGAAAACATGATGTTTATAAAATAAAATTAAAAATATTATCTACTTAAATAATTTAACAGATGTTACATCTTTGTGACTGCACATAAAATGACAAATATATGTGGAAAAATGTTCAATAATTATTTCATTTTTAAGGAAATACTCTACTAAAAATGATTTTATTTATATGTTACTTACCCCATGTAGTTTATATTGTATACCTTTGCATTTTAGGATTTTTTTTTATTTCAATGTATATAGAAAGAAAAGTTAGTGTTGCCATACTTTGTTTCAAGATTACTGCAAGGAAGACAATGCACTGTGATGTGTTTCAATTTCAGATATCAAATTAAATAAAATTTGAAATACAACATGGAGAAGCCCATAACATGATTTAAATATTATACTTTGAAACTAAGTGCCAAACAAAAGTAAAGCCTTTTTTTTTTTTGATACAAATGAAAAAAAGATGTAATAAGATGGGGTCCTTTGTAGCAAAGCAATTTTCTAACTACAGCAAAAAAAAAGAAAAAAAAAAAAAAAAAAAAAAAGAATTATAACAACTGTGCCTAAACATATCAATATCTGATAGCTTCATTAGAAAAGTTAAAGCTAATTAAGAAAGTATAACACTATGTAAATTATATTTGCATTTGAAAAATGTTTACTTCTATACATAAAAGGAAAGAAAATAATACTGAATGAACACAACGCAGTAGTACAGTGCATAAGATAATTTGATAACACGATGATGCTATTGCCTATTGATTAGTGGAACAAATCCCTATTCTTCATTTTATGGTACAAGTAAAACAGTTTTTGTTCATACATCTCCATACAGTTTTAGGGCGAGTCCTGCATTTACAAAACAATGTTTAAGTTTGCATATTTGGCATTAAGTCACAATGTTTTAATGTTTCCACAGAACTCTACAGAAGGTTCATCATTTGCTCTACTCTCTCCGATTTTCATGGAAAGAAACTAAAAAAAGTACAACAGATGTTTGGAGAATATCTAGTTTGAAAACCTCAGGGTTGTTCTCTTGGCCTCACCTGAGCTATCTCTGAGAACCAAGTGTGATGTGTTTAGAATTAACACTTTTGAATTCTCCATTCTGTAACAGAAAAGTGTAGCTTACTCTCTGAAGATACGAATTGAGCAGCTGCTCCAAATGAAGAGGTTAAAGTAGGTTGTGATCATGCTCACTAGATTAATCACACATCACAAATCTGGAGAAAACTATGAATCAATTTGGTATAAATATGAGTGGGAACAATTAGATGGTTCACTCAGAGTGAAATTTCTAAAAACCATTAAAGGTTTCATGAATATGGAGCTCAAAGTAAAAGCCTCGATTTAAACAGCAAAGCACAATTGTCCTATTCACTTAACATGGTCCAAATGATAGCAAGTCTGTCGTTAAGATGGACAAACCAACTAAATGTGTGATGTGTGTGCAAACATCACATTAAATGTGTTAAAAATAAACATAACTTCTTGCAAGAGAAAAATATAGTAAAATCTTGATTATCTGTTACTCAATTAGTCATTTTTGTAAAAAAAAAAATTGCTCACTCCAGTGCCAAACTACTACTGTACTACTACTGCTGCTGTGAGGTACGCTGCAAGATATGCACATTGGATAACTCTCCCTTGTGCTAGCATTAAGCGTTTTTCCCCCAGCATTTTTGAAGTCACAGTGTTAGTTACATACCTTCAGTTTTAATAGTGTTTTGTAGCTTTTCTCTTTTGTTATAATTAATTATACATTGCTACAGATGATAAACATATGCGTGTGATGATGGAATTGTCACAAAAAAATAAAAATTGTTAAACATTTAAGAAACGGCGAAAGTTCTTCAAGAATTGCTTCAGTTTAATAGAGCAGGAATTACAACAGTGAACGATATAAAGCGTGATGCCAACAAAATTGAAAAACATGGCAAAAATGGAAACCACTGATGGTAATGTTATTCTGTATTAATGTTCTTCTGTATTGTAATTTTCTTTTAAAATTCTATGTTTTGTTAATATATTGTGAAGTATAGGCAGCCTTTGCTGAACTGTGCGGGAACAGAAAAGGTGGAATGAATGCTATAAGTGATGGGACTCGGTGGAGGGCTTTTGTTCTGTATGGAATGGACACGACTCTTAGGAGATGAGTGACAGGATAAGTTAGCAGGAAAAAGGAAGTTTTGAGAAGGAACTCAGGAGGCAATAAGCAGGAGTGTTTGCGGTATAGAGAAAGACAGAATGTAAGTGGCAGGAGATAAACTGATGGGTAGGAAAAGTTTCCTTTTATTGTTTTGGAGGTATGCTCTGTAATCCAGATAACAGAGTATAAGTCAGGGCACCGTTTGTTATGGAACGAAGACTCCAATTAAAACGTAGAATACTCCAGTTTCTCTGACTTGCATTTGCTTATTACACTGGTTGTTACACTATTATATGAATTAATTAATTTTGTTAATACTTTATTTTCTTAATGTAGTTTTTTTTTTAAATAAATTTGACTATTCGCTAAACTAATCTACTGTATATCATTTATAAAGTAGCTGTTCTGTTATCTGCCACTGCCTCAGTCCCGAACCCTGATGGACAACTGAGGTTTTACTGTATAGTCTTTTAGACCAAATTATATTTTGTCATTTTAGGACATCACTGAACTAGCAGTAAAAGTGAGTGATGCATTGCATCTGGCTATATGTGGCCTATGTCATTAAGAGTTACAACGATACAATCAGAATAAATGTGAGCTTTAATCAATTGCCAGCTACATTTGCGAAAAGATAAACTCCAGAATGTAAAATCAAGTTGAACAATGTGTCATCACATCTATTAAAAAGGAGGTGAACGAACTTCTGTTAAAGCAAGTTCTTTTTCCTGTTTATAATAAAGAACCGCATACTGTGCACATTTCTGTAGTCAACACTCCGAAAACAGTAAATATGCTTAACGATACTGATACTACTCCAGCAGAAACTGTTACCAAAGACGAGATTGCACAGCATCCAACTTCTGACTGCAAGTCTAGATGGGTAAGTAAAGTAAGTTAACACTGCTATCCAATTTCAAAAGTGCAAACTCTGGATCTAGTTATTTAGACAATATACCTCACTGCCAGCTTCCACAATATATCGTGCATGTGATGAAACTAATAAGAGTACTGCTATAAAAATTCTCAGAAAATGTGTTTTATATAATTTCAATGTGTCACACCACTGCATTCTTAAAATATATTAAACTGCCATACTGAAACTTAAAGTTATTATAAAACATATTTAGAAGTTATCTGGAATTACTAGCATTTGAAAGCAAACCTTATTATTTCGTTTTAATATACAAACACAAACAAAACAAATACACACACTACTTCCATACCTGCACAAAGAAGTATCCTTGGCACCGAGTGCCACTGTAGTTCCTTCTAAAGCATTCAGACAGCTGAGGGCTGCCTTAGACAGTACATTAGAAGATAAACCAACAGCCTCCAACAGCAACTCCTGGTTGTAACTACCTAAATGAAACAAAGTCAAATATATCAAATGCAAGGTTCTGCTACTATCCAAAATTTACAGAAACCTTATGTAAACAAGAAAATGTCTGTAAGCACCATAGACATTACTTTTATGCATTTTTAAAGGTAAAATGCAAAAAAAAAATTAGGTTCTCATTACCACTAGCCCATTACATTTTGTAATTTAAACCTGCTTGTTATGTTATACCAGATGTTTTGTACAGCATCTTCCTAACGTTTTCAGATATTATAAACATTTTCAGATGCTAGAAGATTAAATGATAGTCACTTATCTTACACCAATGTAAAATTTTACACGAAAAGCTAACACACGAAAGAAAAATATTTTATAGTTTATTTAGCAGAAAAGGTTAATTTTCAAAAAAAAAAAAAAAAGCTTCAAGCAGTAATATTCAATTTCAGCAAATTAATATTTAGCCCTGTCACCTTGTGCCACATTAACAGCACACTGTTTATGAGCAACTTTTGCCCACTCTTTTTGGCAGATTATACCCAGTTTATTTAATTTTTAAATGCTAATATGTATAAATTACACTACAAATTCTCAATAGGATTGAGGCTGTGACTTTGACTGAGCAACTCAAGTGCATTCAGTAACCTTTGCTTACTTAAACCATTCTAAAGCTTATTTTTTCCCTGCTGAAAGGCAAATTTTCTTCCAATCTTTAATTTTTTAATACACAAAGACAAGCCTGCTTGGTACATTGTCCAGTACTGTGCTCCTGCAATTTTTCATCATTTCTAAAAAGGTGCCATGGCCTTGCAAATAAGAATCAACAAAGAAACAAGCTGCTGCGACCATAATTCACTGTATGGATAGGGTTTCCAGGTTGAATTTTGTGCTTTGACTATTTGGTGATAAAGTTCAATATTGGTTGGATTGGTCTGACTATAGCACATTTTCTCAAAAATTAGCTAGCTCTCTCACGCTTTTTAGCAAGGTCAAAACTGATCTAAACTTACTGTTCTTGAGTAACTTTTCCTCTTATGCAGATTAATGTTATGCACAGATCATGATACAGTATACGGGAACAACACACTGTGACACCACTCTAGCCAACGAAATTTACAGACCTGTTGATTTTTCAGCCTCCCACTGGATTCCCACATAACTGTTCTTGCTTGGATGGCAGGTTTTGATAATCATCTTTTCTAGGCAGAATCTGAGCAGTTTGATGCAGCTTTAAGCTTCTGATCATTGAGCCAACAGTACTCCATACAGTTAGTGCATCTCTTAATGCTGCATATATTTAAATATCCACCTTAATAAAAGGAAAGTGTGTGTGTCCAGCAGTTGCTAGGTTTTTGTCATTCCAAAAGATGGTGCAATCACATTTTTAGGAATAAAATGCATTGCATCTGTCATTCCAATAGATGGCTAACTGCAAACTTTTATGAATCCAACACCAAATGGCATATAATAGAGACAAGTGCATTGCACAATGAACTACAAACATTAATGCTGAGGGGTACATGCCGTACATGGTTAGCACAGCTAGTTTCTGTGTGTGTATATGTATATATGTTATGGGTAAAGCCCGAAAATTGCATAAACCTAGCATTACCCAGGTAAAGCAGTTTAGGTTAGCAAAAACTGAAAAAGGAAATATCAAATATTACAAGTGAGCCTTCTTTAGGGAGTAAAAAATATGTTACAACCTACAGGTGTTCTGCTGCAAGTAGATTAAGCCTTGCAATTTGAAGCAAGCAATTTGCACAGGTGTCCCAACTCTTGTTGATTACTTAAAAACCCTCCATCGGTCTTAAAGCAGAGTTGGAACAGGGTGTCTAATAGCGACCCTACCAAACCTGTGTCAAAGTGAATAAAAACTGTGTTAATTTACATTTAAACATAATTGGCACATTTAATAAAGGGTGATCACATATGTGACATAGACTAATTCCATGAGTATTCATCCTTGTCTATTAGGTGGTACAGTAGCTCTGTCCTGCAGTATCAAAGAACATTACAGTTTCTCTAGACTAGTCCTTCTGGGCCTCCCCTTAAAGGGACAGGTACTGTAAACAGGCTCTGGACTGCCTCACTTTAATAGTGGACACATTCCCATTTATATTCCAGTAAAACAGGATGAAACACTGCAAGCCTAATGGAAAACGTGGCCAGATTCCTCTCAGGAACCACTACACAATAACCCTGGTGCTTCTACTACCTTAATGAAATTAGCATATGAAAATAGCATATATATAGGAATTCAGGTTGCAGAATGTTGTCATGTCATATTTGCGACCAGATATTTCTGCTTTTAACAATTCATAGTTTCAAACAAGAAACACCTCAACATTGTAAACTACTAAAATTTACAATAAGCAACTTAAAAAAATATTACATATTACAAAGTACTTTCACCAGCTAGTTAGTGTTTTAAATGATATCACTAAAGTATTTCCCTTTTCTAGTCAATGCATTCTTGCATTCCTATTGTAACATTCTGGATCTCCTTCTGCTCAGCAATAGTTAAACATGTCTTTATATAAAAACACTTTACTTAGGATAGTTGCACAAAAAAAACAAAGCAAGCTGAAGACCGGTGTCCTACCCACTTCATCCTTAATGTGATATGTAGTGTCTCACAGTCTTCCTGTGCCATTTTATATTACATGGAACAATTTAACCAGTCTCCTTCTATTGTTTTACAGTACATAAGCAATATTGTTCCTTGAAGTTAAATCTTTGATTTACATTGAACTCACTGAAAACCACACTGCTTTTGGGTCACAGAATCAGATATATCATAACATTAAAAAATAATAAAAAAATAAAACATTATACACAACATTCAGCCATACTGCCTAGAAGGATACTAAATGGATTTGAAACAGTGTGCACACTAGTCCTGCTTCCACTGCCACATACCAGAACACATAGTTATTATTCCAGCATGACAAGTAGTTATTATGAATTAATTAAGAATTAAATCCAGTCACCCACACTCTTAACTTGTATATTCAGACTCTTGAACAAGAATATACATAAAAACATATATAATACTAAGAAATGAAAAAAATCTAGCAAGGTTCAAACTACAGTAGGTATTTTTTTTAAACAATTCTAAGCAATTTTTGCATTTTAAACCTGCAACAATTTTGCCAAATTTTCACTTTTTAACTAAATGGGAAATAGTGTTTTTGTTGTTGAGTGAGTGAGTCAACTATGCATTATATATTTATTTTTTAGATTAGTCTAATCCAATTGACCACTGTCAAACCAGAGAAATGGCAGCTCTACACCAACATTGACTTGTACCCATAATCTCAATCTTTCGGTCAGTACTCAATGCTATAGTGTATATGACAAAATGAAAATGTACATCAAAATGAGCATTAAATCAGATGTCTCATCTGAAAACAAGCTCTTTCTTTATTACAATAACCATCACCTACTATTAGCTGAATGCTGCTACATTGGGCAGCTGCAAACCACTGCTCTCCAACCATCATTCCTCATCCACTTTACTGTGAGAAGACTATGAAATTAAACTAGGATAGGATGCAAATGTTATTCAAGGCAAGGGTCTAAGATTTTGTGCTGTAACTGTCGTTAAAAAAACAATAATACTTGTTTTCATTTGGTTACACTGTATATTCTGCTTCCTTTACCTTCCACATTATATTCTGTTGATTTCTGCTTGAGATCCTCAATTAGCAAAGATATATCCTCACATCTGGATTCACTGCACTCTGCTAACTCATACAAAATGTCTGTGGTCTGGGTATTTACTTCATATACTGGAACTGGTTTGTTTCCAAAAAGACTACTCAACCATTTAGACACCTGAAAAAAAAAAAAAGAAAAGAAAAACAGAAAATAACTTTAAATTATATTCAGTACGAACTAAATAAATAAAGAAGAGTGCAGAATAAAGTGAATTATGAAATGTTTTAAAAACAAAGAATTTACTTCTTAACAAGCTTTGAAAAAAATACATATATATTGGTACAGAACCTGAGAGCATATTGATGTAGTGTTTAGCACTAATGCCTCCCACTCACGGAGTCCTTAAGCCACTTTCCTCACATGAGGCTCCAGACTCTATGATGTTACCTGTAGACAATTGGCTTGTCACTCTGATGAACAGCTTGTTGCAAAATCTCTAATCACCAAAAGTATGTGCAAAACACCTCATCATGACAAAAATGCTTAATGAGAAATGCAATGTTTCACAGTCTTCCCATGTCAATTTATAGTAAATGGAACAATTTAACCAGTTGTCTGCCATTGTTTTACATAAACAATATTGTTTCTTAATGAAGTAAAATCTTTATGAAGTCACTGAATCTGTACACTGCATTCAAGGCAGATTTAACATAACATTCAAAAATAAATGAGAAACTCTGATGCCTGAATTCTTCTTGTTCCAAGACCTGCTATGAAACTCTCACCGTACATATATTCACACTATGGCACCCACTCTATATAAATGTATATCCAAGTGTACCGGATTCACTTTTTATGTTGAAACTCAGGATAAAGTCTCACTTTTTGTATTTTGTTACTAATGTAAAGCTTATTTTTTCAATAATAGAAGCAATAAATGCTAATTATCAGCCAACCACCCAAAACAAAAAAGACAACCTGTACAATAACCTGTACAATTACAGGTTATTATGGGGACTGACTTTTTCAATGGCAGTACCATTCTGAATCAAAATGCATCCCCTGAAAACTATGGAAGTGATGAATTATATCAAGCATACACAACAATTTATAATATTGACAAAGTCACAGTCTGTGTGAAGTTTTCATATTCTCTACACTTTCTATAGGGTAGTCCGGTTATCATCAGCATACCAAAGATAAGTACTTTAGTTTAACTGGCAACTCTAAACTGACCAGCGAGAATTACATTAGTTAAATTTTTTTTTGTATTTATTGTGTCAGACTAACACGATATTCAGCTTTCATTATTATGTTGTGTCTGAGGCTTTCATAATTGGTTTCAGCTCTCCATGACACTTAACTGCAAAAAGCAGGACCAGAAAGCTTCCGTAAACGGAAAGAGGAGGAGCAGGTTGGGAACGGAAGAACTAAATAAAAATACAAAAGAAATGCATAGAGTTTATTAAAAAACCTAATGTGCAGAGCTTAAAAAAAATAATTTCTACAAATGTACACAAGATTGGAATTAAAATGTAACGTTAAAAAAACATCTATTGGGGAAAAAGAAAATGAAAATCACCAACAGCAGACTAAATTAGTACTTAAAAAAGGACAATATGTGGGCAATTAGCCCAAATGATACTGTAATGTTTATAAATCAAAATGCACGACTTTTACTAAGCCTTAATACAATGTGTTCAAAGGGCATAACTGTAAGTAGGAAGGATAATGTGACTTATAATACTGCAATGCCGGACTTTCGAGGAATCCACACAAGTGAAGGAAGTCGGGGTGTGACCGATGAGTGACATAAAAAGGGACCAGGACAGCTATCTGGTGTCCACCCTCGAAGAGCCTCGAGACACTGCACGATTGGTACCGCACAGCACGTAAAGCCTTTTGATCACTAGCAGCGGTGTCCCCGCTGGCTATAAAACGGGAGTTCGAGACGGTGATTTAGCTTCCAGCGGGGCATAAAATGAAAAAGCAGTTCACAATTACTTGCGTCTCTTCCGCATTCTTCCTTGCCATCAGGTCGTTACAACATTTTTAAAAAGAAACAATTGTCAGCAAAGTTTCTCTTACTAAAAACGGGATTTAAATGTTGAACCTAATCTAAAAACATAGTATTATAACCAAAGGAACTTGACGATACCTTTTCGACAGTTTTTCTTAAACGAATGATCTTAAGCAGCAACAGGAATAGGATTCAAACATATTTCACATGTTCTAAGGCATAAGTACTAAAAGTCAGAGCAAAATGATGCAGGATGTGTTGTTTTCTATTCAACTCTTGTGGTTAATAAAACGAAACTACTGGGCAATGAAAACAATTACCTATTTAAGAAGAAAAATTGGAAGATCACTGACATAAACATGCCCTCTAAGAATCAAAATGTGTACCAACCACTTTACAGGCTGGCCTCGCCATACGCTCCACCACACTAACAAAATAACCAGTCATGCAGCTAAAATTGAATTACAGTATGTTACCTTAATTGTCTTCTCCGACATATTTTCATAGTCATGAATACAATTTCGTTCAGGTCTCTTTGTCTTATCACACCGAATCTCAGTTTAACCCTTCTGATTAGCACACAAACAGACCTGACCCAATGTTCCCGCCGTGATTTTTAGTTCCGTTCTCCCATAATACACCGCGCCACCACCGTAAGATTTAAAGTGACAGCGTCCAAATAAAACGCTGCAAAAATGGGTGTTTAAACTTTCGAATTACTGGTTGAGAAATTACATACTCCTGCCTTGTGCCCTGTGTTGGCTGGGATTGACTCCAGCAGACCCCCGTGACCCTGTGTTCGGATTTAGCGGGTTGGAAAATGGATGGATGGATGGATGAAATTACATACCTGTATTGTCAAAACGAACTTTAAAACAAATGTGTACTATATATCAATAATACAGCCGCTAAAATGTTTTAATCTATGAAACCTTTCGGTTATGTGGTTGGATGACCGATTACAAAGGAATGTTCATGTTAATGAAATCGTTGATGTATTCGACATTATTTTAAATGTACGAGACTAACATAATTTGTAAACACGGAAAGCGAGAAAGGAATATTTTAAGGCAGATATACAGAATTATGATTATACCAAACAAATCAGTGTCACACTTGATCTTATGCAAAGAAGAGATAATAGAGGTTGTATTGGAGCGTTTCCTTTTTCTTCTATTTTAGCATCACAGGTAGAAGGAAACTTGACAGATTCTTTCTGAGGAACAGAGCACTAGATATTTTTCACAATATGTTCATAAGTGAATCCAGCAAAAAGATTCTTAAAGGAAGTTTGGGTACAGATTATGTAGAGTATGGATGTGGGATTAGTGATTGGATTAAAAAGCTAAATGTTGTATAACAGTAGTAGAACTGTATATTAAACTATGTTGATAGAAGCGTTTTTGTAATTTATTTTAAAAATTTCCATTGCTGTGATACTTCTGGAACCATCCATTCATCAACAAACTGGACTTGCCTTGCTACAGGGCCTGTAACTTGTGGCAGCGTTGTACAAGGCTGGAACCAACTCTGGATTGAGTGGTAGTGGACAGTGCCTTCACTTCTGTATTCCACTGAGTATGTCACTTGTGTACCTGCCTGTGCTTCAGTTTTTAAAACTACATGTAAACAACTGTGCTGTACCTTAGGGTTTTGGTTAACCTGGAAAGGCATTATATCAAATACAGTAATGTAAAACATTTTAATAAACTCAGTTTTATAAACATTGAGCCAAAGTATTTACATTTATTTGCATAGCAGATACTTTTATCCAAAGTGACTTAAAAAAGAGGTAAATAATTGAGTAACATTAGGCTAGGGCCTGTTTGTTCAGCAAGTGTAATAAGAAGGATAACAAAAGTTGATTGCCACAAGTCAAAAGATGTAATAACTCATACATTTACAATCATAGATTACAATCACTAAGGCAATTAACCAAATTAACCAAGAGTATAAAATATATTAAGGTTTTTTTTTTTTCATCAACTCAACAGATATTCATAGAACAGAAGGGTCTTCAATTGCTTCTTAAATACATTGAGGGAGTGAGCAATATCGATGGAGGTAGGCAGCTCATTCCACTAACTAGGAACTACATAGGAAAAGAGTCTGGATGGAGACTTGATGCCACATAGAGGTGGCATCACCAGATGCTGTAACCTGATAGACCTGAGTGAGCAAGAAAGAGTATAGCACATCACCAGTGTCTCCATATACTCAAGTGCTGACCCACTGACTACTCTGTAGGCAACCATCAGGAATGTGACCTTAATGCGTGCTGCTACAGGAAGCCAATATACCGACCTGAAAAGAGGAGTGACACATGCCCATCTTGGCTGGTTAAATACAAGACAGGCCGTTGCGTTCTTGCACATCTGCAGTGGACTGATAGCACATGCAGGTGCTCCTTTCAGAAATTAGTTGTATTAGTCCAGATGCATCAAGACCAAAGCCTGGAACAGAGGATGAGGGGCATACTCTGTCATATAAGGTCTGATCTTTAGGGTGTTGTGCAGTGTGGACCTGCATGAACGAGAAGCAGTAGAAATGTGGGTAGAAAAAAGTAGCAATAATAATAATAATAATAATAATAATAATAATAATAATAATAATAATAAATGATTACAAAGCAATAATTCAAAAATACTAAATAACTAAAAAACATTTAAAATAAATAAGGCACTTTGCAGAGACTAAGAAGCATGAAACTAAAGCAATGTCTAAGGGAAGAACTCCATTTTTAAATATTATCTCTCATCAAGTGACTACTCTAAGTGTAACAACAAAAACATTTTGACATAGAACATTTTCTTACAAAAGTGTAGCTCAGTGATTTAGAAATAATAATAGATGGATTAAAACAAATAGGGGATGAAAAGCCTCTAAATCTAAGGCTATGACCAATGTCCAAAAATATATGGTATTGGCAGATGGTCAAGGAAAGGAGTCAAGTCAAGTTGGGGAGCATGCACTGGTATATTGTGTTGCCACACCCACCACACGATGAAATAGCTCGGGATCCTGGTTGGCAACCCCCCAGGCAGGCACACGGTCCAGTCCCACACTCTGGAAATGACCCTCTATCTGCTGCAACCAGGTGTTATGTGGGTGACCTCTTGGCCTGGTCAGGCCACTCGGATTCCCCTCTGGGAATCATGCCACATGGCTGTAGTGCTGTAATAGAAGCTCTTTCGCAATGCAGGTGATGTGCCTCACATTGGATTCCATGAGCAACCGCTCATGAGACACAAAGTCAAACCAGCAGTACCCAAGGATTCTCCGGAGAGACACAGTACCAAAGGAATCCAGTCTTCATCTCAGGTCACTGGATAGCATCCATATCTCGCAACCATATAGCAAGGCAGGAAGCAACAGGACTCTAAAGACTTGGACCTTTGTCCTTTTGCATAGATATCAGGAGCGCCACACACCCCTTTCCATTGACCTCATGACCCCCCCAAGCTCTCCCAATTCGTCTACTAACTTCATAGGAAGAGTCACCAGAGACATGAATGTAAATGCTAAGGTAATTAAACCTCTCAACAAGGTTGACACTCTCTCCGCAGACAGACACACTGCTGATGGCTGTGCCTAAGAGGTCATTAAAGGCCTGGATTTTGATTTTTATCCAGGACACTTGAAAGCCCAGGCACTCAGGAAAGGAGCAAAAACAAAAATAAAACCCCTGAAAGTTCCAATGCTAAAAAGACCACCCAGCACACCCTGGACATTAATATCTAAATGTTTAAGATTTGTTAAAACAGATATAATTTGTAATTCTTTTCAAGAATGAAGATGGTTATTGACTATTTTCATCGGCTGATACTGGGGCTGGGCTCCACCACATGTCTCCAGAAAGAGAAAAAGACAAAAGTAGTGATTAGTAACTGGAAAAATTAAATGTGAATAACTACAACTATATAATAGTTATATGCTGTGTAAACAGCCCTGCTTAACACTCTGAATAAATGCAGAGCTTAAAATATGTGATAGTGCAGGATTAATTTTAGTCCTATAGAATACACATTATAATTAAAATATGTAAAGAACAATTTTACAAATGGGTTTTCAGCAGGTTTTTGGAATGCTCAGCAGTAGTGACTGGACATGTCACCAGAGGTAAACATTCCAGATTTTTGATGCATCTAATTATTTTGATATGAGATATTTTTATTTGGGGTGGCATGGTGGCGCTGCTACCTCGCAGTTAGGAGATCCAGGTTCGCTTCCTGGGTCCTCCCTGCGTGGAGTTTGCATGTTCTCCCCATGTCTGCATGGGTTTCCTCTGGGTACTCCGGTTTCCTCCCACAGTCCAAAGACATGCAGGTTAGGTGCATTGGTGATTCTAAATTGTCCCTAGTGTGTGTGTGTGTGTGTGTGTGTGCGTGCTTGCCCTGTGGTGGGCTGGTGCCCTCCCCAGGGTTTGTTTCCTGCCTTGCACCCTGTGTTGGCTGGGACTGGCTCCAGCAGGACCCTGTGGTTAGGATATAGCGGGATGGATATTTTTTTTTGTATATGTCATTTTCCTCTGCTTCCTTTAGTTTGTCTGCTATGTGGTACATTTGATTTTGAGTTTTTCATTTTAACTCTAAATTGATTTCTGCTTCTGCAAGAATGGTCTAGCTGCAATGTACCGAGCGCGGCAATCCAGGTACTCTATTGAATGGCCAGTTGGATTGCATTTTTATATCACATGTTTTTTGCAATGAAAACTCTGTGAAGGAGCTGGCTGTAGGCCAGAACACTACCCGATACTGCCACTACACAACACGCCTAATATAGTGCACTGCTATTTAATCATCGTTATACCTGAGTAAGATAATACTTTCACAGTCCTTACTTTAGTGTAAGGATGTTTTATAAGAATGATGTGCAGGGTATGCTTTGAAATTGAGTATTTAGAAAGACACAAATGATTTGGTGTGTCGTAAAACATGACTGACATGTAACATAAAAGCAGTTAAACGTTATTGGTTGGTCACTGTAGCAGAACTGTAGAGATCTGCAGCTCGACTCCATTGGCTTTGACAGGAGTGGGGACTTGTACTAAATCTGGACTGTTAGGTGCTGTGGTCATTAAGACCACAGTTATCTGAAAGCACATGTAAGAACCTCACTTGTCATAATGATTTGTGGTAGTACTGGCTTGCTTCAAGAAACTGTGTTTCTGGTACCTAGAATGTACTACTTCTTGGCAATTATCAAAAAAGCTATGTGAAAGGGTTCTTCTTCACCAAGGACAGTGTTCTGAAATCATCCAGCACAGATGGATTCTGCGGTTTTCCAGATCTTCTGATGTGGCTGAGTTCACCAGTGCGTTTCTTCTTTTTAAGAATATACCAAATGGTTGATTTGCCCACTCCTAGTGTCTCTGCTATCTCTCTAAAGGGTTTGTTTTGTTTTCTCGGCCTAATGATGGACTGTTTTTACTTGCACAGACTGCTCTAAGGACCTCATATTTAGAGTTCACAGTGACAGCTTCCAAATATGCAAAATACATACTTGGAATCAATTCCAGACCTTCTACCTGCTTAATAGTTAATGAAATACTGAGGGAACTGCTCCACCCTGGCTATACAGCTTGTCAGTCAAATGCCTATATACTTTTGAGCCCTTGGAAATATCAAAAATAATGGCAAGTGAATACAAGGTTTAAAACAAGAAGAACATTTTAAAACCAATTTATCCATTCATAATTAAATCCACTCAGTCAAATTCAGAATCATGGGAGGGCTGGGGTCTACGCTAGCAGCACTGGATGTAAGTACCCAGCCCTGAACAGGATACTATGATGCTGTAGGGCACATGCACATACTGTGTATTGTATAATACATTCTTTTATACAAAGCTAATTTAAAATTGTATCTGTCAATTAAACAGTGAATCACATATATAAGGATGCATTTGGAAACTAAAGCCAAGTGCATTGAAGTGGGAAACCCAGGTTGAGGAAATATGAACAAAGTATTGAGTTATATAACTGAAGTGGGGGCCATAACAGCCAAGCTGTTAGCTGTCACATATGAATAGATGATAGACTGAATCATCTCATTTCACCTGTAAACTTTCTTATTCAGTTAAAGGCAGGAGTAGCCTCTTAATAAAAGAATCACTTTGTAGGGACAGGTTTGAAAGTCACCTTTGTTGACTTTTGAGTAATTTGAACAGAGTAGTTGGTATGTCATTAATGGATTTAAAAAAGGGCAAAGGAATATTGTGAAATGCAAAAAATCCAACTCACTTTTAGTTTATCACTTGATGGTACTGATGGCATATAATTGCCATCTGTTGCATGAAACTTGAAATAGATTGCCAAATTCTACATAGTACACTGAATTCTGTTGCCTGGATCAGTATCATTTAGGTACTGTACATCTATGGTAAGCCATTTTGACATATAAAGCTTAATTAGTTATTTTGATAGGTCATAATTATATTTTGATGAGTCAAATTTACATTTTTGATGTCCAAAATACATTTTTAACTATTCCAATTTGAGACACCCAAAAAGTAGTTTTACTATTAAAAATTCAAAAATCAAATTATAATTTTTTGAGTTAGTCAAAACTTAAATCTGAGATATCTACAGTGCATTTTCCCAACCTTCTTATCTAGGACAGGGTCTTAGGTTAGCTGGAACCTATCCCTGCAGTCATCAAACACAGCACAGGAACAACACATGTACAAAGCACCAGTCCTTTGCAGGGTGAACATTCACAAAGACAAACACACATATTCATGCTAGGGCCATTTTAGCAACACCAATTTATCTAACTTGCATATGCTTAAACATTGGGAGGAAACCAGAGCACCATGTGGACAGGGGGAAAACATGTAAACTCCATGCAGGTGGCACCTGGGGCACAGACCATAGTGTATTTTTGGCAATTCAAAATCAACATATTTTGACTATTAAAATTATATAATTGAGATACTCTATGTGTAATTATGCTTTGGTTAGGTTAATTTACATTATGGATATTTACAATTACAATATGGATACTTTTATTTTAAAACCAATAAAAATATCTGTAATTCTAATTTGGGCTCAAGACATTTGAAGATGTGGGTTTTGACAAGAAATTAAAATGAGACATCATTATAATGGCTTATTGTAGTAGTTTAGAAGTAATTTGCCAAAAACATGATTCATATCCAGTCACCTAATTTAAATGATATCATCTAGGTGTGATTTTCTGGCAAAATTAATACTAAAAATGTCACAAATGAGATCAGGCAAATATGCTTCTGGAGACAGCAGTTCCACATATAAGACTCTTCAGTGATCCATTGATCTATTTTTATGCCAACTTAATCCAGTTCAGGCTTGAAGAAGACTATAGTTTACACTGGCAGCTTCAGATGCAAGGCAGGAATCAGTTATGGTCCCTCACACTGCAAGCATGAGCAGTCCCAATTCAATTACTTCCTGCAGACTACCTAGAGTGAAATATAGCTCCCTGCTACTTGATACATTAGGAGTAATGCATATAACAAAAGGAATACAACCTATTTCATGCAATAGGTATACATATAAGGAATAGTTTCCATAAAAGCATTCCTACTATCCTTCACCTTTCTCTATGTCACTACTTATTATTATTATTATAAAGGCAGCACTTACTGATTCGCTTTATATATCAGTATATACTGTATATTAGTATATATACATTGTGATGTATATATATAAATAATTCAATTGAATGATTAAGCGAAATCAACATTAATAAATGAACTGTGGTGCCCTAGTGTCTTGTCCTACAGTTATTTATGCCTTCTGCCCAAAGACTACTGGGATAAGCTCCTCCTTCTTTGTGCCCCGGCTCTGGAAGAGCGAGTTAGGAAGATACTTGGATTAATAAATTAATAAATTTAGAAGGTATAAAACGGGCCAGAAAATACTCCCTTTATTGGAAGAAATCTGGTGGGTAGAATTCTTCTTATTATTATGCATTTAGTTGGATAACTGTTTTGCGCCAAGGAGCGCTGCCTGAGGTCATTTCTACCCTCAGCCATCGGGCTCTATAATGAGACTCCTCTCAGGTGAGATGGTAATGCTCTCTGTATGCTGAATGGTACTGAGCTGGTCTATCAGACATCATAACAGACAATGATGCTACAGTTATGCTTGAAAGTTTGTGAACCCTTTAGAATTTTCTATATTTCTGCATAAATATGACCTAAAACATCATCAGATTTTTCACTCAAGTCCTAAAAGTAGACAAAGAGAAACCAGATATAAACAAATGAGACAAAAATATTATACTTGGTCATTTATTTATTGAGGAAAATGATCAAATATTATATATTTGTGAGTGGCAAAAGTATGTGAACCTCTAGGATTCACAGTTAGTTTGAAGGTGAAATTCGAGTCAGGTGTTTTCAATCAATGGGATGACAATCATATGTGAGTGGGCACCCTGTGTTATTTAAAGAATAGGGATCTATCAAAGTTTGCTCTTCACAACACATGTTTGTGGAAGTGTATCATGGCACGAACAAAGGAGATTTCTGATGACCTCAGAAACAGAGCTGTTGATGCTCATCAGACTGGAAAAGGTTACAAAACCATCTCTAAAGAGTTTGGACTCCACCAATCCACAGTCAGACAGATTGTGTACAAATGAATTCAAGACCATTGTTACCCTCCCCAGGAGTGGTCGACCAACAAAGATCACTCTAAAAGCAAGGCGTGTAATGGTCAGTGAGGTCACAAAGGACCCTAGGATAACTTCTAAGCAACTGAAAGCCTCTTTCACATTGGCTAATGTTCACGTTCATGAGTCCACCATCAGGAGGACACTGAACAACAATAGTGTGCATGGCAGGGTTGCAAGGAGAAAGCCACTGCTCTCCAAAAAAAACATTGCTGCTCGTCTGCAGTTTGCTAAAGATCATGTGGACAAACCAGAAGGCTATTGGAAGAATGTTTTGTGGACGGGTGAGAACAAAATAGAACTTTTTGGTTTAAATGAAAAGCATTATGTTTGGAGACAGGAAAACACTGCATTCCAGCATAAGATCCTTATCCCATGTGTGAAACATGGTGGTTGTAGTATCATGGTTTGGGTTTGTTTTGCTGCATCTGGGCCAGGGAGGCTTGCCTTCATTGATGGAACAATGAATTCTGAATTATATCAGAGAATTTTAAAGGGAAATGTCAGGACATCTGTCCATGAACTGAATCTCAAGAGAAGGTGCGTCATGCAGCAAGACAACGACCCTAAGCACACAAGTCGTTCTACCAAAGAATGGTTAAAGAATCCAATCAAAATGTTGAGCAAAAGTTCACATACTTTTGCCACTCACAAATATGTAATATTCGATCATTTTCCTTAATAAATAAATGACCAAATATAATATTTTTGTCTCATTTGTTTAACTGGTTTCTCTTTATCTACTTTTAGGACATGAATGAAAATCTGATGATGTTTTAGGTCATATTTATGCAGAAATATAGAAAGTTCTAAAGGGTTCACAAACTTTCAAGCACAACTATATGTGCAATATATACTGAGCCAGTGACTGACAACTAGTTCTGTAAAACTGTAATTTGTAAGTGTGTTCAATTCTAACACATCACACTTAGGAAATATCGACACTTTAATTAACTTAAAGATAATTCTTGTTATATGTGTATTTGTACCTGCTTAGCAAACTGAAGATTGTTATAATTCTTGTTATATGTATTATTGTTCATTTTTGTCTACTGCTGTAAACCTGCAATTTCCTTCAGGATTAATAGTTTTCTGTCTATCTATCTATCTATCTATCTATCTATCTATCTATCTATCTATCTGTAAAATACTGCCATTAAACCATTTATTTGAATAGCAATCTCCATTTATGTGTATTCTATTAATTGTTCCAGAAAAAAATGTGGAGAAAAGTTATGTTAGTAGATCAAAACCCACCTCAATAAAAGTTGTTTATAAAAAGCAGACAGCCTTATATGTATCTTATTAATTTTGTACGGGCGTAACAGCAGAAACTGTAACACAGGGGTGCTCACACTTTTTCGGCTTGCGAGCTACTTTTAAAATGACCAGGGCGAAATGATCTACCTACATTAAAAATGCTACATACATACATACATACACACACACACATATATATATATATATATATATATATAGCATTCGAAGTTTGAATCACAATCTGATTGTATGGGTGGTTACCTACCAGGTAACGCGTGTGGTTGGTCTGCAAGTCGGCAAACATTCGCCACTGATGCCCTCTCAGTTGCGAGAAGCAGAACATAGAATGTTACATAGTTAAATGTCAAATACTGCAAAGAGTACGCGACACGTGTTTCACCCTATTTTGGGCTCATCGGGCATACACTCTCCACTGCAACCCTCATTGGCGATCGAACCTCGGACGTCAGGCAAACGCACTTCGATTGTGACATTGTGAGAAAAAAAAAATCCGCTTCCAATTCCACATCCAGCCCATACCCTCCCCAAACAATTTTTTTAAAAATCCCTTCTCTAGTCGATGTAAATTGGAAGGCTAACTAGATCACAGCCGCGTTTGATCGTTTGAACCAGTGTGTTAGAAGGAAAAAAGATCTCAGACTGGCCGCCCTGTATGTCAATCAAGTGGCAAATGCCATAGGGAGGATATATGATAGACTAACGTTTAAAAACATTTTTTTGAATGTAACACGATCTACCCGCACTACCTTTGCGATCTACCGGTCGATCGCGATCGACGCATTGGGCACCCCTGCAGTGTAACACATCCACTTTGCAAATGAAATTGGATATTCAGCTCAACTTACTGCAGCGATTTTTTAGGAGATCGTTTGACCTAATTGTATTTTAAAAGCCTATGTACATTTGTATGCATTTATATTTACCAATCAGAGCTTAGGCGGCACAGCGGTAGCTCTGCTGCCAAAGGGGGCCAGGGTTCACGTCCTAGGTCTTCCCTGTGTGGAGTCTCCCTGTTCTCACCCTATCTGCATGGGTTTATTCCCACTGTCTAAAGACATGCAGTTTTGGTGAATTGGTGATGCTAAATTGGCCCTAGTGTGGGTTTGCCCTATGATGAACTGGCGCCCTGTCCAGGGTTTATTCCTGTCTTGCTAGCTGGGATTTGCTCCCGCTGACACCCCGACCACCAACGGTCTGGATAAAGCGATTTGGAATCAGAGTTCAAGTTCACAATTGTATTTGTCACTTTAAGAATCTTTTAGTTTTCCAAAATTATTTTCTCCAGGACAGGGAAAGCCAGAGCCAATTTTCAATAGCAGTTCCCACTTAACTGAAAGGGTCGAAGGGTACAGGGCAAATATAGAATTCACAGAGCAAGTCAATGGTGACCCAGAAAAAAAGCTTGCTTGACTTAGAAAATATCACGAATATAATGTGTCAACTCTTAATGCTTGTGCATGGTACCAGAGGTACAACTTTAAAATCGATATACATTTAGAAGTGATTTTGCATTATTTTTTAGCTTAAACTTAAAAGGAATTCTGCACATATCTTTCTATATTACTTCTGAGTAAAAGGACAAGGTGACCATTCAAAAGATCGGACAGATCCGCCCAACTTCCTTGTATCCAAGGAGAACTAAAGAAATATATTGTAATACTAAAAAAATCATGACATAAGAATATAGGTGTTGAAACTGATCTCGTTTATTTTGAAATGTAACAAAATAAAAAAATAAAAATAAAGTCTACAAAAATGTTTAAATTACGAAATGGGTGGGGCGGTGATGACAGCTTCCCGGTCATATTGTGACCTCCAAGACTCAGAAGCTCCGCCTTCCCTCCATCTTCTTTACTCCCAGCCGGCTTGTGGAGGACACCTTGTTGCAGTTGATTCGTTAGTGTTGTTGGCAAAATGTTATCAGTTCGCGTCGCAGCAGCACTTGCTCGCACCTTGCCTCGGCACACCGGCATTGTAAGTTATTACAGTTGAATGTCTGTTCATTTGCAGTTGCTTTTGGTTGCTAGTGATTGAATCACAGACGTGGGGCTTGCAGAGCTTGACAAGATGTGGATCCCGCCATCTTGCACATTGGGCCTGTTTCTGTCTTTGGGTTAAACTTTACCTTTTTATTCTTGTAACTTTTTGTGCTTCAATATGTATGATTTCAGAGTTATTCGTTTTCGTTTTTGTTCGCTTAATGACATATCATAGGGCTCTAGCTCTGCTTTTAAGTGCAGGTTGTGGTGGATGTCCGCAATGTGAAGGTCAGGCCTGCCGAGCGTTCGTTAGGAACAGAATTGGTAGCTCGTTTTATTGTGATATGTAGGTGAATTGGAAAAATATTTGTATTTCTTTTTCCATTTGCTGACCTTTTTCCAGCAGTGGGGTTAGTAGTAGTTGGGTGAAGCTGTCAAGGTGATTTAGGGATCATGCTTGCTACAAGTATATTATTGTGCTGTAGAATAGTTGTCACAGTGCCACTGAAGACTGTAAAAGGTGAGGTGCCTGCCCAAATTTACGTGTTACGGAGGCTCGCTGTTAAGCTACTGTCAATCGTTTATTGCAGTTTTTCTTTGAATTTATCACCGGTGTTGAGGTTATAGTCCGATTATGCTACTAGAAATTATCTGCAATGGATTTCAATGTAAAAAGCAATTTTCAGTGGTTTCTGTCGTGTTTACGTTCTGTTAGTAGTTTATAATGTCACAATTTTAATTCTGTTTGCCTTTGTCCTCCAGATCTCCAGAAATGCCCTTGCTGCAGCTTGTGTAAGTGCCAAAAACCTCCACACGTCAAGCTCATGGCTGCAAAAAACAGGTTCGTTGTTTCCTCCATTATTGAACTTGAATTATTCTGAATTCTTTTGTCCTTTTCAAAACCCTAATGCATAGCAATTTAAACAAATACTAAACATGAGCCAAAAGCTGTTGGATAATGATCGTGGCAGTGTCTAGACAGGTTGAATGTAAAATCAATAATATTAAAGCCGTTTTCTGTAGTATGTCTGAATATATTCACAAGTAATACATTTAACAAATGCCCCTCAAGATTTTCAGTATTTTTTGTAAAATTAGTGTTTTGGCAAGGCCAAATGGCGGTGTAGTAAACTGGTTAACTGAGTTATGAGTATACCCTGTAATGGAGTGGCAGTCAGTCCAGGGCTGGTTCCAGACAGGCTTCCTGTGGTGCTAGAATAGACATGGGAGTGTAGTGCAGTTTGATTATGGAACGTTTATACTAAGTCATTCAGCGCAACATTCCATCCATTTTCTGCCTCTTGTCTGGATCCAGGTTGCAGGGATAGCAGTCTGAGCAAAGATGCCCAGATGTCCCTTTTTCCCCCAGTACCTCCTCTAGGTCCTTTGGGGATATTGAGGCATTCCCAGGTCAGCTAAAAAATCTCTCCAGTGGGTGCATGGTCTGCCTTGAGGTCTCTTCCAGGTTGGAAATGCCTGAAACATCTCCCCAGGGAGGCATCTTAATCAAATGGCCGAACCACCTTAACTGGCTTCTTTCAAATAAAATTTTATGTCCCATACAAATTGTACGGTATGTATAATATATAGTAAAATACTTAAAACCTTTTAGGAAGATTATAAAGGGACAATAGTAATATGACTTTATAAATATTTAAAAATATTAAAATATGTGATAATAAACAATTCGAATATCTTAATGTAAGAGAATTGCCAATAGGACTTTATAATACTAGACATTTTCCTTATACAACATGCAGGGTTGGGACTGGGGGATGAGCGGGCACTCCTCCCCAGTCTCTATGACTTGGAATTTAAGCCACCATACCATTTACCTGACCTCGCCACAGAAAAGATTCCGTTGTTCACCTGGTATAATGGATGCTTTTCAGTTGACTGCACCACTCATTCTTGTGTCCTGCTGCATGCTGCTGCTTCTAAACCAGGCAATAATTTCTTTCAGAATACTTTCAATGGTGGATATGTTGAATTTTTTTATTTGGGAGAGCAGCCTGAAATCCCTGAGGTATTTGAGGTTGTAAAGATGTTGTGGTTCGTGCCTTCCCCAAGGTGTCTTTGTGCTTGGCCCAGGTCAGGTCTCAGTGATGTGGACTCTCCACCTAAGTGCTGTTAATACTGAGAGGGGTGGTCAGCTCGTTTATCTTGCAGACATTCAGGAGTAGACTGTTGTCCCGACACCAGTGTGACAGACTGTAAACTTCATCCAGGTAAACCTGTCAGTTGTTGCTAGATATCAGGCCTACCACAGTTGTGAAATTGGCAGACTTGACAAGGATGCTCAAGTCGTGTGTAGAGAAATCACAACAGTGGATTCAGAACACAGCCCTGTGGAGTGCCTGTTTTTAGAGTGTGGCCATCTACTCAAACCGCTTGTGTCCTCCCTGTCAAAGTTTAAAAACTCAGCTGCACAATGAAGTGTTCAGGTGCAGGTCCCTGAGCTTGGTGGTGTTTAGAGGGGTATATAGTGTTAAATGCACAGCTATATTCTTTAAATAGCATTTGCCCTAAATACTGTCTTGTTGTCCAAGTGGACTAGTACTAAATGAAAGATCAAAGTAACAGCAATCTCTGTGAATCTACCTGAGTGATACAAGATCTGTAATTGATCCAGTTTTTTGGTAGAAAACAACATATTTTGTTTTTGAGTAGCCTCTTGAAACACTTCATTGCTGTAGTCATTAGTGCGACAGAACTATAGTCATTTGGACAGGTAGAGGGACAATAGTGGATCTTTTAAAGCATGTTGGTACAACATACAGAGTTAAGGAAAAATCACCGAGAACACTGGTGCATAAAAGATAAAAGATCATAAAAGATCTTGAAAATGTGTTCTTGAATGCTGTTTGGATTTGCTGCCTTCCATGCATTCACTTCCCTGAAAGTTCTCCTTAAGTTGTCTTCTAATAAAGCGAGCACTGTTTCCTTATTGAGCTGCTCTCCAGATGTATAGTACTGCCGACTGGTCTTTGCGGCATTCACAATGAAGTGTGCATAAGAAGTTAGGATAGTTGTCAGCAGTCCACCATACTGTGAGTAGTTACTTTATAGTCTGCAGACCTGGCCGCATGTGCCCAAGTTCGGACTGTTTATATTGCTTTTTCACTCTACATTATTATTTAGCAGCTTTCACAAGTTTCTTTAGATTGTACAAGCTGGCATTGTAATCGTCCGTATTTCCAGACACAAGGCCTGAGTTGAGTGCAGCGGTGTGAGCATTTATTGCATCACAAATTGTGCTATTTAATTTAGGGGATTCAAGTGTAACAAGTCACTGTTTCTGTAAACCCATTGATGTCACCATCCAAGATGCCCCTGAATTTATCTCAGTCATCAGCACTCAGTGCTTTCTGGTCTGTGATTGGTCTGTCCAAAGCAGCAAAATTATGATTTGACTGGAGCTTTTGGCAGGTTTCTTGAAGAAGGCAGACTTTACCCACATCACTGGTGATGCAGCCTCACTAAAGTATTTATAGTGCTGCCAGGTGTCTTCCTCCAAACTGATGACATGACACAAGTAGGCTGAATGTACACTGTTAGGCCTAATCCCTTTTAGCTGGTTTTTGTAAAGGGACTGAAGTGCTGCCTGTGAAAAGGTGGAAAAGTTGCAGGTCTCTATAAAGATAACATCTGCCAAAAAGTACTGGTCTTCAGTACCTGTAATTGTAATTATGTAACTTATTTCTAATGATTCTTAAAACTTAAATGATTACAGATTGCAAACATGCATCATTACATCTAACTTTATCTACTGCATATCTTAAAATAATTAATTACAAAGCAAAATAATCTGCAAGACACTAAATCTGGGAGTTAAACATGGGCTGTATCTGAGGAGAAGCATGTTCTTCTGCCCAAGTCTATAAGTGAAGAGTCAGATGTGGCCCTTGCATGCCTTGTCTATGCGAGGCAAAATATTTACTAAATCCAGAAACATCATTGTTAATTTTTAAAAGTGAACCCGTTAACAACCAGTGCCATTCATTAATAATATTTTTCTACAGGAAAGACTGTTAAATATAATTTCATGTACAATTAGAACTGCCTACATAAAAGAATTACCATACAGCCAGATGTTTACGTATCACTATGTTGAACTATGGTCTCTACTATCTGTTGTTTCATAAACTACAACATAAATTTTACTGCCACAAATCTTTTGAAGAACAGCGTCTATATGTTGTTCAAAGACACGGGGCAAATGAGTTTGACAAAGACTGCTCTCATTTTCTGGCAATGTGCCTCTTTGTTTACAATGCTTAATAAAGAAAGGACAGATATTCGTCGTCTTTTCAAGCGGGATGTCTGACTCGCAAGACCATAAAGTCCTCCACAAACTGGTGTCTTGCATCTGACGATTTTGTTTCCTCTGTTGTTACCTAAAAGGGAACACTTTTTTTTTTATTGATCTTAATTTTTCCTTGTTCTTGAGTTGGATTTTAGGTTGGACGTGGGCATTGCAAGTATCTTTTCATGTCCAGTCTATGGTAAGCTGGCAAAACTTGCAGAAAAGTTTTTTTTTTTTTTTTTTTTTTTTTTTGTCTAGATTCGTAAAAGTTGCCGGGATATTGTGGTGCCCTCAATTTTGTAGTTAAGCTCATGTTTCGTTTTTTCGATGTAGTTAGGGTATCTAATACTGCTCATGTCTACATTTCTGTCTTGTGCAGCTGGCTAATGTGTGTGTCTTTAACGTGAAAACATACAGGAAACACACACGCAAATAGATAGAGGCACGACTGAATTTCTACAAAGAATTGCATTCACTTGAAAAACTGCAAACTAGAAAATAGTATCTGAATGATAGAACTACACATTATTCAATCGTTTAATTTATTGGGCAATTTTGTGACAGTCACCCCTTCTGTCTCTAAATTCTGCATATTTCCGTTTTTTAAATCTAAAATCCATTTTTATGAGTTAATTCTGTGATTCTGTCCGTGTTTTTCTGCATCGTGGAAATCATAGGGCCCTATTGATGTGCTTCGGCCCTCACTTGGTTAAGTCAACGAATGAGGAGTGTGTGGTATGTATCGTTAAAGCAAAAATTAAGATATCACAGACGATGTGCAAATTAAAATCAAGTATGTTACTCATTTAGCAAAAAACAAAACATGCCTTGAGAGTCCATGTATTCACTGTCTCATGAAACCTAACAGGATAGATTGTTACGCATGCGCAAAGCAAGTACATAGCTGGAGTAGGTTATTGCTGCTAGTCGCAGAAGGGGACAGGGTGCAGAGCTCAGAGGGACATGCCCATGGCCAGGGTTAGGCTTTCAAACACACCCATATAATGTTAACAGCATTTGCATAGTTAGATGTGGGCAGCTCAGAGTTTGTTGCCCCATCCCACCCTGTTTCCTTCCTTGGGGAGATTTGCTTGATCTGTTAAAGCACTTCATTTTCCCCCGGAAATGTTACAGGTTTGAGATTTTTTTTTTTTTTTTATTGTGTATTTGTGCAATATATGCCAGAACTTGTTTACAAATGCTATAGTTTTTTCTTTGTAGTATTTGACAGAACTTTGGAATTTTTAAACTGGAGTACAGTATATTAGAATTTTTTTGTTTTTGCTTGTATGCTGCCCAATTCACCTTACAGCAGAGTAGATTGTTTGTCCAGACTGTAATGTTCATGCCCTGTAGTTCAGTTATGATTAGTATTTTATTCCCTTTGGATTCCTATCTTGTTTACCTTAAGAGTAAGCGTCTGTTTAAAATGCTCTCATTGTAATAGTTTTGTTGGTCTTAGTGTAATTTTTTTGTGTAAATCCTGTAGGCTATTTTGAAATGGTTTGCTTATACTTGCATTGTTTGATCAAAGTAATACTTTGACTGGTAATTGTAGTGTGTTATTTTAGTTCAGTTTTAAGTAAATAACACCTGTTTTCCTTAATTCTTTGAGGGCTGAATATTTTTTGTTTTCATCGGCTGGCAGGAATGTGCAGCAGAGCAGCTGTCTTCCGTCTGAGCTGTCTTCATGCAGGTGCCGCCCGCCAGAGCTAAAGGCTGATCTGGTGAGAGAGTGAAGCAAATGTCCAAAGCAATAATGCTCAGTGGACAACATTTTGCGTATTATTCTCGAATGGGACTTTTGACTTACTGGGCTCCAATTCTGATGCAAGTGATCTGGAGATCGAAAATGAAAGTGATGTACCGGCATCAGCTGATTGGTCCCCCAACTGATTGTAACAGGTGGACCCTCCTATCCAGATCCCTGTTGTGGTTTTCCCCCTAAAGTTGGATCACAACCTCCTGCCACCTTTTATTAAAGATGGAAACCACCCCACACCAGTTTACCAATCCAGAGGCATTGTTCTTTACCTTCATGCTGTGTTACTGAGGCATCTCTGCCTGACAGCCCAGCAACATCCAGTGCCTTCGGGAACTCTGAGCAAGTATTATCCATCCACAGGGCCCTGCAACTGAGAGGTTTAACTACCTTGGCTCCAGTGATGGATGAGTCCACTTTAAGGGAAAGCAAGTCTGTGGGATTTATAGGTCTTTGGTGTGTGTGTTTCACTTTTTGACTGTATTCCTAGGTGAGATTATCCCTGTTTTAAACAGTGTGGACAAAGCACTGCTATTGCTCCTGAGTCAGTGTGATATGTCCCTTTAAATTATTCATACAAAAGGTTTTGTATAGTGTTTTTTTTTTTTTTAATTATTATTATAATACTGCTTTGCTGGCAAACACGCAATTGACCTGGTTGTACAAATATTTAAGTCAAAACCTTAGTGTATACACATTAACAAAGGCGTTTGATTTTTCTGTGGCATGTTTACTGCAGAGAGCATTTTATAAGAACATAATGCATTAAGCAGTCTTTGAAAGTGTTTTTGTCATGCATATAATGAATATAAAATTCTGTTTAGGCACTGCTGAAGTGTCTTCCATCTTGGAGGAACGCATACTGGGAGCCAGCACTGGAGCTGATCTGGAGGAGACTGGGCGTGTGCTTTCCATTGGTGATGGTATTGCTAGAGTGTACGGCCTCAGAAATGTTCAAGCTGAAGAAATGGTGGAATTCTCCTCTGGGCTGAAGGTAAATATTGTAATAATTAAAATCATGGTGTAGTTTAAATGTTCCATTACAGTGGGTATTGGCATAAAGATGTATACTAACAGCATTGTTGTTTCTTATAATATTTTATTTGTTCCGAAGGAGAAATTTAACAGTACAAACAAAAACGGAAGTATTAACAAAACAAAATAGTAACTTCAAAGCATTTACTAAAGACTGGTGATTGCATGACATACAGATGGAATTGCATGGCTGTTTAGTTTTCACTATAATTGTGTTAATATTTGTGTAATAATTATTGGGTGTAACTCTACTTGTACTCTCTGTAAGGGTATGTCCTTGAACTTGGAACCTGACAACGTTGGTGTTGTCGTATTTGGAAATGACAAGTTAATCAAGGAGGGAGATATTGTGAAGAGAACTGGAGCTATTGTGGATGTGCCAGTTGGAGAAGAGCTGCTGGGCCGTGTAGTGGATGCCCTTGGCAATGCTATTGATGGAAAGGTATGCATTTGGTTTGGTATCTTCTTCCTTACTGGCTGTTAATTGGAGGGCTGGGTGTTAGACTAAAGTGTGTGTGTTTTGCTTGCCTTTTCTTAAGGATTAGAATACCAATATTTTGTCTTGTGATAGGGTCCTCTTGGTGCAAAAACACGCAGAAGAGTTGGTCTTAAAGCTCCTGGTATCATTCCCCGTATTTCCGTACGAGAACCAATGCAGACTGGGATCAAGGCCGTTGACAGTCTGGTACCCATTGGTCGTGGACAGCGAGAACTTATCATTGGAGATAGGCAGACTGGGTAAGACAAGGCATGCAACTAAAATGTATTTTTTTAAGTACATAAATCTGCTAAATATTATATGTATATATGTATATGTACGTGTGTGTTATGTATATGTATATGTATATGTATATATGTATGTATATATGTATATATATATATATATATGTATATGTATATAAATCTTTTAAATAATGGTGGGGGGATTCAAATTAACTTGCTTATTGTGCTTGTAGTGTATCTTATTGCCAGAAAATAGGAATTATCAGGTTATTTCTGATAAGTGCAAGTAAAAGAGAGGTTTAGGCTGAAACGTGATTATTTCAGAAAAATGTTTAAAAACTGGTTTCTTCATCAGAAAAACCGCTATTGCTATTGACACAATCATTAACCAGAAGAGATTTAATGATGGAACTGATGAAAAGAAGAAATTGTATTGCATCTATGTTGCCATTGGACAGAAGAGGTCTACAGTGGCACAGCTTGTGAAAAGGCTCACTGATGCAGGTGAGTGAGGTTAAGGTGATATGCACCATCTCTTTCATCCATTTTGTTGGATTTTTATACCAGTAGTAACAGGTTGATTTAGTATACATTTTAAGACTCATTTACTTTGTAAGCTATGTTTTATATGCTATAGATTGCTTTATTAACTTTGCTTTTAATTATTTGTAAATGCTTCCTGAGTTTTGGGTATGAATACACTGAGAATCTTGCTTATAAATGTATGTGTAAATTGTATTGTGGACAGCAGAATGGCTTTGCTTTGAATGGAATGCATAGTGAAGAAATGAATTCCAGCTCTGAAAAGATGTTTTAAGTGATACATGTATCGTGAAGGATGTTTTCCTTTAATTAAATTGGATCATCCAGGTATAATTAAGTAAATCGCTGGTCAATATTTTAATATAATCATGGGGTGTGTGTATACAGTGCATCCGGAAAGTATTCACAGCGCATCACTGTTTCCACATTTTATGTTACAGCCTCATTCCAAAATGGACTAAATTCCTTTTTTTCCTCAGAATTCTATACACAATACCCCATAATGACAATGTGAAAAAAGTTTACTTGAGGTTTTTGCAAATTTATTAAAAATGAAAAAATTTAAAAATCACATGTACGTAAGTATTCACAGCCTTTGCCATGAAGCTCAAAATTGAGCTCAGGTGCATCCTGTTTCCCCTGATCATCCTTGAGATGTTTCTGCAGCTTAATTGGAGTCCACCTGTGGTAAATTCAGTTGATTGGACATGATTTGGAAAGGCACACACCTGTCTATATAAGGTCCCACAGATGACAGTTCATGTCAGAGCACAAACCAAGCATGAAGTGAAAGGAATTGTCTGTAGACCTCCGAGACAGGATTGTCTCGAGGCACAAATCTGGGGAAGGTTACAGAAATTTTTTTTCTGCTGCTTTGAAGGATCCAATGAGCACAGTGGCCTCCATCATCCGTAAGTAGAAGTGGAAGAAGTTTGAAACCACCGGGACTCTTCCTAGAGCTGCCGGCCATCTAAACTGAGTGATCGGGGGAGAAGGGCCTTAGTCAGGTAGGTGACCAAGAACCCGATGGTCACTCTGTCAGAGCTCCAGAGGTCCTCTGTGGAGAGAGGAGAACCTTCCAGAAGGACAACCATCTCTGCAGCAATCCACCAATCAGGCCTGTATGGTAGAGTGGCCAGACGGAAGCCACTCCTTAGTAAAAGGCACATGGCAGCCCGCCTGGAGTTTGCCAAAAGGCACCTGAAGGACTCTCAGACCATGAGAAACAAAATTCTCTGGTCTGATGAGACAAAGATTGCACTCTTTGGTGTGAATGCCAGGCATCACGTTTGGAGGAAACCAGGCACCGCTCATCACCAGGACAATACCATCCCTACAGTGAAGCATGGTGGTGGCAGCATCATGCTGTGGGGATGTTTTTCAGCAGCAGGAACTGGGAGACTAGTCAGGATAAAGGGAAAGATGACTGCAGCAATGTACAGACATCCTGGATGAAAACCTGCTCCAGAGCGCTCTTGACCTCAGACTGGGGCGACAGTTCATCTTTCAGCAGGACAACGACCCTAAGCACACAGCCAAGATATCAAAGGAGTGGCTTCAGGACAACTCTGTGAATGTCCTTGAGTGGCCCAGCCAGAGCCCAGACTTGAATCCGATTGAACATCTCTGGATGGACAGATCTTAAAATGGCTGTGCACCGACACTTCCCATTGAACCTGATGGAGCTTGAGAGGTTCTGCAAAGAGGAATGGGCGAAAACTGGCCAAGGATAGGTTTGTCAAGCTTGTGGCATCATATTTAAAAAGACTTGAGGCTATAATTGCTGCCAAAGGTGCATCGACAAAGTATTGAGCAAAGGCTGTGAATACTTATGTACATGTGATTTCTCAGCTTTTTTATTTTTAATAAATTTGCAAAAATCTTTTTTCACGTTGTCATTATCGGGTATGTTTGTATAGAATTCTAAGGAAAAAAATTAATCCATTTAGGAATAAGGCTGTAACATAAAATGTGGAAAAAGTGATGCACGGTTATATATCTATATCTATATCTATATCTATATCTATATCTATATATATATAT
>JANRMT010062822.1:15450373-15483057 GCA_026402145.1 Polypterus bichir lapradei
ATAGATAGATAGATATATAGATAGATAGATATAGATAGATAGATATAGATAGATATATATATATAGAGATATATATAGAGATATATATAGAGATATATATAGAGATATATATATATATAGATATATAGATAGATATATAGATAGATATAGATATAGATATATAGAGATATATATATATAGAGAGATATATATAGAGAGAGATATATATATAGAGATATATATAATATAAAAAAAATAAGTTTTCTAGGATGTGGGGTTTTTAAATGTGAAGTTCTTGACTTTGTAATGTTTGCTTCCAAGTGATTGGATAATTAAGCCATAAAGTATAGGCTATACAAGTTTCCCTTTTGTTGTTACACCAGTACTTATTTCTTTCTAATTAATGTATAAAAAGTCTTGCATGTAGCTAACTTTTTCTACCATTTGGCTAGTCTTAGTATGTGTGAATATTTAAAACCCATTCAGAACATTATCACATTGTCCTTCGAACCACCAGGTGGTACTGTTGTAAATATTATGTGTGGTGTGTTTTTTTTTAAATTATATTTTTTTTTTTATTTTTTTTTTTTTTAATTATATTTGGAGACCAATGTATGAATGTGAAATGAATTCTGAAAGATTGAGTCCATTTGTAGGGCCCGTTGCAACCTTTAGTTTACTCCTTTCGAGTAAATACATTTTTGGAAAATTATATATACAGTAACCTCACCAAATTCAGAACTTGATATAGTGGTTTCGGCTTTTCACAAGTTAGCCATAAGCAATTAAGTAAGAATATTTGTGGAGCTTGCTGAAATATTGCAGAAACTTGAAGACAATGAATAAGCCTGAGACTGAGATATGTATATGTATATCACAAAGTAGAAATATTAGTGTTACTTTGGTTAGTGCAAGTGCGTATCTTTAAATTTTATTTATTTTTTTTTAACTTTAAAATTGTATAGGTGTTGAAAATCTGCATGTCTGTCCAGTGATCTGTCAATTGTAAGTGAGCAGGGGAATCTCCTTGTCTGGAGCTGCAGATATATTGGTCTCTTGGCTGTTTTTTCTTCATTTAACTGATGTTTCAAACACTGTTCATGGCATCCCGTAATGCCACTGCAGTCTGCGCAGTTTTACCACTAAACCTGCTTCATGCAGCTTGCCTGGGGTCAGTGGCAACTTCATCTGCCACACTTAACCTCCAAACCCAGTATCTCATTGAGCCTGAAACTTTCCTGGCTGTCTTCCAAAGCCCTCCACCCGTTTGCCTGTGTGTTAAGGGGTGTCAAAGTAGTATCTGTGAATTTTAACATTGTCTGTGGTCTTCCTCCCCTAACTCTCATGAACGTGAAAAGGTTACTGTTGTTTTTTACTACAAAATAAATTATGCCACTTTTGAATTAGTATGGTTAATGCTGTATTTGGTATCTTGAAGAGGAGTAGTATGATTTGCCTTAGAAGTACACAGGGAAGAGTTTTTCACAAAGTGCTTGTATGCTTTCCACAGTGATTGAGTTTTTATTTCCTTATTTTATTTTTCCAGATGCAATGAAATACACAATTGTGGTTTCTGCTACTGCTTCTGATGCGGCTCCTTTACAATATCTGGCACCCTATTCTGGCTGTTCTATGGGAGAATATTTCAGAGACAATGGAAAACATGCTCTTATCATTTATGATGATTTGTCCAAGCAGGTCAGTGGTTACAGTGAAACATGTTTTTGCATTCCTTTCCTACAGGTCAATTATTAACATCTTGTTTTAATAAAGTGAAAGAAGATTCTATGTTTCAGAAAAACTGAGCTTTATTTTTTTTAAACATTTTTGCCTTTTTGAATAGTCCCATTACAAATCCTACTGCTGTTAAGTAAATATTTTGCTAAATATTTTATAATATTTATAGTGCCATTGAAAGAACTGTATGAAAAGCTTTAGGTGTCTAGTTTGATGTCAAAAGCATAAAGTTTGGTTTTATTTTGATTGTATTGTGTGGTGTTGTGTTTTTTTTTTTTTTTTTTAATTGTTCAGTTTATTCATTTGAGCATTTTAAATTGTGTAAGATGAAAATTGTTGCTTTTTACAGGCTGTTGCCTATCGTCAGATGTCTCTCTTGCTCCGTCGTCCACCTGGTCGTGAAGCCTACCCTGGTGATGTGTTCTACCTGCACTCTCGTCTGCTTGAGAGAGCTGCCAAGATGAATGACAATTTTGGTGGTGGATCTCTCACTGCTCTGCCTGTGATTGAAACCCAGGCTGGTGATGTGTCAGCCTACATTCCAACTAATGTCATCTCTATCACCGATGGGCAGGTTAATGTTTCTTCTCATTAAACTTAATACTTCACATTCTGATTTTGTATGTGGCACCATAGTTACCAGATTGGATATTGTCACACACAATTGGGCTATATTTAAATCTGTTTAATATGGATGGAAAAGTCTTGGATACATTGAGTTTTGGGTTGTTTCCTTTTTTGTTTTTTGTAAAAGCCAATAAATGTAAAGGTTAAAATGTGGTTTCACAGTTCATTCAACTAGTGACCTGTTATTCACAGCTAATTTATTGATAAAATAAGGCATTGCTGTATAGTCAACCAATTATGGCTGATAAAACAGTCCAAAATATACAGTAAGAATAGTTTCTTGAAGATGTATAATGAGGTATAACGTGACCTGCTCCCTCTGCTTAACTGATGGCCGCATCTGCTAAGTAGTTCTGTGTGTTAATATAGAAGAGATGTATCCTAATATTCATCCCGTTTCCAGACAGTTAACAAAAATGCGAAACATTTGTACTAAGCAGTTGAAGAAGACTTTCAATTCTTCATTAGCAGAGTATATCATGTTAGGTTTTCTTGCATGAGCATTAAATATGTTATTCATAAAAGGGACGTAATATTTTTGCATGCTTTACTTGACATTTTAATACCAACCTGGAAAATTTTCCATCTTGACTTTCCTGAGATGAGTGCCCTGCTGTTTTTAACACGTGCTCTTTACCTGGAAATTTATTAATTTTCAAAGTGGATGAAATAGGTAGCTCCCTGCTCTTGAAAATGCTAGACATATTACAACCCTGAGCTCTTATGGTATAAAGCAGTTTTATTGAAAACATTTTACTGTCTTGCTTTAATATACTTTGTTTGCTTGTTCTTAGTATTTAAAATAATAAATGTATGGTGCCTTTTAAAATGTATTTATTACTGTCTACAGATTTTCTTGGAAACTGAGCTCTTCTACAAAGGTATCCGCCCTGCCATCAATGTTGGCCTTTCTGTGTCTCGAGTGGGGTCAGCTGCTCAAACAAGAGCTATGAAGCAGGTTTGTTGGGGGGCGATGAGGGAATAACGCTCAAATAAAAGTAACCTTATAACCAAAATTATGATTTGTAAATGGGGTTCTTGAGTAGTTCTTTGTGTTCTTTTAAGGTTGCTGGTACCATGAAGCTGGAGTTGGCCCAGTACCGTGAGGTAGCTGCTTTTGCCCAGTTTGGTTCTGATTTGGATGCTGCTACCCAGCAGCTGCTCAATCGTGGTGTACGACTAACAGAGTTGCTGAAGCAGGGACAGTACTGTAAGTGACTAAATTGACATGGTTTGGCATTTAATTTTTTAAAATAACGGATCAAATAATATATTTTTTTGTTAATTCTTACAACCCTTCTCATAGGTCCAATGGCAATTGAGGAACAAGTAGCTGTAATCTATGCTGGTGTCAGAGGTCACCTTGACAAACTAGAGCCCAGTAAAATTACTAAATTTGAAAGTGCTTTTCTGCAACATGTCATCAGTCAGCACCAACAACTTCTGGCAACAATCAGGTATTGTAATCTTGAAACAGTATGCATGTTCAGTGCATGCAGTCTCTTTAGTGTGTCCATTTTGTAGGGTCAGAGTACTGTTTATTGGGAAGTTCTCATAGTGAGTTTTTTGTGGTCCATCTTCTCCTCCTCTTCCTCATTGTCTTTAATCTTGTACTCTCCTGACCTCGAGCTGCCCTGCTCAAAATTAAATTTGATTAAACCAATACCAAATGCTTCTCTTAACACTTTTGAATATCGTAGACAAGATATGGTTTGTTCATTTCATGTTAATCTGGTAAACTATTTATTTATTTATTTATTTATTTTATTTTATTTTTTACCTGTCTTACAGGGCTGATGGTAAAATATCTGAGCAGGCAGAGGCTAAATTGAAAGAAATTGTCCTGAATTTCCTGTCTACCTTTGAAGCATAATGACATCTTCCCATTGGTATTCTGTCTGTCAGTTTCTGCTTAATATTGGTTAAGTTTACGTGAACGTTATTGAAAATAAGCATCCCTCATTGTACAGGTTATTTCTCTTTCTGAGAATAAAGGGATTCCAATATGGTTTGTGGAGTATGTGGTGTTTTATTTATCTTTTAATAAATTAAAGAATGCATATTATTATAGCTACACTTTAGCTTGTTCATCTTAACGGAAATGATTCTTGTATTTGCTCTACTATATTGAACTCAAGTTATTTCCTCAAAGTAATCATGAAGTAAGTCTTTCTGGATTTTCTTATATTTAAACTTCTACACAGGGAAGTGTCTGTCTGGCCCAGGAAATGCGAGGCTACAGTGTAAACCTCCAAGAGCTGGCAAGGTGGTCCCAATTTAACGAGTCAGAAGACATAAGTATGAGGCTATAGCGTAAAGCTGAAAAAGTGACTGTCACCAAAGTGAAACCACTAAGGAAAGACCAGTGAGAGAGAAACTCGCTTAGCCACACATCTGCAAAATGAAACTGCCGACTCTGCCTTTCAGTTTTTTTTTTTTTTTTTTTTCCCTTCCTGACAATTTCAATGGTTTCTAGGAGCCCAGGCTTTTTATAGCACAGGCCTACACAGATAGCAATTTTATATTTGTTTGAACTTTGCCTGTTTTTACTCAAGTTATACCTGATCTACCTGCCTTCCCTTTTTATATGTCTTCTCTGATTTGTGCCACCTGTGGCTTTAGGTGGTTTGCACCTGTAAAGCGGTTTCTGTCCATCAAAGACTGGTGATGCTTTGACTTTCACGTCTTGGAATTAATGTAGTTCTGTCTTTGCTTGCCATTACATCGTGCCTGAAGGAGGAGCTTGGGTTGCCTCAAAAGCTTGTATATTGTAATCTTTTTAGTTAGCCAGTAAAAGGTGTCAATTTGCTTGACTTCTCACTACATCCATAATGGCTAACATGGTACTACTGACTGAAGCCACATCACTTCAATTGTTAGCTTCCCAGCTCCTTTTGCGATTCATTTTAAACTACTACTTTTAATTTTTAAAGCTTTTAATGGTTTGGCGTGGACTTGATTTGCCCCTACTCAACCACCAGATCATTAAGGTCATCATGTCTGCTATTACTAGATGCGCTTCGATCCTGCCCAAAACATAAGGGGGACTGTGCCGTGGCAGTAGCTGCTCTGAGATTGTGGAGGAGTTTAGGGGGCTTCAGCTGGAAAACTGGGATTTTAACTGGATTCTTGCTTTTATTAAGTAAACTGTTACTTCTCCCTTTCTGTGTTTTGGTGTCAATGGACAAATTCTACAAGTGAATTTGTTAAATATTTGACTGTAGCCAGCATTTATGGAAGTTACATTGAGATAATAGTCTTTTTTTAGCATCTGTATTTCATCATTATGATTTTCCAGGCATTCAGGTTACTCAAGTTGTTGTTTACTCATTAAGCATGGTAGTGGTGGTGGCACTGAAGTATGGCAGCCTTTCATTCATGTTTGTCCTGGTGTCCACGTCGCTTGTTATTATTTCCATTCAATTAAGGTGGAAAGTTTCATAGCAATAGGTGAATTAATAAGAATAACAAGAGTTTAAAGCTATGGTAAAAATACAAGTGCCTCTTAATGTATTAGCATTATGAGATTTACAGTTAAAACATACTGATTTTTTTTTTTAAGTCAGAATTAGAGAAGTGAAAAAGACCAAGCTGAGCTAAAATGACTTGCTGTTTGTGAAATGATAACCTTCAGTCACAGCGGGCCCCAGGATTGATGGTGATGACCACTGTTTTAAAGGATAATGCAGTGAGAGTGGCAGAGATGTAAATGTAGATACCTTGATGTCATGATTCTTCTGCTGTGTCATTGAACTGTGGAGGATGTAGTGAAATATGTGAGCCTCCTGGTGTCTCCTATAGACCTCTCCTATAAATCTTTGCTTACACAAGCACATCACTGCATGTCTTCAAAGTCTGATGATTATCCAGGCATTTTAGGTGACCTACTTAATCGAATTTAAGACTATGGAGTGGCACATTCCATACACTTTACCCATTTAATTTAAGGCTGTGGAACGGCAGAATGCATCACAGCACCATCAGAAGCAAAGAAGAGGCCAGTTCATCAATTGTCAGTCCAGTAACTGCACATTAAACGCACAACTTGGTAATCTGTGAATTAACCAGAGGAAAAAAAAGATCCGATCTGCTGAGATTATAGTACTGGGCCTAAATGCTGTGAGCATTATACTCTTCACTATTACTTATTAACGCTTCTCACAAGTACTGGTTTAGGTTAGAAGTGGTTCTTTATAATCAGACGCAGGGTTTGGAGATTATGAAGCAAATTGCACTTCCTAATTTCTTTTTATGCGTGTAGATACAAGTTATTCCAGTTTCTTTTTAGCATAGAGAATTTTAGCAGATCTTGTCAGAGTAATTGCTTGCATCCATTTGGCTATGAATGTCAGAATTTCTCTTGGATATGTCATTGTTAGTAGACAAGATGCTTAGTTGGAGTGGAGGTGTAAAATTTAGTCTTTTTGCGCTTTAAATAAACCTCCACCGTGTGGTGCTGTTGAGCCTTGGAAAGCTGGAGTTTTAACATTAAGATTTACTTGAGCTGTAACAGAATATTCTGAATCTCTCTTAATCCAACTTGGGTTTGATGGGAACAGATATAAAGATTAGCATATTTACATCATATTTTTCATACAGATATAATTGCTATATCATGAGTACCCTGACAAAAACAATAAAACTAATAAGAATCCTCTCCAGTTTTCAAAGTATTTTTTAAACTAAGCAATTTGGTATTTTGATAATGACACTGAATGAAAACTTCAGAAATTAATAAATCCATCCATCCAAGGACAGGCTGACTCTGTGCTCTGACCCCTAAGGTCATACGAAAAGACAATTTCTCCGCCGGGATTAATAAAAGTACATCAAGTCAAAATCCATTCATCCATATTCTGCTGCTTATAAGGGTCTTTGTCAGGGGGGGCTGAAGTCTAAGCAGTGATGCCCATACAACCACTTCCACCAACTCCTCTTTACTGAGGTGTTTCCAAGCCAGTTGAGAGATTTGATCTCTCCAGCGTGTTCCAGGCCTGCCATTGAGGTCTCCTCCCGATTGGACATGCCCAAAATATCTCCCCTGGAAGGAGTCTAGACGGCATCCTAATCAGACGCCCTAACCACACAAACTGGCTCCTTTTGGTGTTAATTAATTAATTCAATCTTACAAAAACCTGAAATTGAAGTATTAAAATTGATTAAATAAACAACTTAATCCAAATTTTGAAATAAAAGCAAACTAAAATTCAGCACTGGAATAACAGCAGGGCAAGGGGATACTGTAAAAAAAATTAATGAAGGACAATGAGAATCTGTCAAACAAGTATCTGAATAAAAAGGTAAGATAAAAGCCAGAGGAATCTTAACACAAAATGACCTGATTGATGAATACAATAAGCCTAAATGTAAAAATCTCAGGGAGTAGAACCATTAAGTCAGAACATTAATTTTCAGACCATAAGCAGAAAGAAATGAAGGAGCCGAGAACAAGGAGGTAAACATTGGCTAATGCCATATTGAATACCTGTGTCAAATAAAGGGATCCTGCAAAAGTGTTAGCCTTTCATGAAAGAAATAACAATTAAGGCAAAAACATTTTCCCTAATGAAAATGCATTTATTGGTGGCTGCAACACAGCATTCCAAGCTTTTTCCACATAGTCATCCTCAAGCTCAACGCACTTTCCATTTGTCAAAGCAAGCAGGAAAATCATCTTGAGTTAAGCTGTCAAGTTGCTCCTTCACCACATCAATCAATTTATTATGCATCTCCAAACCTTGTCCACACTAACATTCTTAAACTTTAGGGAACAACCAGCTTTCTCCAAAGTTTCAATGGGTGGCTTTGGATTATATGTCGGTGTGTTGTCATGGTGGGATTTAAATGCCTTGATCAGAATCAGGTGAGGGTGACCTCCGCTTCTCTCACTGTCTTCCCCCTTGCACCACTCGCCATGCCTTTCTTTGGGTAGGATTTTTTTATTAAAACTCAGACTCAAAACTTAAAAGAATTAATTTGATCTCCAATCAGTGTGATCACAGTGACAGCTTACTAAGAGCTGAATACTACTCCCCTTAGGTAACTGCAGCTCAAATCACTGCTGCACCTGAGAGTTCTTATTTAATAAAAGACCCTCACCTCCCAAAAAAAAAAACAGAATTAACCAAAGACAAGGTTGAGGCACTAACGAAAATCTAACACACTACTTGTGCTCATATGTGATAAACTGTGAAGTTCTTATTGGAGATGTACCAAAATAACTTTCTGAAACCTGTGGAATTAAAATCAGGGTCAGGAGTGGCCAGAGCCTATCCTAGCAACACTAGGTGTTCAAATAAACATTATATGCAATATGAAACTTTACCAGAAGAAAGTTTTTGTGTGGTACTTTTCATTTATCACAAGCTCACAACTTTATAACACAGTAGGGGGGAAAGGCCCCCTGCCGTCTTTGGTGCACAACCCCCATTTGCACCCAGAATATTAGTAAAATCTGTAAATGTACAAAAGAAAAATAATTCTTTATTGGAGTCAAAATCGCAAAATTCTATAAATATGTTAAAGAAAAGTTCATTATTATTTAACGGAGTAAAAATCATGAAATAAAAATAAAAAATGTACTCTTTTACCGATTGGAGTATTCCAGTTTGACTGAGGTCCACTATGCTCGATGAGTATTTATAAGAGACTAAATAAATGATCCATTCGTTTTAAATGACATTCTTATAGATAAAAATCTTTTTTTAAAAAATGATTAATTTAAATAACAGGAAAAATCACGTGAAAACTAAAGTGGTTTGCAATGGCAGGGCAGCACGGTGGCGCAGTGGTAACACCGCTGCCTCTCCGTAAGGAGACCCAGGTTTGTCTCCCAGGTCCTCGCTGCGTGGAGTTTGCATGTTCTCCCCGTGTCTGCGTTGGTTTCCTCCTACAGTCCAAAGAGATGCAGGTTAGGTGCATTGGCGATCCTAAATTGTCCCTAGTGTGTGCCTGCTGTGTGTGTGCCCTGCGGTGGGCTGGTACCCTTCCTGAGATTTGTTCCTGCCTTACTCCCTGTGCAGACCCCCGTGACCCTGTGTTAGGATATAGCGGGTTGGAAAATGGATGGATGGATGGATGGTATGCATCTAACTACTACTAACTAAATCACCTAAATACAAACATTGGTGTTATGAATAGATACTTTATTTTAATAGTTTGTTCCTGTGAAAGAAAGTTTACTCTATCAAAAATAAAAACCATGACTTTCTTGATATTTTAGTTTATAATTTAAAAATGGAATAAGAATCTGAAAATCTAACAACATCACATTACACAGTTCGATAAATTCTGAAAAGAATGATACCAAATATATATACTGTATGTAGGTTTTAAAATAAGCCCGATTTAAAGTGTGACAAAAAAACTTGACCTAAAAATGTCATATGAAATCGTTGCACAAAATCATTGCACTATTATGCTTAGGATTGTATATGTATAGAGTAGATTAACAGTTGAAATACAAATTGCAAGGTTTACAACAAATTTATTTATATACCATGTTTTCATACAAATGATGTAGCTCAAAGTGCTTTACAAGATGAAGAAAGAAAAAATACTAATTAACAAAGAATAAAGTAAGGTCTGATGGGCAGGGGGAACAGAAAAAACAAATAAAAACTCCAGAAAAAAAAAAATCTGCAGGGGTTCAGAGGCCACGAGACCACCAGCCCCCTCTAGGCAGGCATGTCAAACACGCGGCCCGCATGACAGATCCTAGTTAGCACTAACTTGTACAAAATGATTACTGTCGTTTGTGATTGAATCATTCTGCATCTTCGGTGTTATTTATTGACTTTTCTTACTTCCGCCTTCTGACAAAAGAGCGTTTTCCCATGGCATTACAGTACCGGAAACGTCATCTGCTAGTATAGTTGCAGCTGCGGCGTCAGCTCCTTGATACCCTAGGCATGACACTACCCACCCCTCACGAACCTTGACCAAAGTTAATGAGCCGTGACGTTGCAACTGAAGTGCTAGGCTGCAGCAGTCTGGCAGGCTACACTACTGGCTGGGCTACTGAGACTGGCCATTGGGCAGAACTGACCATCACGAGTAGTAATAGCTCGCAAGTTTTCACGTAATGGAGCGGGAGATCGACTGGCGGATCAGTGCATTGTCCGCAGTGATGCGGGCTCTGCATCGGTCTGTCGTGGTGAAAAAGGAGTTGAACCTTAAGGCAAAGCTCTCAATTTACTGGTTGATCTACATTCCTACCCTCACATATGGTCATGAGCTGTGGGTAGTGACCAAAAGAACGAGAACGCGAATAGAAGTGGCTGAAATGAGTTTCCTCCGCAGGATGTCTGGGCTTTCCCTTAAAGATAGGGAGAGAAGCTCAGTCATCCGGGAGGGGCTCAGAGTAGAGCCGCTGCTCCTCCGCATCGAGAGGAGTCAGATGAGGTGGCTCGGGCATCTGATCAGGATGCCTCCTGGACGCCTCCTTGGTGAGGTGTTCCGGGCACGTCTAACTGGGAGGAGGCCCCGGGGAAGACCCAGGACACGCTGGAGGGACTATGTCTCCCGGCTGGCCTAGGAATGCCTTGGGATTCTCCCGGAAGAGCTAGAAGAAGTGGCCGGGGAGAGTGAAGTCTGGGTATCTCTGCTCAAGCTGTTGACCCCCCGACCCGACCTCAGATAAGCGGAAGAGGATGGATGGATGGATGGATGGATACAGAATATTAGGGTTGCACTAAAATGAAGCTATAAGAAAGCCATGATAAAGTTATGGGTTTTTAGCAGTTTTTTGAAGTGCTCCACCATATCAGCCTGGTGAATTTCTATCAGTATGCTATTCCAGATTTTAGGTGCATAACTGCAGAAAGCTGCCTCATCACTTCTTTTATGTTTAGCTCTTGGAATTATAAGCAGACACTGATTTGAAGATCTAAGGTTACATTACATAATAACAGATTAAAATAAACACAGAGTAAAACAGAGCACTTTCAAATTGAATAACATAAAGAGAACTTGACAATTTACTGTAATTCCATTAATATTATAATTGAGATATGTCCAATTGAAAGTGGAGGAGAGGAAAACAAGCAGCAGTTCTGTTGTAAATAAATACCTATAGGCCTCTGGGGTGGACCACAGTCAGTTATGCTATGTCGGGCACATTCAAAGTTCTGTAGAGTTAGGCCAACTAGATGCCCATCCTCTCCTGGGTATATGTGCAATATCATATATGTTATGACTGGGAAATCTAATAAAAAAGACAGAATCTTTTCCATTTGGATTACAAGGCCATTAGTATCTCTGGTGTTGTTCCCATGAGCAGGAGTAAAAGCTTAACAATACAGGAACAGCTTTAAATGCCACCACAGTATACCAAGAAAGAGACACAAAAGCAGAGGATAGTCAGTAATAGTTTATAATTATTCTCATGCTTAAATTTTGATCTTAATAGTTTTATGATCTTGCACGCTCTGTTGCGGAACGCAACCAGGGGTCTTGATATGTCAGGAGAGGAGGGGCTGCTCTACCAGCCAAGGAAATTCAGCAGCATCATGGCTGCATGTGTATGCAGTTGATTAGCATGCTCCATATATGAATGTTTCAGGGCAGTGCTCAAGGCACACTCAAGTATCCATATTTACAAGGTAATTGTGATTTATTAACACTAAACTTAGTAGAAATGTGCGTGCACCAGGTTTTACAAAGTCTTAATTTTTTTTCGGCTAATGCATTTGCATGTTTTTCCACCATTCACATATTTTCAAGCTTGAATCCACTCAAAGTTTTATAAATGAGGATGTGGATTGATTGAGTGGCATATAGAATATAATAAAGCTATAGGCACTTTATTGTGGTAATTAGTGGAGCCATGTAATCTGAATTAATTGAAGAATTATAATTTGTTACCTATTTTTCAACAGGAATAAGATGTACTGTACCGTTTATAACAGGAAAAAACTGCACATTCACTCAGCTACTGCATTTCTAGGTTTGATAGTAATTTATTAATGCCGTCCTCAGTCAAATCCCCTTAAACTAAGTGGTGATCACATTCAGTAGCTCTAATGGTCCTTGCCTGTTAATGTGACCTGTATCTCCCCCAACATTACTACCCTGAGATTTTCTAAATCATTTCCTGGAGGCGGAGAATCAAGACCCCTTTAGAAGAGGGGTCCCCAACTCTGGTCCTGGAGGGCCCCAGTGGCTTCAGGTTTCCATTCTAACCGTTTTCTTAATTAGTGACCTATTTTTGCTGCTAATTACCTTCTTTTGAATTAATTTTAATTGATTTGCTTTTTAAGGTTTGTTCTCCTGAATTTCTTCATCGTGCCTCTGAATCCCTTCATTTCTTTCCTTAAATGGCACCCAAACAAAAATGAAATGTGAAGAAATGAGTGAGCCAACAGAAGACCATCTAAATCAGAGCCTCAAACTCCAACCAATTTCACTTCAACCTGTTGCTTAATTATGCGCTGATTCTTATTGTTCATTAAACCCGTTCTTTAATTCCATGGCTTGTTGCTGCTCTTATTGCGCTATAGCATACATCTCTGAAATTGTTTATTTTCTGTTTTCTAAGAGTTCTGTTAAAATGTTTTGGAGACCTGAGCAGATCAACATTCCCGAGACTTTCTTTATTTTCAGACGTGGTGTGATGGACACAGTTTGCTGGTCATGTTTTGGTTCATTTTGTAACTCATTATTGTTTGGCTGCTAATTAAGGAAAAAGGAACAACTAAGAGGTCTGTGTGCAAGAGCAAGTCAAATAAAATGAATTCAAAAGAAGTTAATTAAGAGCAGAAACAGGTCACTAATTAAGAAAAGGGATAGAATGAAAACCTGCAACCACTGGGGCCCTCCAGGACCGGGTTAGAGACCCCTGATTTAGAACATGTGAAGAACTCTAATTAAATATCTTATCTGTAAATTTCATTACACATCACACCAAATTAAATTTAATTATAAAAAGAAGCATGAATGATTTGGTGGATTATATTATACAATGGTAAGCAATAACCAGGCAGTGTTGCATCATATTTAAGAATGTTTTGGTATTACTTCACTCTTTTACCATTATCTTATTATTTTATTTTCTGTATTGTTGTCCACATATTTAAGGTGGAGGTGGGATTACATCCGGAATTGGCTCTTAGTTCTTTCTTATTTGCAATGGTCATGGACAGGTTGACAGATGAGATTAGACAGGAGTCCCTGTGGACTATGATGTTTGCTAATGACATTGTGATCTGTAGCGATAGTAGGGAGCAGGTTGTGGAGACCCTGGAGATTTGGAGATATGCTCTGCAGAGGAGAGGAATGAAGGTCAGTAGGATCAAGACAGAATACATGTGTGTGAATGAGAGGGAGGTCAGTGGAATGGTGAGGACAAAGGGAGTAGAGTTGGCGAAGGTGGAGGAGTTTAAATCAACAATACAGAGTAACAGGGATTGTGGAAGAGAGGTGAAGAAGAGAGTGCAAGCAAGGTGGAATGGGTGGAAAAGAGTGTCAGGAGTGACAGATGGGTACCGGCCAGAGTGAAAGGGAAGGTCTACAAGAGAGTAGTGAGACCACCTATGTTATATGGGTTGGAGGCTGTGGCACTAAAGAGAAGACAGGAGACAGAACTGGAGTTAGCAGAGTTCAAGATGTTAAGATTTGCATTGGGTGTGACGAGGATTGATAGGATTAGAAATGTGAGTACATTAGAGGGTCGGCTCAAGTTGGATGGTTGGGAGACAAAGCCAGAGAGGCGAGACTGCGTTGGTTTGGACATGTGCAGAGGAGAGATGCTGGGCATAATGGGAAAAGGATGCTAAGGATAGAGCTGCCAGGCAAGAGAAAAAAAATGAAGGCCTAAGAGAAGGTTTATGGATGTGGTGAGAGAGGACATGCAGGTGACGGGTGGGAGCAGGACGCAGAGGACAGGAAAATACGGAAAGAGATAATCTGCTGTGATGACCCTTAACAGGAACAGCCAAAAGGAGAAGAAGAAGAAGAAGAAGAAGAAATAGAAAAAGAAGAAGATTATTTTATTTTCTGTGGGGAAGTGGTAAAGTGCGAAAGATATTTCAAAATTACACATTTTGCTTCTGCTTGATTTGTTTTTTCAAAGGCTATTTTAATTTTTCTTGTTTTCCTTTATCTGGAAGTGCCAGAATCTTTGCCTGATCAGACATCTCCTACTAGTATTCAATGATTTTAGTGAAAAGCTTGCATGTGTCACACAACTTATCCTTTGTATGCAGCCAGTTACTGTTAACAGATCATTTTAGTGTAAGAATGAGATACAAATACATTTTTCTTCTATGCTATTTAGATTGTGTACCTGAACAAGACTGCAATTCTGTGTCAAATAAACAAAGTCATCTTAACATGCTCAAGAACTACTTAACTCAGTTTAGGATCACTAAAAACCCAAAACCTATCTGCTTGACAATGGGCACAAGGCAGATACTAAATATGTGTGGTGCACCACTCACATTCCCATCTTTGGGATTTGGAAGAAAAACTAGCCCTAAGCCAAAAAATCAAATGTTTAGATAGTCATGCACCCCATTACTTTATGTGGGAGATAAGAGCCAGAACATAGTTGGGCCTGAGTATGGAAACTATCAATACCAGCCAATGAATATTTCAGGCATTTAAGGGTAAACACTTACCTCCAGTCGCATTGCAAACATGAGGATGATCAGGTGAGCGTATGAAAAAGGTCATTATCTTTAACATAACATAACAGGCTTAACCCACTTAAACAATTCAGAATTGTGATGGGCAGAAAGCCATACGGACGAGCCACCTGAGTGAAAACATGCTCACCACATTTAGTTCAAGTCAAGTATCTGGCCACAGCTTTTTGAATGTTTCTAACCTCTTGATCCTTTTCTTATAATGGCCATGACTGCAATAATCCAACCAAAGGAGATAAAAGCATTCACAGCTAAATATATCAGCATCCATTCTGGCCTCTGGCTATGTTTCATTATTAAGAAAATGAATTTTAATTGTAACAGACACGTAAGATTCAAGGGTCAGGCTACTGTCATGTGCAACTCTAAGGATGTTCACAGTGAAAGTTGGTAAAATTTATGAAGAATAGAGATTTAGTAAGAAGAGAGATGTCTCAAGTTGAATTTCAACTTATCTGGAAAAGCATTTTAAATAACTTTAATGAATTACAGATGTCTGAAAATATATTTATATCATAATATCTAATGCTGCAGAAGACTGGCTACAAAAAGCTGGATTCACCACGGAAGGAGAAAGGTGACATCTGGGAGTAACAGGGTCCTGTCATTATTGTTTAGAGGTTTCATTTTTATTGTGAAGCTAATAAACACCTTTACCCAAAGTGTTTACATAATGCATCATTCAACAATTGCAACAAATGCCAAATGACCTGGTCAGAATCTTACAGTGAACCAGAAGGATACAATGAACAGGAGCCTTGTGGTTTGTAGTCTGATGGCATAAAATATCACACCATGGTTCCCATCCAATGCAAGCAGGATGTGGTAGTCACATTCAAGTAGACTTCCATTTGTACAACTCCGTAGTACTATGATCAGCAAGTGCTATAATGGACCTTATCTTGAAATCTTTGAATAGAACTCATACCAGCAGCAAGATACACAATTTCTGTAAGAAACAAAATCAAAAGCAGGACAGTAAATAGAGCACAGTGGCACAAATATTGTCTTTAGGAGAAGGTCATTTACAACTCATCTTATATCCCCAAGTGAGGCTAACGCCAAACATCACAGAGTCCCAATCATCTGACATGCCAAGAGACAGAGCATGAAACATGAAAGATCCTCATAATAAATAATAATAATAATAAACTTATGATATAAGCAATTGAGTGCAGACAGGTCTAACTGATAGTACAGTCAATGTAGAATAATCCACCAAAGAAAAACAAATGAACGTCAATAGTTAAAAAACAATATGGCTGTTGATATTTATTAAATATATTATATGTGTTTGATTGCACTTTCTTTTTTCTCCTTTCTTATAGTGTTAAGAAAAAAAGTAGAAGAAATAAACAGGAGGAAGAAAGTAGTGCAGGCTAATGAAGATATGCAGTGTCAAGCATGTGCACATAGTTAACATGGCACATAGGGCTCTGGTGATTCTAATCCCCCACTGCTCCAGGGGGTTGGTGCTTTGTTCTAATGCGTTTTCTCTTCTTTCCTCTGCAAACCGAAAGATTGGAGGCTATAACACCACTGACATTGCTTCCAATGTTCATCAACCTGGACCTGCCACTTCCTGCCAGAAGAACTGAAAACCAGAAGATCCACCATCTTGAGTCAGTTCTGTTAAGAACTTATTTGTGCCTGTGAAGATGTTTCCACAATTGCTGTGTGTTTTCTTTTGCTTTAAACCATTTGGTTATACAGGGTTACCAAGATGGTACCCCAAATCTTTATCGTGGTCTTGTCTGTTCTCTTACAGCATAAGCATATAAACATAAAGACACAAATATACAGTGACTAGTACTTAATAGCCATATGCCTACTTTCTAAAATATTCTGTGTAGTATGCAAATTGATCTCTTTTAATCACTTAATATATTAATCAATATATTATAATATTATAAAGTCTAAGGCTGTTAATACAAAACAAGATGATTAAAGTAATGATCAGATTAAAATATTACTTTTCACTGTACCATGCAAAACAAAATTTGACTGGTTTACCATTCACTGTTTATGTATATACAGTACACATTTCAGTGTCTTCTTCTGCTTATCCCTTAATATTTTTTGAATATTGCTGCTGTGAAATAAATCAGCCTTGGACATACAGAGAGGTTTGGGGCAGCCACCCATATATTGTACCTGCCTGCAAAAGGTTTTAGTCATCACAATAAAGTGAACAGTTCAAGTTCTCAGTCTGAACTGATTCGTTAAGGTATCATGGCGTCTTTATTGACCAGATCCCGGAAATTATGTCATATTGGATGCTGGGACTGGAAGTGATGTTTCAAGATGGTGCCGGAACCCGGAAGTGGCATCTTTGAAGAGAAATCAGGCAGGTTTTCCCTTATCTAGTCTGTAGAGAAAACAGAGGAAAGTTTAGCACACCTGCCACCCCTGGCCTGGCGTGGAATTACCTTCTTTCGGTCCACTCAGGTTCCTCTTATTCGCACGTGTGTGACACTGCTATAACATACTGTATATACTGAATTTTCTACTATGAGCAGGTTTGCTTCTGAATTATTGGCAGCTTCTTTCAGTTTTTGTTTGTGAATTTCCCTTTCAGAGCCTCTGTAACTTTACAAATATTCTTGTGTTTTATCCACAGGAGGAGACCTTTTTCCAAGGATTTTTCTCACACTTCTATTTGAGTTGTAACTTTCTCATGAGCACACATGTAAAAACAAGTGAATTAACAGCTCTTATTTAGAACACATTGGTATCGACACCTCCTATATTTTGTCACCTTTAAAGGAAACTATTTAGACTTAAAGGAACAAATTGGTAGCACAAATGTGAATTCTTAAAATAAATAGAAAATAATTAAGAACATAAAACCAAGCCTGTGTATTAAAGCTAGGGTAAGAGTACATTGTTTTTTTCTGTTTCTGTAGCCGGTTATTATCTTGAGCTGTTATTACCAATATGTTCTCTTTCAAACCTGCTGATCACAGGGGCCTACAGTCTACCTTAGAACCATCAGATGGAAAGCAGTAATGAACCCAGAAAAGAGGTTCCATTCGAAGATAAATCATAGTTAATAAAATGAAAGGGAACTTAAAGAAGACTAAGTAAAAATTATATCAATTTAAAGCTAGAATGAAATTATTAAAATGTCTGGGATAAAACCCAGCAAGCATGGTGGTAATCCAGGAACTGGTGTGAGAAGGAAGAGCCTTGGTAGTGGAATGTTTTTCTGACAGCACACAGGTGAGCAGAAGATTAACGGAAGGACCAAGGAATGAAACATAGTCAAATCCAAATAAATCAAGCCAATCTTTCATTTTTGTCATAAACCCTAAACCTAACTGTAACCCTAACCCTTCTGAAAGTCGTTAGCAAGAAACAACAGGAGATAAATTGGAAAGATCCACATACTTGGACAAATCCCGAAGTGTCCAATACTGACCTTTACACCTATGACCCTGCAGTGTCATGTATACTTCTGGCTGACTTTACCTATCAACTTCCTAGCAAAAAAGACAACAAAGAGCACAAAATGCTGGCACCCATAATAAGAAGAAAATGGTGCAGTGAGAAAAGTAATATGTTTTTTAACATTTTATAAAATTAGTTTAAAAAATAAATGTTAAAAATAAAATGCTTATAATGTTAATAAATGTTAACAAAAATGTTAATAAAATGTTTCTATGTTAAAAAATGTTTCAAAAACGTTAAAAATAAATTTTATGATTTTATTCATTGACCTTAAAGCAATATGTTTACACTAAAGGAAACATACAGAAAAACACAAAAATCACATAAAAAATTTAAATCATATTGAAATTATAACAAAAGTGGCTTTTGGGTTGTTCAGTGCTAATTCAGCAGTGGGCAGAAAGTCAGAAAAATTATTTGAATTAGCCTTAACTAAAGCATCAGAACTAGATATCTTCTATGATGTTTGTGCTTGGAAGTAGTCTCATGCGTTTTGGGATATATTAACAAATCATAGCCTAAGTGTGGTTCAGATGGACTTTCTTCCAGAGGGCAAGATACCCTAAAAGAAAGGATGAACTACTGAGAGGAAAATTGGACTGCTGTTTGTACTCATATGCTGGACTAATACGGAGGTACTGAGTGATTTATAAATTATAGAGGTCGGGTCGCGGGGGCAGCAGCTTGAGCAGACAGGCCCAGACTTCCCTCTCCCCGGCCACTTCTTCTAGCTCTCCAGGACCAGATAATATTTATTTTCGAGTTTTTAAGGAGGTTAGAGAGTACATATATAAACCCTTGACGCATATTTTAGGAAGTCACTGTGCACTGGGGAAATCCCAAAGGACTGGAAAATGGCAAATATTTTCCCATTGTAAAAAAAGGGTGACAGAGCAGATCCAAGCAACTATAGGCCAGTAAACATAACGTGCATCACAGGAAAATTAATGGAAGGAATTATTAAGGATAAGATTGTACAACACATGGCAAAAAATTTGTTTTACTGAACAGTCAGCATGGGATCAGAAGAGGAAGGTCGTGTTTTACTAACATCCTGAAATTCTATGAGGAAACAACAAAAGGGTATGATCAAAGTAAAGCATATGATATTATTTATATGGACTTTCAGAAAGAATTTGATAAGGTGCCACATGAGAGGTTGGGCATCAAAGTGAAAAAAGTAGAAGTTTAGGGTGATGTTTGTAAATGGGTGCAGAATTGGACACAGGGAGCAGAGGGTGATGGTGCAAGGAGCCTTACCAGAATTGGCTGATGTTAAGAGTGGTGTTCCACAGGGGTCAGTGCTAGGGCCACTGCTATTTTTAATATATATAAATGATTTAGATAGGAATACAAGTAATAAGGTGGTTAAGTTTGCAGATGATACCAGGATAGGTGGATTGGCAGATAATCTTGAATGCGTTGAATCATTACAATGGGACTTGGACAGCATACAGGCTTGGACACATTTATGGCAAACCAAATTTAATGTCTATTACATATAGGGAGTAAAAATGTTAGGTTTGAAGAAAACGTCCAGACAAAAGCGACTAGGCAGATTGCAGGGCTACAGGGGATAATTAAAAAAGCGGTGTCCTTTCAGTTTAACAAAAAAGAAGATTAACAAGAAACATGATTGAAGTGTTTAAAATTAGTAAGAGAATTAATACTGTGGATTAAAACTGTTACTTTAAAATGAGTTCATCAAGAACACGGGGACACAGTTGGAATCTTGTGAAGGGAAAATTTCGTACAATCATTAATGAAGTTTTTCTTCACACAGAGAACCACAGACAAATGAAATAAAATACCAAGTAGCATAGTAGACAGTAGGACTTTAGGGACTTTCAAAATTAGAACTGATGTTTTTTAAGAAGAATTAAGTGGCTAGGACTGGCAAACTTTGTCGGGCTGAATGGCTTTGTTCTCGTCTAGATTGTTCTAATGTTCGAATGTGTGTGTAACATCTGTTCATTTTATTCATCCTCCTTGTAGACAATGGGTGCTATGCACAACTAACTCTACAGCCACACTAGACAAATCTTGAATTTGTACTTGGAGTGATATACCTCCTCAGTTTAACATTTAAGTGTGGAGTTGCTTTGAACATATTGCCTATTCTTTTGACTTTATGTTCACTTTTCTGTTTTTTTTACATACTGTTTTTGAACAATTGGATATTGACATTTTCTCCGTTTTGATCATGTTGTCTAGACACCCATTTCATGTACTCAAATTTTCATTTTACCCAGCATTGCTGTTGTCTTGGATTGGCCATTTCTTTTCCAATTAGTTCACTTTAAAAATGCAAAGCCAACCATTTGGTGGAAAATGTGTCATGGTGGAGGTTCACAGAAACTTACAAAGCCAGCATTAACCACAGTAGAGGTGGGATGACAAGAACCATGAAATGGTGATCAATGTGAAGAAGACAAAAGTTATGAAAATGTTTCAAGAAAAAGTGACAACAAGAAAAGAGGAAACAATAAATGTCAAAGAAGATTGGGAAAGCGTGGCAGTTTATACACAAGATTAAGGTCAGGATATAACAGTAGGGTGGCCCACAAATCAATGCAAACTGTTGATATTTGTAGACTCATTTGTCCACAACAGTTATTTTTGTCCATTAGGGATAGCTTGCTTACTTGTGAAATTTCGTGCTGATTATGAAACATTTAGAGGTTACCCCTTTCTGAACATTTGATGTGTATTATTACTACATACATACACTTGCTTGGGGTTCATAATTGGCTAAATGATTAGTAAACAAACAAAATGATACAGAGAATATTCTAATAGTAAGGCGGAGTTCTCACAAAATTCTAGTAGCAGGTAGGAGTTTCAAGAGTGTTCTATTAGAAAATAAGAGTTTCTAATTTACTACTGTAGCACTTTTTGATGATATAGTTTCAGCAGAAACAAAGGAAAATATGGCACAACAGGCATTGTTACCGGACATCCCTCGATTTCTTAAGCTGACAAATGAATCTGAACGGCTGAAACTGGAGGATCTGGTAACAGAAAGAACAACATCTTTCTTTGACGTCTTTTTGAAAAACGACAAGGAAAGGTCTCAATGGACATTTGATCCAATCCAATCCAAACTAATTTTGTGAACTGTTGCCATGCATGACGGTAGTGAACAAAAGGAGAAAAAGTCTCATTGAAAAGTACAATGACATACTGTGAAAGGTTGCAAACCATCGTAAGAATTTTCCAGCTTCTTCAAAGATTGTGCTAATGCTGTAGCCCTACTAGTGTAAAGTTCAGTTCAGATGACATAAAAACTGCCAAATGGAGTGACATCTAAATATTGCTTATTTTCATTAATATTTTGTGTGTTTGTTAAAAATATGATAAAGAATAAAACTAGCTGTGTGGAGAACTTTACTTGGACCATCCTAATGGGAAGCTAGTGATACATTCAATAAAAGAATAGAGCTTATTTTAAAAGATTTGAACCAGAGACCTCAAGAAGATTAAGACAGTAATGCATTGTGAAACTTTCCAAGAAATCAATGTTAATGATGGGAGAATCAGTTTAGATGATCTGAAAGACCTAGCAGTGAATCCAGTTAAGAGTAAAACAATTAAGGGTGTGTTTCTCAAAAGCTTCATAATGCTAAGTACAGTACTTCATTATCTTGTACTTAACATCATTTTTTAATTAGTGAGTGCTCCCAAAAGCCTTCATAATTAAAGGAGTACATAATCTCATTCAGAAATTAACAAGTAAACCTGACCCACTTGTTATTTTCAATGGTGCTCTTCATTTGAACTTTAGCCTGTTATCCTGTCACTGAGAGACATCAATCACCCTAAGCAGATCACAAAAAAACACACTGCTGCTCTTATTTGGACAATGTAATAACAATAACAATAATAATGACGCAAAATAAATACAAAATTATAATGTAGGCTATAAATTAACCCAAAATGGGCTCTTTGTAGCTTAATACTTGTAAGGTAATTTGAGTACATAATGAGTTAACCAGTCAAACCCACTAAACCAACAGTCATATCATTTAAAGTGGGAAGGTGAATCACCTCTTAGTACCAGCAGTGACAATGGGAGCTATCCAGAAAATGAAAAAAACTCAGTTCGGTAGACATGAACAACTTTGACCATCTCAGTAATCAACAAATTAATACAGAAATACAGTGGGTACGGAAAGTATTCAGACCCCCTTCAATTTTTCACTCTTTGTTATATTGCAGCCATTTGCTAAAATCATTTAAATTAATTTTTTCCCTCATTAATGTGCACACAGCACCCCATATTGACAGACAAAAAAAAAAGAATTTTTGAAATTGTTTCAGATTTATTAAAAAAGAAAAACTGAAATATCACATGGTCCTAAGCATTCAGACCCTTTGCTCAGTATTTAATAGAAGCACCCTTTTGAGCTAATACAGCCATGAGTCTCCTTGGGAAAGATGCAACAAGTTTTTCACACCTGGATTTGGGGATCCTCTGCCATTCCTCCTTGCAGATCCTCTCCAGACAGAGAATCTTATTTCTCACCATCTCAGAGTCCTTCGGGTGTCTGATGAGACCAAGATAGAACTTTTTGGCTTAATTCTAAGCGGTATTTGTGGAGACAACCAGGCACTGCTCATCACTTGTCCAATACAGTCCCCACAGTGAAGCATGGCGGTGGCAGCATCATGCTGTGGGGGTGTTTTTCAGCTGCAGGGACAGGACGACTGGTTGCAATCGAGGGAAAGATCAAATCTGGTGTCTCCTGCTGACAGGTCCAATCAGCCTTCAAATACCAGCTCAGGCCCTCATTGCCCGATCTTTGGCAATCCCTTGGCATCCCTATCGGGCTGCTCCTACTCTCAGGCAAACAGTAGGACTGCCCTCTCCCACAGCCTCTGGCTCCTACAGCCCCAGGACTCATATCTACCCACCTGCCTCACTCAATTCAGCCCGGACACTCTCCCTGTCGCCTTCTCTGCCTCTTTTTTATCCTTCTTTTCTTACTTTAACCTCCTTCATGTCTCTCCCCCTTCTGTCTTGTTGGCCAGTCTATTTTCTCCTTTCATTCCTCTTTTTTTCTCATGCCGGATCTCCTTTATATGCTTCTGTAGGTGGAGCGCCAATGAAGCAGCTGAGGCAGACCACACCCTCACATATAGGTGCTTCTCACCCCAATTACCTCACCAACCTCCAACAACTACGTGAGCACACACATCCACGAAAAATGAGCCGACCATTCAATTATTTATTTATTTAAAAACGGGCCTCTAATTTCCCAGCTATTCTACATTATGCCCTTTTACTTGGTGTCTTGTTTTGAAGCTAGTCAGTAGTCTTGCTTGATCTGTTTATCTTCTTTTGTTATTTGTCTATTACTATTGCTGTGTTCCCTGTTTTGTAATTTTGTGCTCTAATTGCCCTACATATTGAATAGCTTCTTTTCACACTTGCTGTGTAAAATCTGAAAAATTGAAATGTGTTTTTATTTTATCTGTTATGTTTTATTTTCTAATATTCCACTGTTTGGCTATTAAATTTGCTATTGCATTGTGCTCTTCATAGTAAAATAAAGACTGATTGTCTAGTTGATAGTAATATGTACAAGGAAAAACACCAGAGTGATTAATAAGCAGATGATTTCCAGTAGTTGTAGTTTGATTTACATGTAGGTTTTAAAATGACAGTTTATTCAAAGTCCCAAATGTAAATGTAAATGTAAATGCTCTCCTTAGAAATAATCTGCGTGCCATGGCAGGCTACTCTATGTGCTAAAATTAGGACTTTTTCCCATTGCTCTCAGTAGCAAAGGATTCCTTGGATCGTGTTTAAAAGGGGAATATTTCAGAAATAACTGATTCCTAGAACACGAGAACAAAGAACACAATCAAGGCCAAAAACTCAACAAAATGATTTGTCAACAATAGATCACAGTAATTACTACTACTAGAAAACTTTCTTTTCTGCTAACAATGATAAGAAAACAAACTTGCATCTTGGCTGGAAACAAAACAGACTTGGAATGCTGATTATGATAGTTTAGAGGGAAATTTATAAGTACAGTACTTTCCATGTCTCCTTGATGAGTTTGTTATGCTTACTGCTAGGATGGTCAGTTTTTTATCAGATTCAGAAAGTTTTTCTATTGCTCTTTTTCACAGGCTGAAAATGTAACATATAAAACTAAGCCTAGCAGATGTTCTACTGGGTTGTTGTATTATACAGAGTGCAATAAAAAATATTCACCCCCATGGATTTCCCATTTTATTGTTATACAAAACTGAATCACTACGAATTTAGCTTGTTTTTTTTTAAACTAATCAACAGAAAAAGACACTTTAAAGCCAAAGTGAAAACAGATCTGTCCAAAGTGATCTAAATTGATTAGAAATATAAAGTATAAATGTATTGAATGCATAAGTATTTGCTACTTTCAAGTCAGTATTTAGTAAATGCACTTTGGCAGCCATGACAGCCTTGAGTCTGTATGCACAGGTTTCTCTATCAGCTTTGCATTTCTGAACACTGCAATTTTTCCTCATTCTTCATTGCAAAACTGCTCAAGTTCTATCAGATTGTATTAGTATTGTGAATGGCCTTTTCAAGTCCATGTGACTTGGCCATGCCTGGACATTAACATTGCTGTTTTGAATCCATTCCTTATGCATGTATTATCTTGCTGGAAAACAAATCTCCTCTTAAGGTTCAGGCTTCCTGTAGATTTCTTTGGGGTTTCCTCCTGGATTTTCCTGCATTTTGCTGCCTTCATTTTACCTTCTACCCTTACAAGCCTTCCTGGGCCTGCTGCAGAGAGGCATTCTCACAGTATGAGGCTTCCATCAACAGTTTTTATAATGGTGTGTTTTTGATCATGTGCAGGGTTTGACTTACAACAAATGTGGCATTTAGACTAATGGACAAAAACTCAAGTTGAGTCTCATGAGACCACAGGACCTTCTCCCAGCTGATTCAGTCTCCCATGTGCCATCTTGCAAACCCTAGCGGAGTTTTCTGCCACTCTCCCATAAAGATGCAACTGGTGAAGCACCCAGACAACAGATGTGGTATGCACAGTCTCTCTGATCTTAGCTCCTGTAGCTTGCAACTTCTTTAGTATTACAATAGGCCTCTTGGTCTTGGTCATTAGTCTTCCTCTAGCCTGGTCACTCATTTTTTGTGGATGGTCTGTTGTAGGCAGATTTACAACTGTGCCATACTGTTTCCATTTCTTAATGACTGATTTAGCTGGATTCCATGAGGTGTTGTCTTCATCCCTTGACTTCTGCTTTTCAATCACCTTTTCATGGAGTGACTTGGAGTGTTTTTTTGTCTTCATGGTGTAACTTAGGGATTCATCAAATGTTGGACCTTTCAGGTGCCGTAGCATTTAGACTACAATTGACTGACTGACTTGGCTACAGAAGGTGAACTGCATCAAATGGATTATCCATCCATCCATCCATTATCCAACCCACTAAATCCCAACTACAGGGTCACGGGGGTCTGCTGGAGCCAATCCCAGCCAACACAGGGCGCAAGGCAGGAAACAAACCGGGGACAGGGCACCAGCCCACTGCAGGGCACACACAGTAGGGAAAATTTAGGATTGCAAATGCACTTAACCTGCATGTCTTTGGACTGTGGGAGGAAACCGGAGCACACGCAGGAAACCCACGCAGACGGGGAGAACATGCAAACTCCACGCAGGGAGGACCCGGGAAGCGAACCCAGGTCTCCTTACTGCGAGGCAGCAGCGTTGACCACTGGACCACCATGCCACCCCCTCAAACTGATTATGTGACTTCTAATATCAATTGGCTGTACCAGTGTTTGGTGTTTCATATTAAAGGGAGTAAATTCTTATGCAATCACTGATTTTGTGTTTTATATTTGTAATTAATTTAGACTGCTTTGCAGAGATCTGTTTTTACTTTGACATTAAGGAGTTTTTTTGGTTGATCAGTGTCACAAAAGCCAAATTAAATCTACTGATTCAATGTTATATAACAATAAAATGTGGCATCTTGTGCAATGTGATACATTTTAGTTATATTTCTCCAGTAGTGGACTTGAAGCTGTGACCAACACATTGACTCCACTGGCTTGTGCAACCAGGCATGAAATACACTTTCTGGAAATGTTATGTTTTATGATAAATTGAGGCCTTTGGGTTTGCATTCCCTGGAATTTCTCAAATCTGTCAACGTGATATTGCTTACCACATGCCTTTGGTCAGGCAGGATGTGCTTTTTCTATGTTCCTCCTTTATTTATGTGGTTTTCGCTCAGCTGTTTGTGCTTCCTTCCACACTGCAAAGCAGTTCGGTTACAGTATTTCATTTTGTGGCTCTGAATATTCTGGTGCTTGTGTGTGAACTTTGTAAGGGATTGCCATTCCATGTATTATACAACAGGCAGGTTATGGTGCAGTGATAAAGATCTACTTGGTCTTGCTTTTTTGGAACCCTGAATGTGAAAAATGAAAGACAATACATTTAAATAAATGCAAAAGCAATTAACATGTTCAATAAAAACAAACACATCTCACTGTTCAGGTATTCGTCTATAAAGCAATAAAGAAAACAACCTTATCTGTCATGCAAAATAATATTTTTGGCCCTGACATGCTGTAAATGTTCATGATACATTAGCTAACGCATAGTTGAACTTCCTGTGGTGCAGGGATTTAATGTTTGTGGAGAAGAGGAGAGTAATATTCTGCATACTTTTGGAAGTTTACAATTTTCTGGTGATCCATTTGCAAAATGACAGCACACTGGTGTAATACTTAGTGCTCCGGAGTCCTTGGGTCCAGTCATTATTTGTGCAGAGTTTGCAAGTACCCTCTGGGTCCTAGAAGGTTTTTTCTACAGTTTTCCTTTTCTTGTCCCAATGATGTGCAGTTTTGGTTCATTTAGTAACTGATGGTGTATGTATGAGGATGTCCTCCAATGGACTGACACTCTGTCCAGGGTGGTTCTCACCTTATTGCAAAAAGAAAAACTTAAAATCCCCATAACTGGATAAGAGGGTTAGAAGTTGGATGAATTGACATTTGGCAAGCAATGAAATTGCTATGAAGTTTTTGAAAGCACTGACATTTGTCTTTCACACATAAGATGTGGTATTGCAATGCACTGAAAGAAAATAAGGCAGCGCTCAACAGAAATCTAATCCCACTTCCTTACTGAAAGGTTAGTGAGGGTCACTCATCTAAATAAGCTTATTGAAAGTTCCTCACCTTCATAAAACTGTGGTTACACCAACACTACCATGATGCTAGACTATACAATGCGCATCAAGGGATACACTAGTAGGGTGCTCGATAGTGATGAATGATTACCACAATTTGCTTCTCAGTGAGTTCACAAAATCATGGAAATGTTCGGGAATTCTTCAAAATGCATTGAAGTCAATGGGAAAGGAGTATCAGAACCAGTTTAAGACAATTATAATGGTGAAATGGTCTTTTAAGTGTTCCTGTTGGCTAGGGAAGTGTCTGTCAATTATGCTGAATCAATTATTGCAGTTGAAATTTTTTTTTGAGCTGTCAGTGCTAATCACAATGTCACCGTGTCTCAAACAATAAAAGTACAACAAATGTCCACAGACTAGCAATAAGTAAAAACTTTATAGATCATTGACCTCACAGACTTTCAGTCTTAGAGCACACATTGGATGTCCCACAAAGTTGCAGCGTGGGACCGTCTTGTTCCATTGTTTGTAGTTGTGGCTCCAGATGCAGCATTAGAATCATTTTGTGTTGATGACCTATCTGTGTAGATACTTTGTATCTACCAGTTAGTTGTTAGAAATGCCTTGTAGCGCCTTGTAGTAGTAAATAGTAATAAATCTTTCATTATTATTATTATTTCACGGGGACTAATTATGACATGTGAGGGCTCATTTAAGGCTTGTTTTGACTGCACGTGCAAATTAGCCATGTGGTAATGCTATTAGTGTTATGTATGTGATGGCAGTACTTGTAATATTCTTACTATGGTCAACTAATGTACCTCCCAAAGGAAAATACTGTGGGTGTAAATCTGGCTGGATAGGGTTGTGACATCATTCATGCCCAAAGCAGATTGGACTCTTATAGTATGCATGCATGATAGTTCTGCACATGGCTGCTAGAGGAGTCACACTGGCCTCATAAAGGACAAAACTTCATTTGGCACTTGTAAAAAAACATTCATCTGAACCAGCCACATAGTGAATTACCAGGAAAATATTCTCCGAACAAGGTCAGTGCCAAAAACAGCATATTCGCTGCAAAAAATGCTTCCGCGGATTTTGCCACTCAGCATTAGAGTTCCAACAGATCCTTTTCTGTGTGGTTTTGTTGTAAGCTTTTCCCAAAGCAGGCAGTAATACTGGATACTTTCGATGGTGGATTTATAGCAATTCTTTAGTATCTCGGAGGGCAGCCTAAAATCTCTGAGGCATCTGAGGTAGTAAAGGCATTGTGGTTCCAGCTTCACCAAGGTGTCGGTGTGTTTGGACGCGGTCAGGTCTTCCATAATGTGGACACTGAGATGTCTGAAACTGTCCATTATCTCCACCTGAGTACTATTAATACTGAGGGGTTGACAGTGCCATTGCTGTTTAATTCCCTGAGTCCACAATCAACTCCTTTGTCTTTCTGGCATTCAAGAGAAGACTTGTTCAGTTACCAGTGTAACAAACTCTCCACTTCATCCAGATAATCCTGCTTATTGTTAAAACATCAGGCCCACCACAGTTGTGTCATCAGTAAACCATACAGTGGTTCACTATGAGTCGTGTGCAGCCATGCAGTCCTGTGTATAAAGGGAGTATAGCAGAGGACTCAGAACACTGCCCTGTGGAGTGCAGGTGGTGAGGGATGATGAAATGTGGCCACCCACTTGAACCAGCTGGGATCTGCCTGTCAAGGATTTAAAAACCCAGCTGAATAGTGAGCCATAAACCTTTTTATAGGACCTCTACAATAACAGATTGTAAATTTAATGGGGACATGGAGCTTGTGATGTTTTTGTAGGAAGGCAAACTGCAGCAAATCGCTCATTTGAGCATCTTCAGGCAGGCAGTTTCCTATATGTACAAGGGTATGGCTATGAAGTGGATTGATCGATAACTTTATTTTTTAAATCAGGAATGGCAAATGTACAGTATACAACAACAAAACAGAAACTTACCAATACATTCTAAGTGACCTACAAATATTAGAGTAAATATAGTGGCTTTCATAATGCTGATTCTCACAAAATGTTCTAAAAAGCAGATAAGAAAATAGCAAAATCAAGTTGGAAATGGGGGTTATGTGTGACTGAACTATCCAAAAGCACTCCAGACAAAGATATATTTTCCACCAAGGCAGGCACAAAATGGGACAATTGATTTTTGCTGGTGTTAATAGGAACAGAGAGACAAAGTAAGAAATAGCAAGTGGCATTTGCATCTCTAATGGGCCCCTGTGCCAACATGGCAATAGGAGCTTCAAACTGATACCTCACCACTGGGTATCCCTGCTGTGCCCATCAGGCCAGTGACACTACTGTCAGTCCACTATCCTAAATTCGGTGACCACTAAAAATGCTGGAGTGGGCGGCAATTTGTTTTCAGTCCATCTAGAAGTGGATTTCTCGAGTCTGTACTCTGTCGCTCCCTTTCAAATGTAAAAGGCCCTATTTGTTCTTGCTATGACACAATGGTTTCACTTTTGAAAGATACACTATACTTGAAATAAAGCATAGATCAGATAGAGTATATGACAAATGTTGCTATTTACTTTTACGTTGCAACTGTTGTTTACTGTTTGTGTATTTTGTTTATCTATATGTGAAAAAACAGACATGGGGACAGAAGTTGAAGATAGACCTTGTAAGTTTGGGTTAATATTGCATGGAAGATGTTGAAAAGATGGCTTTCTTCACATTATCATCACTTTCACCAGCCATTTTGTTTCATTTTTAGGATTATCTTTGGCAGTGCAAAGCAAATAAGTAAGAAGGAAACACATTATTGTCCTAACAACACCAATTACATGGAATTTCACTTGGGGAAGCTCAAACAGATAAAACAAATACAGTGGATGATAGTAATCAGCATTCCCCAACAGCCCACAACCACTGTGACCAAACCACACTTAGGCAATCATCAGATTAGTGTAGAAGATTTTTGAGGTCAAGGTGGTAAATTTATGTGCAGTACATTATCAGTTCTTATGGAACATAACAACAGAAAAGAAAAATACATTTCAGCATGTACTTTGGGCCTGAATACATGTCAGCCTATACTCTTAAAAATAAAGGCACCAAATTAGTTCTTCAGAGAAATGCCATAGGGGAACCATTTATGGTTCCTAAAGAACCAGTCACATGGTGATTCCATAAAAAACTATACTGAGATCCGTAACAGGCTCCATAAATGTTTAAGAACAGGTGATAATAGATTTGTGAAATACCAGTGGGTTCATGATTTCAGGTTTCTTGATCTGTATGTATCATACTTGATAACGTACTATACGATTCAGATTCTGTTTTGTCCACATATTAAGAACCTTTTTAAACCTAAAGGAAAAAAATATGGTGAAAAGAATCCTTCACGGAATCAAATGGTTGTGTGTCAAGCACCAGTTCCATAAGGAGCCAAACAACCCATTAAAGTGCCATTAAAGAACCATTATTTTTAAGAGTGTATATAAATTAATAGGCACTTCTTGTCAGCTTCATCACCAAGAGCAATTTGAAAAAAACACTCACCTTCTGTCTGAATATGTTGATCTGTCCACCTTTCTTGATAACCTAAATTTAGTCTACACTGAAGGAGGTGTGGATGGCACGGTGGCACAGTGGGTAGTGCTGCTGCCTCGCAGTATGGAGACCTGGGTTCGCTTCCTGGGTCCTCCCTGTGTGGAGTTTGCATGTTCTCCCTGTGTCTGTGTGGGTTTCCGTCCAAAGACATGCAGGTTAGGTGCATTGGTGATTCTAAATTGTGCTTGGTGTGTGTGAATGTGTGCCCTGTGGTGGGCTGGTGCCCTGCCTGGGGTTTGTTTCCTGCCCTGTGTTGGCTGGGATTGGCTCCAGCAGACACCTGTGACCCTGTAGTTTGGATATAGCAGGTTGGATAATGGATGGATGGATGAAGGCGGTGCAGCACACTGAAGAAGTACTTAGCACTGCTGCCTCATGAATTCAGTATCCTTGAATCATATTCACATCTGTTTTTGGAGTTTGCAGGTTCTCACCACGTCTGTCTGTGGTACGTTCCTCCTTGCACTCTAATTTTCATCCCACGTCCTCAAAATGTTTAGGATTAGTTAATTGGTGACTCGTGTCATGGTTATGCCAGAGCTCCTCCTCTGGTTTTGTCTTCTTTTTTTTTCCTTTGTTCTTTTTGTTGTTTATTTCTGAATTGTTTTGGGTTTTATGTTACTGAATATTACTTGTTTTCTTACATTTTGTATTTTTTTATTTTGGATTTGTTCTGTATTTTCTTTTTTTATGATCATTTTTTTTTCAAATACAAAACCAACACTTTAAAGAACATAAGCCATTTTGACACAAATTATAATAAGGTAAATCCAAATGCTTGGCATCCATCCCTACCATACCTCCTTATAACACAACCTAACCTGAAATCTGCTACTTTAAAATTGAGAACAAAAGAATGAAGGAGTCAGTGATGACCAGCAAGTGAGAGAACAGCTCATCACCAGCCCCTTTAAGAACAAGAGGATCTAAAGATTAGGGCTATAACCGGGCCCAGGAGGCATCCATGCTTGGACCAGTACTGTTTCCTTACATTTATAAATATAAAGTTGGGAGCATGCACTGGTAGCGCGTTGCCACGGCCACCACACAACGAGCCACCTGGATTGGGACCTGAGTGCAGAGTGTGACACTTCAGCACCACACTGGTATAGTGTGAGGTTTTTTTACAGTGGCTGAAGTGCCAATCCTGCCATCAACCCCCAAGTTTTCCCTGTAAATTGGAGGACCTGCTTGTGGGGCTGGAAGCAGATTATCATCATACCCAGGACAAAGCAATTGCAGGTTAAGGGCCTTGCTCAAGGGCCCAATGGATTATTGTATAATTTAGGATGCCCTATTGATTCAGATCAGATTAAAAGTGAAAGACTTCCAGAAAGAGTGGGAAAGTGTTCAATATTTTATGTTCCCTCTTTATGTTTTTCCTAATTTCCCCTTGGGATTAATAAAGTATCTATCTATCTATCTATCTATCTATCTATCTATCTATCTATCTATCTATCTATCTATCTAT
>JANRMT010062822.1:15483067-15529881 GCA_026402145.1 Polypterus bichir lapradei
TATCTATCTATCTATCTATCTATCTATCTATCTATCTATCTATCTATGTGAAACCTAGGGGGATGGGCCCCCGTAACAATTCAATGAGGCAATGACATCAGCATACATAAGGTCTGAGATTCTTCCAGCATTATTGCTAAATCATTAGTTTTTACTCATGTTCAGCCCCCTTTTATTGGCATCTGGCACATATCTATATTTTTTTCCATAACTGTAATACTTTTTGTTGTTTGTTGTTATCATTTGTTCCAAGATCTGATTTTGAATAGGTTGTTGTATTTTATAGTCTTGTTTTTTGTTTTCTGCAATGCCAGTGATTGGCATGTGCTTTGGGACATCCAAGTGACACTGAAAGCCGCTATGGATGACATACTGTATTTGCTGTATATTATCCATTCATCCATTATCCAACCCGCTATATCCTAACACAGGGTCACGGGGGTCTGCTGGAGCCAATCCCAGCCAACACAGGGTGCAAGGCAGGAACAAAGCCCACAGCAGGACACACACACACACACACCCACACACCAAGCATACACTAGGGACAATTTAGGATCACCAATGCACCCTGCATGGAGAACATGCAAACGAACCTAGGTCTCCTTACTGCGCCGCCGTGCCGCCTTGCTGTATACCGTCCAGTACAAATACAGAAGTAATTAGCAAATTGGTATTCCTCAGTAGATAAAACCTTATTAAAAACTTTAGTGGTGTGGCTCTCTTTTTCCTACAGGTTTTTTGTGAGGCTTACTTCATTACTTCATTTCTTAGGCAATCCTAGAGGTGCCCTTGCCTCTGATAATCTCTTGCTAGTTAGCAGGCATCCCTTTACATCAGACATGTTTATTCCTGCTAGGTGCTTAGAACATCCTGAATGTAGATCATGATGAGTTGGAATCTTGCTGTTATGATAGCAGATGTAAAACTCAGCAGCCAAATGTGAGTAGCTTAATGGGCGCCTTTTGTCCTTTCACTGATCTGATAATTGCATTTTTAACTCCCAGAATTATTTTATCCTGGCAGCTGATTCAAGTGGATAATAAAGAAAGGTACTATTTTCTTCAGCCCACATACCACTGACCAGAGTGTTGAGTTGTAGGTGGAGTTGCATTCCCTATTTACTTGCTGTTCCGTGAACTTATCATATCATTTGCTTACATAAGTTTATAAGCCAAAAAAAGCATTCTATATGTGAATGAACACTGGTGAAGAGTTGAGAGTGGTAACAGAATGCAAATCTGCGATTCCACAAAGATTAGACTAAAAAATATTTATTACGTTTGAAGCCTCTTATGGAGCTTCTGGAATTCAGAAAGTCTGGTGTAAATAAGGAGCCGACCCTTATATGCCCGTGTGACAGGGTTGGAGTTCATATGGCATGGTTTCGGTAAAATTGGTTGTTTACATAATTTGTGGGGGAGTAAATGATAGTTTGTCTATTAATGTGGGGATCATTTTATGTTGAGGAGGGGGAGTTGTTATTAAAAAACAAAAACAAGAACTACTAAAATCTACAGAAGCTTATTCAAGCCAATCAAAAAAAAAATGTATTACATTATGTTGCAAAAGTAAAACAATGTATTGTGTTATTTTGTCAAAGTAATAATTTTTATACAATAATTTTTCTATTATTTGATAAAAATGATTACATTATTTCGCAAAGATAGTGCCTGCTGCTGTTGGGATCATTGTGCATGTGTCTACTTCAGTTGTCTAGTGACAGCTCGTGGGGAATATGTTAATCACATGTATGGCGGTCAATCAACTGACTAGAACTTGACAAATCCTAGAAACATTCATGAAATCCTCCATGTTCTGAGGGGCAAATTTAATCTGCCTACTTTAGAATAACAGGGAGCCTGTAATTATCCCAAATGCAAGGCAAGAATCCACTGTGGAACAGCATGCTGGTCTTTTGCCAGGCTCAATCGCATAGCCAATCAGAAAATTGTGAGCTGCATGCAATCCAATAACAGTAACCTATAGATAAAGTATCTGTTTAGTTTTAATCTAGTTATTTGATAAATAGATAGATACTTTATTAATCCCAAGGGGAAATTCACATATTCCAGCAGCAGCATACTGATACAAAAGAACAATGTTAAATTAAAGAGTAATAAAAATGCTGGTAAAAACAGACAATAACTTTGAATAATGTTAATGTTTACCCCCCCGGGTGGAATTGAAGAGTCGCATAGTGTGGGGGAGGAACGATCTCCTCAGTCTGTCACTGTAGCTGCTCCTCTGTCTGGAGATGACACTGTTCAGTGGATACAGTGGATTCTCCATGATTGACAGGAGCCTGCTCAGCGCCCGTCGCTCTGCCACGGATGTCAAACTGTCCAGCTTTATTCCTACAATAGAGCCTGCCTTCCTCACAAGTTTGTCCAGGTGTGAGGCGTCCTTCTTCTTTATTTGCTGTAGATGTTTAAAAGTAGTGTGATCTGGTGGCACTTTTGCTAGTGTTCATATTTCTAAACATTGGGGGCTGAGGTAGGGGATTGATGTTTTTGGTAGTTGAGAAGTATTACTGACACATTTCCAATATTTAGTATTAAAACATGTGATCAATCCACAAATTCACAGGGATACTGTAGAAACTTCATGCACAACTCAGCGCTGTGAGGCAGGAGTGCTAGCTCTGCACCACCAGCTTGATTAACCCTTAAACTGTCACATACTTGGGGGTTAATGCACCCCTGGACGCCAAATACTTTTTTGCTACACTTTTTAAGGAAACGTATCAAGAAAATGTGAAATTTTAATGGAACACATAGTTTTTTCATGCAAAGAGCATCACAATTACTGCAACACTGATCATTTTACACACTGTCAATGAATTGTAAAAACTATAAAAAAAAAAACTACTGTAACAATCTATTATTATATGTACAAAGCACCACTGACGCCATTGATGAAATTCGGTAAATCACCGAGCCAACTGCGCTTGAACTGGCTGCACACAAGCACACAGAGGCCAATGCAGCGGCTCAATCCCAGGGACAGTGAGGCTGCAGTGCTGCAGGGGGTGGCAATGACCATGAGCTGGCTGCTCAATGAATGTACGGCACTGACTGATCAGCTCTGGCTTACTGGCAAATTAGAACCGAATATAGCCGGTTGCGGCATTCAATGAATGTACGTCACTGAATATACTCGGCTCCAGCGTGCTGGCAAATTGCATTGGTAACTGACTATATCCAGTTCTGGCAGTTTAGGGGTAAAAACTAAACATATATTTAAAACCTTTGTTCAGTTCTTGTCGCTTGATTGCAAGCTATGTGTATGCTTTATCTCTCCCACAAAAGCTGTCACTAGATGACCGAAGCATGCACTTGTGTGTTATATCGAGTCCTTTATTGATAAGTCCTGCCTTGTCAAATTATAAAAGCGCCACACAAATTGATAGTTATGCCTGTCAGTGTAGGGTACTATAGTTTAACTGTTACAACCTAACCACACTACCCCTAACCTTAACATCTAATCTAAAACTGGCATCCTAAAATTGCAGTCATGTCATGGCACTGCAGCTCTACAAATAGTTAGAGGCTGCCAAAATCTCCAGCCACAGAACTTTATTGGCGTGGTCCTAAACATGAGAAAAGATGATGTAAATCCAATGAGAGCATGAGCAGTAACCATTAGCAGAGCAGATTGATAAGCATCTGCAACAACAAGCAATATTTTTGCAAAATAATGCAATATGTTTTTGAAATAACACAATACGTTGCTTTGAGTGGTGGGAATAAGTTTTAGTAAAAATCTGTTTAGTTAAGGAAATTACTGAGGGCCTTTGTGGAAGGCACTCTTTGACTTATAAAAATTCACACTAAAACTTCCCCTTCATAAATCTCAATCAATGTGAATTTCAACATACACATATGCATTTACAGCACCACATGTAGAGGGTCACGCCAGTCCCAGCAACATAGAGCTCAAGGCAGGAGCAATCACTGGATGGGGCACCAGCTCATCGCTACCGCTACGCCACTTTCTCCCCACATGTTTAATTATTAACAGTATACATTATTTAAATGAAGTAAACAATTGTTATTGATAATACCTCTGTTTCCTATTCCCCACAGGTTAAAAGTCTAGGTGTCATCCTTGATAGTATGCTATCTTTTTAGTCCCACATCAGTAATATCTCCCGGTCTGCATATTTCCACCTGCACAACATCACTCCCCACTCCACTGTTATCCTTCTTCATAGGCTTGTCACGTCTCGTCTGGATTTTTGCAATTCCCTTTTCTTTGATCATTCTCGCAAATCTCTTTATAAGCTTCAACTGGTCCAGAATTCAGCTGTCCGCATCATTACTAGAACCCCCTGTATTCCCCATTTCACTCCTGTCTTGTAGCAGCTTCACTGGCTTCCAGTTTAGTTCCGTATTGACTTCAAAATTATCCTGTTAACATTTAAAGCTATCCACAATCTTGCCCCTCCATATCAGTCCGACCTCTTACATGTTGCCATTCCTTTCCGCACCCTTACATCCTCTTCCTCCATCCTCCATCCACCATGGGGAGCAGAGCATTCAGTTACTCTGCTCCCCAGCTCTGGAACTCATTACCATCTGAGCTTAGAAATATTGATTCATTCTCACTTTTCAAATCTAAACTTAACACTCATCTATTTAAGTCTGATTTTAATTTTTGTATTTTTTAGTTTTGTTTGTGATGTGTGTTTTATCTATTGTGTCCTTGAGTGTTTAGAAAAGCATCTACAAATAAAATGTATTATTATCATTATTATTTGTAAAATGTAATATACATACTTTAATGCATTTCATCATAAAAATCATATCACGTATACATCCCAGTATTCTAACAGCACACAGCTCCAAGAGGATAGCTCTTGGAAATCTAAATTGACTTAGAAGGCAGTCGTTATCATCTGTAAACATGCGTGCTTTTCCATTGAATTGAAGTGAATTCCTTTATTGTCATTGTATGGTGTGGACTCGACCCGGACACAGACAGGCGGACATGTTGTTCTTCAACAACCACACGTGTTTATTTACAACTATTTACAAATATTGGTCACTCAGACCCAGTTCAAATAAGTGCACAAACCCCAAACACAGTCCTGGCCACACAATACCTTCTCTTCGGGCCGCCTCCACACTCTCTTCTGCCTCGTCCTGCTTCCACCCGACTCCAACCCTGAATGAAGGGAGACGGCCCCTTTTATCCTCTCCCAGACAAGCTCCAGGTGGCTCCCGGCATTGCCTCGTTGGCCACGCCCCAGCGTGGCGGAAGTGCCGGCTGTTCTCCCGGCAGCTCTCCGGGTGCCCTTCTAAATCTTCCCCCCAGCACTTCCTGGTGTGGCGGAAGTGCTGAGGGAACAGGTCCCCAAGGCATTGGGGCACCTCCTGGCGGTGACCACGGGCCCCTGCAGGGTGGGGCTTCCATGCCCTTAACCCGTGGCCCCCAAAGCAACCAGGAAGGCGGCCCCCACATGATCCAGGGTGGACGCAGACCCACATCCGGTCCCTCACGGCGTCCCGGCCGGGTCGTTGCCCCTGGCATCCCTGACAATGGTATACAGTAATGAGATTCAATACGCAAATCCTCCATACACTTATTTTTCTATAAAATTATAAAATAATAATAATTATAATACAATAAAAAACAATTAAAAATGTACATTATGAAAGCATAAGTACAATATACATGTATATATTGTGCAGATAGTTTAAATGGTTCATAAAGTAGCTCAGGTTGTGCAATATTACAGTTGTAATACAAGTTTACAGTGAGGTAATTGTAATTATAAGTACAAACAGTCCTGCCGGGAGCACTTGATGGACTGATTGAGTGTGTTTATAGTTCTTGGGATGAAACTGTTTCTGAACCGTTAGGTCTGTGCAGGAAAGGCTCTGAAGCGTTTGCCGGATGGGAGAAGTTCAAATAGACTGTGGCATGGGTGTCTGAAATCCATGCAGATGCTGGTGGCTTTCCTGAGGCAGCGTGTGCTATAGATGTCCTCCAGGGCTGGTAGCTGTATCCTCTTCACTCTCGACACAACCTGTGCAGCCGTGATACCACACATAAATACAATCAACAGGTTAAAATACGCTCTTTGGCTCACTGAGAGTAACAATGCTAAAGCAGCTATGGTATTTGGAATAGTTTGCATCATTATATTGTTACAGAATGATTACAATCAAGTGCCTTAAATTTGTAAACGATATGCAATTAATTTTAGTGTATTTGATACAGCCCCTGTCATGGATGTGAATTTAAAAAAGACCACAGAAACAGTGGCACTGCTTTGACGCTGGGTGCCAGCAGTTTGTTAAACTGAACAGAAAAGTGCGTACAAATTGTGTGAGGCTGCCATGAAAATGTACATGGCTTTATGTCAAGTTTAGTTTTTATACACCTTGAAATGAATATGGAGCATATGCAACATTTTTGTGCATATGTGCCATTTATATATGGGCCCTGGTCTGCTCTTGACAATTACAACCTGTAATTCAATCTTCAATGCACAATTCATTTATTTTGCCTGTCAGAATGCATTACATGATGTATGGTTATGATGTGTGACCTGTTGGGGGTGTTGCAGCACCCCAAACCCCAGACAAAACCTCACAGACACAAGTCCCAATACAAATAAAAGGTTTATTAATACAATTACCTTTGCATGCTTTACTGGCTTGTTATTAAACACCCAATATAATAAAGTCTTCCTCTCTTTTCTCTCTCTCTCCTTCTTCTCCACTCCTCCCAGATAAGCTTTGTCCACTCTTCACTCCTGATTATAACTCGCTTGGCTGAGGCAGAGCAGCTACTTTTATCTGTGACCTGTCAGTACTTCCGGTGTCAGGACATTGTCCGTACTCTGATGTCAGACTAAAGTTCAAGAAAGTAGGGATTATAAATCCTTGCAGCATCCCATGGAAGCACCCAACGAACCCAAAAGGTCTGCACTCTGGGACAGAGGCGTAGCTAGGGTTTTCAGCGCCTGGGGACAACTGAAGATTTCGCACCCCCTCCTGTTTGCCAAAATGCAATGGGAAAGGGAAAGAAAATTTTAAAAAATGTATTTAAAATAATAGTATTTTAAGAAAAAAATTTCATATAAGTCTCTGAAAATGATAACGCCGCCTCGTGTTCTTTAAAATCTAAATCTGTCATTAGTTTTTGTAAGAAAAAATTTGTTTTCCGCATTTAAAAATGATTTTAAAGAAAGTATATAGCAAATTATAAAGCAAAATAATTATATATTTATAAAAACTGCATTACTTACAATTTATTCGTACGAAAATATGATGGGGAAACGTCTAGACTTTTGCAGCCATCTACTAGAATACTTCACCACAGCCGAATCAATTTTCTATCAAACACATAAACACAAATCACTTGGCACAAAGAAATGGCGTTTGCAACAACTTAGACAATGATACACTAATGCCTCATGTCAGTCGCGCAACCTGTTTAATAACGTCAAAAATGTTTCTGGGTGGGAGTCAAGCATGTTAGAGTAGTGGAGGGGATAAATTATTGTCTGTTGGGTATATAGAACTAATATGTGCTTTGAAATCAGAAAGAGACAAAAAACATAGAAAAAAGATATCCTCATACTGATGGAGTGATAGACTGAGTATGCGAATGTTTTTTATTTACTTTTTAGTGTATTTAAGAATGGAAAACATTTCATTCTAAAATTTTAATAACATCAATTTGGCACCCCCTGGATGTTGCGCCACGGGACAGATGTCCCCCCGGGGCCCCCCCCCCCCCCCCAGCTATGCCACTGCTCCAAGTCCCAGTGTGCCCTGTGGGTAACCTGCAGGGTACCGAAGCTCAGGGATACTGCCACCTAGTATTGGTGAAGAAAACACTCGTAAGTTGTGCCATCCATTACAGCTGCATGACATGTTCACATAAAGCTATTAATGAGGAAAACAGCATGAAAGTCTAATTTGTTATTGTTCCTTTTAGATAAAAAAAATAAAATAAAGCAAGAGGTAGCAGTTAAAAATTTCAGAAGACTCCCCTGCAGCTGGCTCTGAAGTTGCTCATTTACATGTTGGATTGTCAGATCATGGTAGTGGCAACTCATCCCCAGGCTGATGCAACTTGTCAGCACTGCTACAGAGTCAGTGTTTTAAGTTTTGTGTAATCCGTTGTGTTAGATTTTTTAACTGAATTAATTTTAAACATTGCAGAGCACCACTAGATTCAGTGAAACATGAAAAAGACCACAAAAAGTCAGCATTCTTAAGCACACAAGACTGGATATCAGTGTCAAAGAAAAATATGTTTTATTTTCATGTATATATGATTTGTTATTAAGTATGTTATGTGTTGTTACTAATGCTTTAAAATGAAACAGTGATATTTCAATGTGAGTATTAATAGGTGAAAAAGCTTAGCTTAAAGAATATTAAATTAAATGTAAATGCAGGACAATGTTGTTTGAATTGATTTGATGCACATAAATATGTACATAAATAAGTTTGTTCCTCTGTTCGAAAACCCCTTAATGAGTGGAAGCTTTTTGGGATACTCAGATGAACTTTGGCAGCTGGCAGTGCTTACAGTTATGGTTGACTCAAGTAAAATTAGAGAACTGTGAGTCATTTGCTTGGAGTGTATACAATAAGAATACGTTTACTTCATCAATATGTTGTGATAAGTCTACTTATGAAATAAGAAGCTTCTACAAGTAAAAAGGTTTGGGGACCGTCCTTATATAATGTCCATAGGACAAAGAAAAAGATGCAGTCTTCTTTTGCGATCAAAAACATAAATCGTGTTTGACATGAAAACATAGCGTTTAAATATGGACAAACAAAACTGAGATGGGTAATGAGTTGGCAGGAGATGATGTCTAAGCTGTGGATTGGATGCAATGTCATCAAAGGCGAATCGGAAGTGATGTGGTAATAGTAACGATGTCATCAGGAGGAGCTGGAAGTAACATCATATGAAAGGGCTAGAGGTAACGTCATCTGGGTTTGACGGACGTGACATTTTCAGCAGCCATCTTTGGAATCCGTCAGCACATAGTTATTTTTTTTCCTTATGTCTGATGGAAAGAAAGAGAGAGAGGCACCGTTACCGCATATCAACCCCTCACCTCGTGATATTTCACTCACCTTCGAGCTTGTTGACTGCCTCCTAAATGCACGTGTGTGACAATGTTTACTTATTTGGCTGACACCTTTATCCAAGTTGACTTGCAATATGTACGATACAATTGGTTACATTTCTTTTGGCACATTGTTAATGGTGTCCCAAAGAACTTCAGAGTTTAACCTTACATCAGCTTCTAGAGGGACATTACAGCATAGCAATATAGCTACTACTGTACCCACTGTTATCAATCTGGGATTATTAATGTGTTTTTCTTATATGGTTTATCATTACTATGGTGATGCCATTATTGCCTTGGATGGTCTCTGCCATTTTATGACAAACATTGCAGGGCTATGGCCATATTGTTTATGGTTTCTACTCCTGTTGCCAATCATGTGACACAGAAGTCATGTGACAAATTGTATCATTGTCTCACACTGATATATAAAATGGTAATGCACAGCATCTGGCATCCAACTTTTAGTATTCACAATAGTAACGAACAACTATGTTAAGATATAGTTTGGGGAAATTGATATAATTTAGCATCAGGACCTTAGGAAGGAATTCCTGGCTCTCAATTCTGTTTTAGTGTTTCTTCCTTTGATGACCATTTCTGTGTCATTAATCTGACTCTAGACCTACTCTCCGAGTTGCTCTCTTTGCTACAGTACTTTCATTTTACATTCATTATAATTTCTTTATGTAGTGAAAATAAACCTTACAGCTGTCTAACTTTAATAGTTTTATAGGTCCTGAAGAAATAGAAAATACATGTTTTTTTATTGTTTTTCTCAGAATGAATGGTTCTTGTCATAAGTTGCATGCATGCTCATATAAGGTTTGTCTCACAGAAGATCTGTATAGATTAATATAATGTATTATAAAATTTGAGACTGCATACTGTTCCATTTTGTCCTCTATTTGCATTCTTTCAGCCACAAAGGAGTCACTTTCATGTTCCCCACGTATGAGACTGCTTGCAGGATTAGATTCGAGTGACAATCATCCTAATGTATGTCTGTGCCTGTTTAGAAAGCAATGGGAATCCATTGGCTGAAATGTAGTTGTTACATACAAGATTCATTGCTGGTATGGTTTGGTCCTGTGAACTCCAAGAGTAGATGCTGTTAGATTCACCACAACACACCATAATGGATGCAGCTATAACTGTGTGGTGTGATCTCACCTACACCCACGGTTGCTGTTCTATTAATAATGCCATTTGATCAAAGAAGTCATGTCATACTAAAAGCATCTTCTCTAGAAACACGTATGATGTTACTTGTTACTCACATCTTACGTGGAAATGTTTCTTAATGCTTGTCTAAGTCAGTCAGATGTCATGGTCAGAATAAAATAAGCTTCAGTGCATCCAGAACCTTGCAATGGACTGGTGTTCCATCTTGGGCTGGTTCCTACCTTATGTCCAAAGTGACTGACCAGAGTAGGTTCCACCACTCTGAGATACTGTAAAAAAAAAAATCTGAGTGAAAAAAGTCAAAAAAAGATATTACATTGATTGCATTTTTCTGTCTGTATTTTTAGTCTCTCATGCTCTGGTAGGCAGATAACATAATGACTTTTTCTCGGAATGCCTGCTGGATTGATAATGTTTTTATTTAGTTTTGTATAACAGAGATCAAGTAGAGAGTTTTAAAGAAATAAAGCAGGTCCCTTTTAAAGAGAATCTCACATACAAATTTTACTTTGTGATAGGAGAGCAGCTTTTAGCACTTCAGAAAAATATTATTGCGTCATAAGGTAAATAAAATTGATGACTTTATTGAAAAATAACTGAAGGGAGGGATGCATAAAAATAGAACCTAGTGTACAACATAAACAAAAGTAAAACAATAAATCTTTACAGGTTTGAACCTGTGTCTTTGAGGTTAGGTACTCAAAAAGCATCCCTTTTACCTCCTGTCTCTCTATTGTTCTCTCCAAACCCTGGCTTCTCTACATCTCAGCAGTTGATTGTCCTTCTCATTCTCCTCCTGACTTGAGAAGTATCCAGCTGCAGCCAGGGCGGCTTTTTGCCTGTAACAGGTCTACATACTTCAGACACTATGGAGCTCATATGTTGCTGTCTCCTTCATGTCACTGAATGTGTTTAGGGGGTTGTCTGCAGCTGGACTCTGTTCCCTGATTGACATCTTGCCACTTTAAGTTCCTCCCATAATGACTTCCAGCCAAGCCTTAAAGTTAGTTTTGGAGTTGTGGATGGCCTTCTGTTTGCTCCAAGAACACCAACCTAGAACACCCTCTAGTGAGTTCTGGTGTCCTTGCATCCATGAACTTCGATTGTCCTTAAAGGGATAGTTCTCCAAGGTAGAACCTGATATGCCTGCACTATCTGCGAGGCTCTTACTTTACTTAGTATTTAAATCTATATGGCGCTTGCATTAGATCAAACAGATTGGGACACCACCCTAGTGACCGTGTATAATTTTAGTTGAAAAAAAAAAAGAAAAACAATAATCGTGGAACTGATTCAATATGGTGCATCTTCCTCTCTTAAGTCCCTCTGGCTGGAAGAGGCGGGTCAGGTGGATGGACACCAGAAGTGAGAGCAGCGATGTTACAGCCGTCAGTCTTCTGGTCTACAAAAGGAGGAAGAGTAAAGGGATTTAGGGGTCAGTGCCATCCCCTGGAGTAGCAGGGAATTACAATCACCAGAGCCCTTAAGCTGCCCGCTATGTGAATGTGCGTGACACTGCACTTTGTTAGATGAAGTCATAGGGTATCACAATGATTTAATGCCAATCGAGACAGACCAGACACTAGCATTACAATGTTAAGGTGGGTGAACTTGCATATTTCACTAGAAATCGACAAAAGACAGGCAGATATTAGTTAGATAAGTTAATGTTGATGAATTACAGCATTCTAAACATTGTCACCTTCTATATACTCCCCCTCCCGATCTCTACACCGCTCTTTACGTATCTTCTATTGATTGAAACAGTACTGGAAGTCTTCTTGCTTAAGGCTCTTCCACAGGCTTTTGTCTTCACTTCATCCATTGAAGAAAATTATGTTCCCTTCAGGACACTTTTGATTTTCGGGAACAAGTAAAAATAGCAGGGAGCTAAATCGGGCGAATCGGGAGGATGATTGAGGACAGGAATGTTTTTGTCAGTCAAAAACTGCTTTACGGGAAAAGAGAAAATTTGTGAAAAATTTGATGTTGATTCGCTGTTCGATTTTTTCACTCGACATTATTGCGGCAATTCGTGTAGCAATTTGTTGTACAAATACTGACTGGGCTATTCACAAGATATACCTAGCCGGTCAGCGGTTTGAGAGGGCGTGCAGGAGGGGATATAGTTTGATGATGATTCAAGTCCGGCCGACCTCCTGACGGTTTTCCGGGAAAGCCCCAAGCCCAATCCAGTAATTTTCGTGTCTCACCTTGTATGTTAGAGAAGGCTTCAAACATATAGGAAAATTCTATTATGGCGCACCAAAATTTTCAAGCTATAACTGATACTGACGGTGAGAGAGAAAAGATGTCCCACTCAACAAACCCAGAGAAAACCTCTTTTGGGCTATCCAGCCTAATAGGTTTTATTGTATCCTTAATTACATTGCGTCGTCCTTGTTGTCATCTCCGGCCTTTGATATGTCCTGTTTAATAAAACAATCTCATTTCTGATAAACTCCTGCTATTTTTTGTCATCATTCTAAATGTGTTGTCATGTAACTGCTGTGTATTCTACTTGGGCACATACACTCGGTGAAAAATAGGTTCTTTTACCTCATAACAGATGGCTAAAGATGAAGAACTCAAACATTAGAGAAACATAGCAATTTTAATTGATTATATTATATTGTACATATAGAGCAAGTCAGAATTAGCCTAATATTTGTCTAACTCCTGCACTTGTTCACTTTAAACTGCATGCACTCTTGTAACAAGATGCTACCCTGGAGATAACAGGTGCTCTCTTTTCAACAGCCCCTCATCTCTGTTTTGGGAACATGGGTTATTTTAGACACTCCCTCCAACAGATAATTGAGTTTCTCTTATTTTTATAAAGGCCTAAGTGAGATGTAAGAGCAATTTATTTTTAAAGTCTGGTATCTGGTAAAAGTTGTTAAACTTATATGACATGTCTAGATTGTAGTAAGATGGTGATGAATGTGTGACAGTAGGGGGCAGTATCGCTCCCTTGAACCCTCAGGTACCACTCCAGACACTAGGTAAAAGTGCAATAATTCTTTGTTTTATTATAATAATTATGTGCACCAAGCACCCTCCACTCCACACTATTCATTAACCAAATACAATACTAAATAATCAATAAACCAATCCTCCACTCCCAGACGTGTTGCCCACCTACCACCCAGCTCAGCTCGCCGTCTGTGAGCTCCCACAGTCCTTTTATACTCCCTGACCCGGAAGTGTTCTTGGCCAACAGTCCACAAGTCCTTATTCCTTCCAGGTCAGGGTAAATAGTACTTTTTTCTTCACCCTGGAAGCCTGTCGCTCTTCATGTGAGGAATTTCCGGGTCATCGTGCACAAATGAGTCTACTGGCCTCCCGACAGCGACTCCCAGTGGTCTCCAAGGTATCCAGCAGGGCTGCGCATAAAAACTACATAGTCCATGAGGCCCTGCTGGAATTCGGGACCCGTCCATGCTCTAGGGAGAGCTCCTCCTGGCGGCCTGGGGGTGAGGGCCGGAATATGAAGCCGGCCATCCATCACAAATATAATTGCTGAATGACTGCATTTTTACAAGACCTTAGATGTATGCAGCTTTTAAGAGATTGTTTTCTGTCTAATTAGATTTTTATAGTTTTTGGATTTAAAAAAAAATAAACATTCGCTATATGTGCTATTGTTGATAATCCATACTAATTACTTGTTCATGAATTTTGTCTTTGCATTGTGCTGGGGCGAGCTACTAATGAGGCTTGATAATGGATTTATAAAAAGAAACATATTTTTGTCACACTAACAAACATGCAAGCTGAATGGTGCTCCTGCGCCCTCCTCGGCCTTATAGCAAGACTTGGCAGCCAAAAGAATTCCCATTCTATTTATAGGCAGAGAACTGCAAGATCTTTTTTAACCCAATCAGGCTCACACAGGCATAAAAGCAAAAGAAAAAAGAAACGTTTATTAATAGATCTATTTGAAAGAAAGGATAACTAAGGAGAAACTAGCAGGCCATCCTTCTACCAGCAGGAAAACCAAAATATGCCAAGGTTGCAGTGTGTAAATTGGGGATTTTTTGTGCATTAACTATATTTTATTGTAATAATAGATAGATAGATAGATAGATAGATAGATAGATAGATAGATAGATAGATAGATAGATAGATAGATAGATTAGGGTATTGTGCACTGTGTTGCAGAGACACACTGTAGCTTTTCTACTTTTTTCTTCTTTTTGTCCTTTGCCTAGCATTATCTTCAAAACTTAATTCAGTTGAAACAATTGAATCTCGCTATGAAATTAAAGCTAAAGTTGGGATATTGAATTTTCTGCTTATGCAGAGTGATATTACACCCCTGAGAGCTCTTTGGTGTACGCAGCCCGTGTTAGATTTTCTATTGTCCTAACTAAATACTTGCACCCTTGTCTATTTATAGTTGATTTGCAGCTACATTAATACACAACACAAAGGATAAGGGTGGAGCATTTTGGCAAGTAAGACAAGTCACTGTGTCCCAAGGACAATGTGTGCTCTAGGGGATTTGTTATTAGTTTCACTATGGTGCGACTTTCTAAGTGTTTTCAGAATTATTGTGACCACTGATGATAGAAAGCAGCTTATATAACTTCACATTCACATTGACCTGCTCTGTCTCTTTCTCTCTTCCAATCCCCCCCAACTCCTGCTCACTCTCTCTCTTTGGTTTATGATGAAAGTCTCCTTCGTTGCACCCATGATACAACTGTAGGCAGTTCTGCCAGGCAATTTTAAAGAGAGTAAAATCCATGAGAGATAAAAGAGGTATGTGCTCAGGAATTTACTTCAAGCCAACATGGCCTTGTATTCTTGTGAACAGTATTCTCTCTTTGCTATAATACACTGAAGTGCCATCGATTCAAAAAAGAAAAACTGCAAGTAACAGAAACATCCGAATGCTACATGCTAAGATAGTTTTACAAATCTAGTTACAGGCTAGCAAAGAAAACAGAACACTGCAGTAAATAAATTAATTCTGGAAGAGAAACTCATTTACTGGTCGTTATTAAAATGGCTAGGGCTGCAGGAGGCGACGCTTGCCCTGCCACAACCCTGACCAGGACTAAGAGGTTTTCAGAATGTCATATTATGTTACATTTTTTAATTACTGTATGAACCTGCATAGAATATATAAGTTTGGAATAGGAAATAATTATTTTTGGATTACAAATATCTGAATATATATCGCCCAGAGGGGACTGGACAGTCTAATGGTCTGGAATCCCTACAGATTTTATTTTTTTCTCCAGCCGTCTGGAGTTTTTTTTTGTTTTTTCTGCCCACCCTGGCCATTGGACCTTACTCTTATTCTATGTTAATTAATGTTGACTTATTTTATTTTCTTACTGTGTCTTTTATTTTTCTATTCTTCATTATGTAAAGCACTTTGAGCTACTTTTTGTATGAAAATGTGCTATATAAATAAATGTTGTTGTTGTTGTTGTTGAAACCAGACAACATCTACTCTCTATATATAAAACCTAAGTCTAAAAGTACAACAATTTTGTGCAACAATTTTATGTGAAGTTTTTATGTCACATTTTTTTGTCACGCTTTAAATCAGGCTTATTTTAAAACCTACATATATATGTTTGGTATCATTCTTTTCAGAATTTATCAAATTTTAATGTGGTGCTGTTAGATTGTCAGATTCTTATTCTGTTTTTAAATTATAAACTAAAATATATCAAGAACTCACGTCCCGCGAGACGAGACTTTGTGCCAAGAGATTTAACCACGGCCGGGTTAAATGTCACACACGTGCCTCCTACAGGCTTTTAAAAGTTCGATGTAGATCATGCGGCACAACAAAAGCAGCAAGCAAGCAGCTGATCGAGCAAAGAGGAGGTAAAAAAAACTATTTGTTTCCCATCGTATCACCACTTAAGAGGGGGTTGCGGAGGAGCGTCTCCTTGGGGTGCATTCAGCCCCCCTCTTCACAACGCGAGTGGCAGAGACACAAAGTGGCTGGTTGCGTAGTGCAGGCCGGTGGGGGGTTGGCAAGCAAAGCAAGCAGGGGGCAAACCCCCTAGTTACATATAGATGCACATTTTATTATACACCTTAATGCTTTATGCTATTGTATGTTTCTTAAACTGCGCGTCTCCATGTCAGACATTAGCATTTGCAGTGGGAAAATGATCACATTTGCTTTCTCATTTTATTTTTTGTGGGAAAGTATTATCAGATAATAAATAATATCTATTTTTTTACAACCAAATCATTCTAAAAGTGAGAAACATTAAGTAGAGTTTATTTTGGTTGGCTGGCAGTAGAAAAGCACCAATACACTAAACCTCTATTTTAACAAGCACTAGAAGTCAGGAAGTCAGACAATTAACAACTCAGTTGAAGAGAAACCAAAATGAAGGACTAGTCCAAGGTCCTTACCTCTGATAAGCTCCAGACATTTTCAAACAAAATCTTTCCTTTAGGTAGTCTAAAGTTCAGACAGGAAATAAACAGAGCCCTAATGTGAACTGCTTGTACAGGCTGACACCAGTTTTGAGGGAAAGAAAATGGAATCAGACAATGGCATGGACCGGTCAGAATTTAAATTTAAATAAACAAAAATCAAGATTTGTGGTCAAAGAACAGACTAGTAAGTCATACCCCCAAAAAGAACACAGAATCAGAGTTAAAAAAAGAATCATACTGTAATTCATTGTCAGAGGGCAGGCATTGACCATAAGGCTATTTATTCCTGAATCCAAATATTGGTGAACCAGGAAGTCTAATACACTGACTGACTGACTCACTCAGTAGCTTCAGTGATAACACTGCGTATCGCACACTTGCACTTGATTAATAAAACTATCCCAAAATGATGGTGCCCGTAAGGGAAAACAAAATAGCACTGTGGGAGAATGTGAAGCATATTTAAAGCTGGTAAAATCACATGAAAGCAAAAAATTCATATTACCAATAAACTCCTTGACCTTTGAGAACCTTAGGAACTATATGTTAATAATTTTCAAAGGTCATGAAACAGATGAAAAAAAAATATAATAGAAATCCGAATTCATCATGACATGAAATACAAACAGCACTAATGATGTCAGGAGCCTAATAACAAGAACAATTTAAAAAACGTTGCCTCCAAGTACTATTAGTTTATTCTCATTGTGCTAATTCCATCCATATACCTATACAGTTTAAAACTGCATTCTGTAGTCCAGTAATTCTCACAAAAATAATACGTGCAAGGCTGGAAACAACCCTGGATGAGCTACTATTCAATTGCTAGGCATTCTCTCACACATGCATGCCTTCAACATCCTATAAAGGTCTAAGAATAGTCGTCAATCAACCTACCAGCATGTCCGTGGGAAACAAAACATAAAGAAAACCAGTGTTGACAGAGAAGAGCAAGCAAATACATGTTATACACACTCACTGGCCACTTTAGTATGTACACCTTGCTAGTACTGGGTGGGACCAGCTTTGGCCTTCAGAACTGCCATAATTCGTTGCAGCATAGATTCAACAAGGTGCTGGAAACATTCCTCAGGGATTTTGGTGCATACTGACATGTTAGCAGCAGTTGCTGCAGGTTTGTCGGCTGCGGCTGCACATCCATGATGCAGATCTTCCGTTCCACCACATAGGTGCTCTGTTGGATTGAGATCTGGTGACTGTGGAGGCCATTTGAGTATATTGAACTCCTTGTCACGTTCAAGAATTCAGTCTGAGATGATATGAGCTTTGTGACATGGTGCATTGTCTTGCTGGAAGGAGCCATCAGAAGATGAGTAAACTGCAATCATAAAGGGAAGGAAATGGTCAGAAACAATACTCAGGTAGGCAGTGGCATTTAAAAGATGCTCAATTGGTAGTAAGCAAAATGTGCCAAGAAAATATCTCCTCACACCATTACACCACCCCCACCAGCCAGAACCATTGATACAAGGCAGGATGGCTCCATGTTTTCATGTTGTTGAAGGATGATGGTCCTGTTTTACCAAGAGGCATGTGGAAGCTTGTAGACCACAAGGCCTTGTGCACAGCCTAAGTGAATTGTTACCAAAGTACGTCCTTCTACCACTGTGGAGCTGCTTTCATCTCATCACATTACCCTGTTTCCCTACAGCTAAGTGCACTCTTAACTACTTACAATGTATCTAGCAGGCTATAGATAATTAAATACAGCAAATTGTGTTGATTACCGCTAACTCTGTGACTCCCAAGTACTCTCACTCACATATCTCATATCGATTTCTCTATTTAATGACTTTAGCTTCCTTGTCCCATGCACTGAGCCTTCACCCTAAAATCTTCTCTTGGCTCAAGATTCATAAGTTTTAAACTCCCTGCTGATATCACTTTCAGCCCAGAGGCTGCCCTCTTTAGCTACTGTGATAACAGGTCACATTCCTGATGGCTCACTCCATGTATGGATCCTTTTAAACATGAACCTGGTGAAGTCCTGAAGGGAGCTCTCTTAAAGAGTCAACACAGTTCCGCTCAGAAGCATGAAGATTTCTTATCCTTTTTGCAGTCATTTATGACTCATCTCCTTCTTAAAGAGGCAGTTTGGGCCCTCCCTTCATAAAAACATAAAAATCGTTATTGTTTCATTTTATTTTGTGACTGATACATTTTATTTCAGTGACACCATTGTGTCACCATTATATACATTTGTTTTTCATGGGCACCGCCATTTTATGTGCCTAGATTTCATGGACACTGCCATTTTGTGTGTCTCATTGTTATGATGCTAGAAAAAGATTTGTTAGAATTTTGAACTTTGGCTTCTGGATTTTATTCTGGTTTTGGTGCTTTGGCTTAATGGTTCAAGATCAAGATCAACAACTGGCTGCTCTTTTGTTAATTTCAAACAGCACTTTTAGACATCTCTACTGCACAAACAATCAAACGGCCTTGGTTCCATTAACAAGCTACCTTTCCATAGCCATTCTCTTACTATTGTGAGAAATAATCTTGCTTTTTCATCAATTCTCCAGAGTACTTGTGGACTCTCATCATCCACAGATGCTCCACAACCTGGCTGTATACAACATGTACTCCTACGTGGAGGGCCTCAATTTTCCACATTGGAAAATGGAATTTTTTTCATGCTGCCTGCACGGACATCAGTCTTCTTAAGTGATTTTCTGTGGGGTTGCCCCTTTTTTGTGCAATCTTTGTGTCCCCCTTTACCCTTGTCGACTTCTTACCAGCCATACTTTGGATCACATGATTAGTAAAATACAAATATATAAAAGTACTTATAGACGGAAATGTACTATGAATGACCAACTCTTTGCAGCTTTGTGTAATGACGCAATTACACAATGTGTAATCTTTTTATTCACCTATATCCTCCCTTCTTGAAACGGTGACCTCACTGCTATCTAGGGCAGTGAGTAAGGTCATCTCAGGAAAGGATGTGTTGACGTGAGCAAGCAATATTAATCTCCATTTGTTCAGCTCATCACCATAAACTAAATGTACAGACAGCACAATTTATAAGCAAAAATATTTTACTTTTTGTAATCTAGACAAATTCCTGAAGCAGCTGAAATAAATGAAATACTGAAAATTAAGTGTAGTACTTAGCCATTGATCTGTAAAGATATGCTATTATGACCAGTGTTTAAAGTGGGAGGAACACATGAATAGAGGCGAGACACAATTCAGCCAGAAGGATCCTCAGTTTCTATACCAGTCAGGATGAACAAATAATGGATGGACGAGGGATGAATAGATTTTATAAACAGTTCATTCCCCCAATACAAAAGGTGGCAGTGCTCATCTGACTAGGTCCCAGTTTGGACACCTTCAGGGTTGCCTGGAATTTGTAGTGAAGAAGGGCAAACCTGTAGGGCTCCTTGGGTGTCATGTGGGGGCACTGTCAGGAGTAGACCTCCCTATTTTAGGAGGCAACACCATAGCACCAGATGCCGGGTCCACCATGAAAGGAAGCCATCTCATCTACATTGAGAGTAAGAGTTGGGAGGAGTTGGATGAAGCTCACAGTGGAGTAGTGGAAGCAGACAGAAGTGCTTATTTATGTGTTATACTATTCAAGACTAATTTAAACTTTGTGAAGGTATTATTGTAAAATAATTTTTTTAACTTTGAAATTGTGTTCATTAGAACATTAGAACATTAATGTGAGGAGCAGACCTTCCTATTTTAGGAGGCAATACCATAGCACCAGAAACTTAGCTGGGTCCACCATGAAAGCTAGCCACCTCATCTACATCGAGAGGAGTTGGATCAAGAGTTCCCAAAGTGGTCGATATTGACCCCATGGGGTCGATTTGAACTGTCTAGGGGTCAGTAGTTTCAATAAAAAGATTTGGGGGTGGACGACAGGAAAAATAGACCCCCTTACTACTGCTATTTGTTTGTTACTTCAAAATATCTATGATTCCAATAGGTACCTAATTAAGAAGTAAAATAATTCAAAAAAACACTTTTTTGATAAAAACACATTACATACCAAACTTGCGAACGAAAAGGTAAAATGTGTCATTAAAAGAGTCACATGTAAGAATGTATGAAAATACATGTAGCACAAACATGTCTGTGCATTTTCTTATCAAATGTATCAAAGCAAGTGTGGACATGAAAAACCATTGCATGTGACTTGGGGGTCGACGGTTTTAAAAGTTTTTGGTAAAGGAGTCTGCGGCTGAAAAAAGTTTGGGAACTCCTGAGTTGGATGAAGCTCACAGTGGAGTAGTAGAAGCAGACAGAAGTGCTTATTTATGTGTTATACTATTCAAGACTAACTTAAACTTTGTGAAGGTATTATTGTAAAATAAATATTTTTTTTAACTTTGAAATTGTGTTCGACTGAGTAGTGTGTGGTGATTGAGGCTCTGGGGCACCCCTTGATGTCACAATGTATATTGTGAGATATGGCCGGCCATTCATCCCGGCCAATACCCCAAGGCCGCCATATGGAGCCCTCCTTGCAGCATAGAGGTGCCCTGAGTGCCAGCAGGGAATTATGAACCATGGACTTATAATGTACAGCCCTGCTGGATACCAAGGGGGCTGCCAGGAGTCGCTGCAGGGAGGCCCAGGGATTTATATTTCCCATATAGCCCGGAAGTATTTCCAAGTCACGGGAACGGAAGAAATGATATACTTCCGGGTTGAAGAAAAACAGAAGTTTTTACCTGACCCGGAAGTGCTGGATAATCACATGGACTGAGCACTCAAACACTTCCGGGTCAAGGACTGTAAAGGACTCTGGGAAATCCCAGACGGACGAGCCGAGTTGGGAGGCAGGGTGGCTAAGCGTCTGGGAGTGGATGATTGGTTATTGTTTATTTGTTTATTGAGAATTGTGGAGAGGAGCATGCTTTGTACACTTATTATTATAATAAATAATAATTATTTGGACTTTTATCTGGTGTCTGACGTGGTGTCTGAGGGTACAAGAGAGCGAGAAGTCCCTAATCTGTCACAATATAGATTAAATGACTTATTCTTCAGTCTTTGACTTCACAGAATTCAAAGTAGTGTGTAAAAGAAAAGTTGAGAACCATGTGGGGAAAGCCCATTTAAAGATCTGTCATGCATGCAGGCGTCAGAAGTGTCTCACTAATATTGGTTCAAGTGAAGAATATGGGGGAGATTTTTGGTGTGACACTGCCACTAACACAGTTTCCATTTACTTTAGAGTGGAGAGCACCCATTAAGAATATCACATCCAGTCCAGATCTCACTAGCCTCTTCCCTTACACCTCCTGTACAGGCCTCTTTACAGGAAGTGGATGTTCATTTAGGACCTTGCTTGCAAAGGACATGGACCTCAGCTTCCTCCTTAGGCTATTTATTGGTTTAAGAAGCTAGCTCCACATCAAACGTGATGTTTATTCTTTTTTAATTTTGATTTTTTTCTGTTTTTCATCACTGATATTAATTAATTGGGGTGCCATCTGGACTTCCAGCACTTCTGTTGTCTCATTCTAATCTTTTCACAAAAGATTGGAAAAAAAAGTTTCTGCAAACGTCTTAGGAAATAACTCCCTTGTGGTCAGTATTAGGTGCCATCTTTTCATTGCAGAACTAGTTCTAAAGGCAGCTGGGAGGCACTTTATTGCAGGTAGACAGAGACAACCGAGGTCCAGGTCTTTCTCGGGGTGAATGTATGAAAGAAACAGGCATGACCTGAGTTCTCCTTCCCATGATGAGCCTAGTCTTAGTAGGCTTGTGTGAATGAGCACCCTCTTAACAATGGGTTTCATTTCATCATCTCAATCACTTTTTCAGGATTCATTTTTTTTCTAAATAGTCTTTGGTTTTAGTTCAAAGTTGTTAGTCCAGTCTCAAAATTGTTTCTCTTAGTCATTTGGGCTTCTCTGCTTGCTGGATTCTGAGTCCATAACTGCTTCCTTTTTTAACTGCCAGTTGTTAATGAGGCCTAAGTAAGCAGGCAGCCATCAGGGGAGTAGTGAATGTGGTATCCTTTGGATCTGTGGGTGCTAAACACAAATCAGCAGATTAAAAGACATATTTAAAAGTAACACAGATGAGAGACTGGGTGCAACACATTGGTTCACCATTTGTATTATTAAAAATGTTCACGTGTAATAACAAATACAGGATGTGCTAAATCATTCAACTGTGGAACACTATCTGAAATGCTTATCTCTTTCTTTTATCTTTGTTTCAAAAACCACCCTTCCAAAAAATGTCAGGAACTGGAATTATAACTGATCAGCCCAGGCGGATTTGTGTTTTTATTAAATAAATCAGAGTAATGTATTTTAGTATATTCTTGCTAATCATTACTACTACTACATACATTTTTGTTGCTACTCTTAAATAATTTCAAATCCATGGTTTTAAAAAGGTATGAATCAGCAAAATGAGAGCAGGAGCAAATCACCTGTTTCATTAAGAAAATAAATTAGCTTCTATGTAAGAAATCTGTTGGAATGACCTCTTGCATCCACCATGATACAGCGATCTCATGGATGATTTAAGAAAACCTGATGAAGTATCATGGCTTTTCTTGTTTTTTTAAAGAGCCTTGGGTGATTAAGCCCTCAAGAAATGTTGCCACTCCAATTCCACAGAAGTGGAAAACAGGGTGTCTGCTGTTGGCATATACAGTATTTGGTGTAAAGTAAAATGCCGCTTTTCCTTTAACACTAAAAATCATGCAGATATACGCTAAAGCCGTTAGTTGTGGGGTATGTGAGACTTGCTGAAGGAAGGTCCTGATCTTGATGCCAGACCCTGTCAGTTTACATGACTGAGAATCTATGTCAGCTGACTTCCCAGCACAGTTGTGCGCGTCCTTTTTTCTGACAGCCAATAGCGTGTTGCTTTATTGGAGCCATTGTGTGTACAAAGGGTTAACAGGTATGGACAGTTCAGTCCTTTTTTATTTTTTACATTCTGTTGTGGTACATAAAACACAACACAAAAGACAACGAGTCTCTGCTCTGTTAGTTTCCAAAATGCCCACATTCCTTATTCCTTGTCGCTGCATTACTGTATATGCATTGTATTTCTGAATGATAAGTATTCATTTGTCTCTCATGTACATAAGGCCTGCCCCTATGACTAAAATCTAAATCAAACCTTTTAGATTTTCTTGGGGCAAGTCACGGACTAGTTGGAGTGAGTCGCTGGCTATGTTAAAGTACTTGACTGGCTTTGATGAGAGTTGCTAAAATTATGGAAATAAAGACTATGACTGAAAATCACTGGAAAAGTCTAACGTTTAATATGACATGACTTTAAGTCTAGTTCATAATTTGATTCCATTACCTGTTTTCTCAAGATCCCAAAAATCACCTATCAAATTGTTTGATGTATGATGTTTCTGTTTCATATTGCAAGCAAAACAGTGAGCACTTCTCCAGATTCATTTTGGAAGGCATAACAGCTAACTCAGGAAGTCTTAGTGGTCCAAGTCGTGTTGTAATCCCAACTTACACCCCCTTGCAGCTATCTTCCTCATAAGGGAAAATGGATGTTGGAAACTCCATTAAACAAGAGGAATCAGAAATTTCCAGTATTTCATGTTCTTCCATCCTCACTTGAGAAATAAAACCCTAAAAACATTTCACTTCTTCTTAAGGTGGCTCTTTGCTATGCAGAGATAGAGAGAGAGCTCCTCAGACCCTTGTTGAGGTCCACCCCTGGGGCAGGAGGTCAGAAGCAGTGGATGTGGCAATGAGGGTGAACTGCACTAAATGTTCACCTAAACTGTGAACACGTCGCTATGGAATGAATTGAGTGTTCTGACTCCATTATTACTGTGTTTTTGTCAAGATGTATAATAAAGTCACCAAAGAAGAAATCTTTACTTCATTTCTCCATGTCCTTATTGAAGATTAAATAAAGATGAAGAGAGCAATTAGAAAAAAAGGTTTAGTCTGAAGCATTTAAGTACTAGCATGTGGAAATTGCACCAGTGGAAACATTGTGAATGAGGCCAGTAACATCATCAGCATTGATTGCTTTCATCTTTTGCATGTCATGGAGACATTAACACTGCATGCAAGGCAATTGTTCTTCTGAGTGCCATTTTAAAACAGTTGCTTATGTTTTTGTTTTGTGTTATAATGAGTTTCTTGAGCTAAACACGGTCTCATCTCTGATGGGGGATCACAGGAATCATCGATAGAGGGGTGCTTTCATCGGATTGGCTGGCCCAGCACTATCCCAGCTGTGAAATGGCCAATGAGGGGAGGCAGCTTGATGGTCGAGGTCTCCAGGACTCTGAACAAATCCAAATCATATTATATGATATCATCTACTGTTGAATTCTGCTCTGTATTTGTAATAATTCTATTGCACTATTATATTGTATAGAGGATTACTTGTGTTTTGTTTGGTGTATTGTATTGTATTTATCCCATTTTTTTGACACCCACTGCACGCCCAACCTACCTGGAAAGGGGTCTCTCTTTGAACTGCCTTTCCCAAGATTTCTTCCATTTTTTTTCCCTACTAGGGTTTTTTTTGGGGGAATTATTCCTTGTCTTCTTAGAGAGTCAAAGCTGCAGGGGCTGTTAAAAAGCAGGGTCTGTTAAAACCCATTGCGGCACTTCTTGTGGGATTTTGGAATATATAAAAATAAATTGTATTTTATTGTATTGTACAGTTCCAACTGTACTGGATTACAGTTGAAATGTAAGCATCGTTCAATGCAGCTTGGAAACTTTAATCCTTCATCAGTAACTTCATACAGTACTCAAAGACCAATAAGATGGAAAAAATGCATAGGATAAAGCAATGCCAAGAGGGTAATGAAAGCGGAAATAAGAATGCCAGAAATGTAGCAAAAGGAACAATCGGCTTCACAGTAACTTCTGGGTTGTATTTTGCATATGTTAAGTATGCAAATATTTGTTGCTTATTTTGGATGCATTCAGCATACAAACAATGCCTCCTTGAGCAATGTGCTCATCAAACACACACACATTGCAGGACTTGAACAACACACTGCACATTTGTTAACAGTGCTGAATCCTGCATGGCCAGGTGTTTGCTGGACAGTGCAAGGCCAGCAAATAATTTAGAAAACTATTTTTCATATTGACATCTTTTTGTTCTGCACCAAAATTCTGAAACACGATCATTATACTGCTGGCTTCTTTTCCACAAAAGAGCACACATAGGCTTCCTTGGTGGCTTTTTCAAATTTAGCATGGTCCTTCTCAGAGGTCAATAAAAACAAGTGTCAGTGTAATGTCTTGTGAACAATGCATTCTTGATATTGAGCTCTTTCTTTTTTTTTCAAATTATTTTGGGTATTGTTAAGGGAGAAAATGGTACTGGATTTTTTATACCTCTTCACTGCTTCTTGCTGCATGATCTTTATGAAGAAAAGGTGACAAACTAGAAGTATAAATGTGCCATTCAAAAACAAAAAAAAAAAAAAACGCACATTTTTATACACTGGATGTAGCTCTATGTACTTTAAAACATGTCAAAAAAGCAGTTGCATGCAAAGAACAAATTAAAATTAATACAGGATTATTAATGAATAAATCGTATACAAAAGGTAAAAATATAATACATAATTAAAAGAAATAGAGTTCTTAAAATATAGAATAGAATTTAGTGTCAGTCCGATAATAACGTCAGGTGGCCAGCGTGGACAAAAAAAAAAAAAAAAAAAAAATCCATTTAAGCTGGAGAAAAAAAAAATCTGTGCAGGCATTCCAAGCCAAAAAACCACCTGGTGCCCACTTGACATTCTATACCTAATATAAATGTCCTTACGTTGTTCTTTATTGGTTCTTTTTAGGCCTTATCTTAGAGGATTCAGCTCAGTGGCTCTTGTGACAAATGAGGGTATCCGCTTTCATTCAGACATCACAGGCGGGTGCACAGAACTTTGATCAGGTGATGATGTAGAACGCTACCACGGGAGAACCGGAAAAGAAAACAAGGAAATTAAAGATTACAAATGACTGCAGATTCACTGAAGAGAATGATAATTCTGTGTACAGTATATCCTGGGTATTATGAGTAGAGCTAAACTGAAGCTACGAAACAGCAAAATTAAAAAAGTGGGATTTTAGGAGTTTCTTAATATGATCCAGAGTGTTCGCCTGGCATATCTCTATTGGTAAAGGATTCCAGATTTTTGGTGCATAATAGCAAAGGGCTACATCACTACTTCTTTTAAGCTTGGATCTTGGAATTACAAACAGGTCAATATTAAAAGATCAAAGCTTATGACCTCAAGCGTATGGGGACAGGCATTCCAAAATATAGGAAGGAGCGAGATTATTTAAGTCTTTGCACACCATTAGTATTTTAAAGTCACTTCTGAAACACACGGGTAGCCAATATAATGATGAGATGTGATCAGATTTTCATTTTCTGGTTAAGATCCTTGCTGCTGATTTATTTCTTTCTTAGGTAGTCGATTTAGGAGTGCATTACAGTAATCTAGTTGACTGAAAACAAAAGCCTGAATTAGCATCTTGCAGTGTTATAAGAGGTCTAACTTTTGCAATGTTCCTTAAATTGAAAAATGCCACTCTAGTACTATGGTTAATATGTGATATAAGGTTTAGGTCAGAGTCCAAGATTATGCTTAAATTCTTCACTTCTGCCTTGAGCTTAAATGCTAATGTGTCAAGTTTATTTCTAATACCGTCACTATTTCTATTTTTATTAATAACTAAGGTTTCCATTTTTCCTTTTTTAACTGGAAAAAATTACTACTTATCTGTACATAAATACAAGACAGACATTGGATCAGAGAGTACAAAGCGTCAATGTCATCACGTGCTATAGATAAATAAAGCTCTGTGTTATCTGTGTGGCTGTGGTAGTTCACATACCTAATGGAAGCATACAGATTGAAAATGACAGTGGACACAGAAAAGATCTTTGTAGTACACCATATACAATATCATGAATCCCTGAACTGCAATCAGTACCACTAACAAAGTGTTCTTTACCAGTTAAATATAGGGAGCCTTTCAATGGACCAGTGCACTCTCTGGAGTTTATTCCTGCCTTGCACCCTATGCTAGCTGGGACAGACTCCAACATCCCCCGCGACCCTATTCAGGACTAAGCAGGTTATGACATAGCTGACTGACTGACTAAATATATAGAACACTAAAAGGCCAGTTGGTCCTTACAGTAATTACAGTATCATCTCCAGACAGAGGAGCAGCTTCAGCGACAGACTGCTGTCACTGTCCTGCTCCACTGACAGACTGAGGAGATCATTCCTCCCCGACACTATGCGACTCTTCAATTCCACCCTTTGGGTAAAAGTTAACAAAGTTATTGTCTGTCTGTTACACCTTCATTGTTATCACTCTTTAATTTAATATTGTTCTTTATCAGTATGCTGCTGCTGGAGTATGTGAATTTCCCCTTGGGATTAATAAAGTATCTATCTATCCATCTATCTATCTATCTATCTATCTATCTATCTATCTATCTATCTATCTATCTATCTATCTATCTATCTATCTATTACCTCTCTGTATTTAGCTGTATTCATCCTTCCCTTAATTCTGACCAGTCTCTCTCTCCTTGCTGCTAAGAACCACTACCATGCTTCACTGCGAGGATGGTATTAGGCAGGTGATGAGCAGTGCTTGGAGTTCTGCCCAAACAATTCAGTTTTGGGCTAATTAGACCATAGTATCTATATCTCCATGCTCCCAGAATCCCTTAAATGTCCATTTACACAAGAGTGGCTTTCATCAAGCAGTTCTTCTATAAATGCCTGATTGATGGAGTGGTGCTGAGACCAACGTCCTTCTGATAGGTTCTCCCAACTCAGCAGAGGACAACTGAAGTTCTATTAGGGTTTAAAATTAGGTTGTTGGTCACCTCCTTGACCAAGACCCTTCTTGCTCAGTTACTTGGTTTGGCTGGGTAGCCAACTCTAGAAAGAGTCCTGGTGGCTGCAAATTTCTGCCATTTCACAATTATTGAGGTCACTCTGCTGGAGAGTTTCTTGGACCTTAAGGCCTGTGTTTTGTCTTGACATGAATTGTGAGTTGTGTGACCTTATAAACACAGGTGTGTGTCTTTTTATACGATGTCCATTCAATTCATTTTGCCACAGGTGAACTCCAATCAAGTTCTAGACACATCTCAAGTAGAATCAAAGCAGACAGGATACACCTAACCACAATCTGGAGTGCCACAGCAAGGGGGCGAAATAGTTGTATGAATAAAAGATTTCCGTCTTTGATTTTTCATAAATTTGCAAACCTTTCTGAAAACATGTTTTTGCTTTGTCATTATGGGTTATTGAGTTTAGACTGATATACAAAAATGGCAAATTTACCCAATTCAAATAAATCTACAGCACAATAAAGTATTCACAAAATGAAAGGATCTGAGTACTTTCTGAATCCACTGTATTTTGCACAACATCTGGTGGGGCTGTCCCCACTGGCCTTTAAGGCAGAAACACCACCGCAAGAGAGAAAGAGAGCTAATGAAGACAGTGCGCTGGAGTGGGCCTAAGTCATTTTCTTGTCAGTACACATTGATTCAAGTCCACAATATGATCAGACAATTCTGCTGTTAGGCTTTTGACGCCAATAAGGAGATCTGAATCCAGTTTTAAAAAGTCTTTGAATGATTTTAATCAGCTTTATAATATACTTGTTTTGGTTGTTTTCTCCTGTAGTTGGGAGTCCAGCAGTAACTGGCAGGTGTTTTCAGAAGTTCATGTTTGTTTTATTAATAACTTTTTTTTTCATAGTCAAAACAATAACATGGCCCCTGGGATCCTAAAATGGTGACAGAACAAGGCATTAAATGTTTTTATTATATATATTAAAAATCATTTATGCAAACATACAGAAAGAAAGGAAATGTCCAGACACTCAGAATTACAACAGAATTACAATAGTGGTGTACAGCAGTAGCTTGGCGTTCTTTAAAATTAGATGCTGTTTTGCAGGAACTAGATGAATAGAGATTGATCAGCAAATGGCTATTTCCCTATACAGGAATATTTTGGACAAAATAAAATAAATACATATAAGTACTGTGAAATGTGACAATCAATAATTAAATGTTTCACAAAATGCATGTTTTTTTGTGCTTATTTCTTAATGTGTTTCAGTGATTCAGCATGCAACATGAAAAAAAGCCCTAAAATGAAAACTGTCACTTGTCACTCGTCACAGCTGAGGGGCGGGTTTTGGAGAGTCTTGTTTTTTGATTGGCTAATCGTCGCTGTAGGGGCTGCAAACCTGCGATTATCAAGAGCCTCGTTTACAAGAGACACCTCACATGTAATTTCTTGAATTAAAGTAGCTGTTTTGCACATTAATTCTGGGTAACGTTTTATTACACGGCCACAACCGTGCAGGATTCCCAAATCAAGCAAAGCGCATGCGTCCGCTCGGTGGACGACTCACCAGTCAAAAAATAATACGTGCTAGAGCCCACTCTCTCAACTGTGACGAGTCAAAACGACAGTTTTCATTTTTGGGCATATTTATTATTACGTGAGGTGCCAGTGAAATAAATGAAAAAATAATTAAGTACATAAAGAAGTGAGCAAGAATTTTATTTCGTGCCACATTTAATTAGTTATACTCATATTTATTGACACATTTTACTTTTTTTTTCATAGTACTTTTTTTTTGCAACTTTTTTGCACCATTTGTTGATTTATTTGTTGTGTTCTACATATATGTCTGCACTGGAATGAGCTGCTTTTAATCTCATTGTACATGTGGATAGTGACAAAAAAAGACATTCATACTTTTATTTATTTGCGTATGTTTGTTTAATTTTGTCCGAAATATTCCTCCATAGTTCTCGTCATTATTGTTCACATGTACTACTATTCCAAAGCCTGTGGGACACACGTATACTTGGAAGACTTTAGGACCCAGTAGCGTACGGGATTGAGGAACTAGTAGAGAGGAGGTGAGATTATTTCAGCTTTAGGAAAAAAAATATTCACGTCGAGTCAAGCTGTAAGCTGTTAAGTGAACTTGTGGACTGTACTGTAAGCAAATCAAACGCGCAGCGTGACAAGAAAGGAAGATCTGATCGCTCCTGTTTAATACCTTTTGCTGCCATGAAAGAATTCCATTTTAAGGACAACTTTTGGGTAAGTAAATAAATTGTTTTATAGCGTAGAAAAATCGATTACTGGAAACAAATGTACATAACCGCAGCATTTTAGTTTCTGGCTTGAGTTTTGCTCTGGCTCTTCATTCAGCTCGTGTCCCGACAAGCCTCGGCTGCCGTCTTTTTCTGTCTTCGGACCTGTCAAGCTCTGCATTACACTTTTTTTTATTCTCCTTGCTGTTCGTTCCTGTCAGCCTAATTCAATCGGGCAGCTTTCGATGGGCTTCAGGTGAGGTGATAAAGGAGCGAGCTAGCCGGTCTGCGGTACTTGACACACTGGCTGCTTAAAGTTGAGGTCATCAGCAGATCTTCTCGTACTAACAGGTTAGTTGTCGCTTTCAGCGTGTCTGTGAAACGCTTGCCAGCAAGGATTTTTTCATACTGTTCACAGCGTTAAATAACCTTTTCTCACTCATGATTAGAATTTGGCAGAATTCCATTCGATGTTCTTATTGGATTACGTGACACAACAAATGTAACAATTAAAGATTTCTAAATTGTTATTTACAACAGTAAGAAATACTTTATAAGATGGGTGCATTAAACAAATGCATCGACTTCTTTGAGTGTACAATAACATGAATATCGGATCATCGGAGCTTTTGAAGCGGTCAGTGTGCCTCCGTCAGTTTTAAAAAATGTGCGAACATAAACTGTTGTGTTATATGTCAAAATGTGTGGTCTTATTATGATTTTTATTAAGCCTTTATAGCGGAAAAGGACCAGACAGAAATGTGATTGTCGTTCCGTCCAGGGATGGGTCTTGTCTCACGGACGGTGCAATTGGGATGAGCTCCGAAATAACGGCTAACGTGCAGAAGAAACAAATGAAAGCATGCTCGATTGCGCAATCCGTGGATCCCACAATGAAATGTGTGCTTCCCCTGATGGTGCAATGGATTCAATTGCTTTATGATAACAATTATTATGAAAGTCATTCCAGTCATTCATTTCGCTTAATGAAATCGCATCAAATGGCTTTGTATAAAATGTACATTGGCCTTTCATTCAGGTCGTCTTCAAGTGCGCACTGCTGTAAGCAAGTCTTACTTGTATCAATGAACTTCCGCTAGTGAATGTATACTGTTCACAAATAACATTTTACAATTTTACAGTTTCATTTTTCGTAAAGTTTAGCCTTGTTCAAAATGAAAGATTTGCTTCTTTCTTGCAATTCAACTTTTTGGGAACGTAAATTTATTTTTTATGGTTCTTGATCCGTCGATCGATTCAGTCACCCCGAGCAACATCATCACCGCAAGTGTGGAACTGTACTTCTATTGCCCAGGATAAGCCATCCTCTTTTTGACACTACTTGTTCCAATGCAGGGTTTGTACTTTTTATCTTTCACAAAGTGCAGAATCCATTGTAGTGATCATCATAATGTCATATATATATAAATAGTATATAGACCAATACCAGATATTTGTCTGTGACCTTATTGTAAGATGTGGGACAAGCTTTCTAACTGACCCTTAACAGCCCTGGGATCCTTGGTTTGAAATACTTAATTAACTAATCAATTGACTTTATTACCCCTAAACAAGAGGGAAAGAATGAACAAAGTTTATTGCTCTGAACAATAAAGATAATTAACTTAATAATAACTTTATTGCTCCTAACAATAATAAATAACAAAATGAATTAATCAAATAATAAAATCAATTGTCTCAAATTACTATTCATTAATGTATTAGCTTTATTGTCCCAAAAAATAATAAACCAATGAATTAATGTATTTATCGTCCCAAACAGTAAAAAATGATGAATGAATGAACAAATGAATGAAATTATTGGCCTGAATAATCATTCATTCATTCATTAATCATAGTAAGCTTATATCTTTCCCACTCTTGCCTGTCAGTGAATCTCTAATCTAATGTACTTGTATTTACATTTGCTTTCTTCAATTAATATGGAAACATAGCAACAGGCAAGCCAATTTGTGTTTTCTATTAATTAAGCTGAAGTACTTTAATATGATACAGTTTTGTTTATCATGGCGTCAGAGAGTGGTAACATGTTGCATGTTTGTCGGACATACAAGTAAGAATTTCACTGTACTCTGTATATGTGACAATACTACTGCTACTATATAGCATTGCCCAGACAATAAAGACTATTCAATGAATCCACTTTGTTGTCCTGAACAATAATGAATGTATATTACTATTCTGAAGAATGAATAAATGAATGGATAAATCACCTTCATTGTTTTTAGATTGAATCAATAAATGAATGAAATAACTTTATTAAAGCATAGTCTTTAGTATTTGGTGTTAAAGATATAGCCTAGAATAACAAAAGTAGTAAAACCTCATCTCTGTGTCCTCATTATGACGCGGTATGTAATTGGGATACTTTTAAAATATTTGTTATATTTATCACTCCTTAAAATGACACATCCCTCCATTTTCTAAACTTGCTTTATCCTGAGCAGGGTGGTGCAAAAATGATGCACAGAGTCTTGATTACACTTTGACAGAAGTCTCTTGAAGTTATCAATCACAAAATCCAATATGAAAACATTAATACTCAATACTTTAACATAAAAAACAGGAGACCTAAGACATTCTGTAGCCACTCTCTCAGGCAGAGGCACTGTCAAACCTGTTTATTTAAAGAAGGATAAGCCATATAAGAGCTCCTCACTACCAAGAACTTTGAAGGAAGCCATTGCAATAATGAGTGTGTCCACGTGAGAAGAAGCTCTGCAAAAGTTTGAAAGCAGAGTTGTTTTTTGCTCTGACGTGTAACATTCTGTATTTGTCATTGTTAATGTGGTGTTTGCTGGTTTGGAACCGGGCATGGTGACACACTGCTGCAGCACTTTTACAGAAACTCATTTCAGATACCTGCCTAGTCATTGTCTGTCTGGACTTGTGTATGTTCTCTTCATGTCTAGGTGGGTGTTTGTCTGGGTGCTCCTTTTTTTTTCCTCCCATATCCTAAAGATGTGTGTGTTAGATTAACTGGTGACTCTAAACTGAGTGTACGTGTGTGTGCTTTGTGGTGGACTGCAACCCATCCTGGGTCGGTTCTCAGTTTGAGCATCTGTGACTCAAAGTGGATTGGACAGCTTGGAAAATGTTATTTCATTAAATCTCAACTTTTCATTACACACTATTGTTATAGGTTTGATAAAAAGTGAAATACATACAGTTAAATATGCTTCACTCTAGACAGATTGCAGAAGGCTATCATCTAAACAAGGTAGGGCTGGGTGGTATATACGATCAAAATTCTATTTCACGGTATTTTTCAAAATTATACCAGCGTCACGGTGTTTAACGGTATTTTTTTCCCCATGCGTGACTGGATGTTAACCACATTTTTCACTGCACTTACTGCTGTAGACTTGCTAAGAATAACCTATTTCACTGTCATGAGAATTGTACATTGTACAAAAAAACATTTTAATGTGCACACAAGTATTAATACAGGTTTGCATGGCCCCATAAAATGATCGTTTTCAAATTGACATTCACTAATGAAGAGAAGGAATCACATTGCATGACAGTTGCAGTCAAAATATAAAACCATTTTATTGAACAAATTTTGCAAACAACTTAAACTATAATTTTGACAACATATTTTCAACCATCCAAAGAGGCATTTACACTTCGTAAAATATCCAGAGGTGCTTGTCAAAAGTTGTATTGCACTGAACATGTCTTAGGAAAGGAATAAATAGTAAATATTTTTTGTAAACCAACTACACTTTCTGTTAATGTTAACAATCTCGTTAGCTATATGGATTGTAATGGCTTTGGTTATCTCGATCCACCGCTTGCTTTTTTTGTCGTAGGCAATCCTCTAGCAAATGTGTCTACAAGTAACGTCTGATTTGAGTGTCCCCTAGCTTTTTCAGTTTTACCTGAGGACGTGGAGGGTGCCAATCTTAGTTCCATGCATTCATGGTACACCAAAGCATGTTTGCAGCTAAGGTGGTGTAGCAAATTGCTCGTGTTGCTGCCTCCGGCGACAACTTTAGCTTGACAGCATTTGCAGTAAATAGTTGTTTGGTCCACATCCAACCTTTTAAAACCAAAACCTCCAGACAACAGATGCAGCTCCTTTATTCGGCAAAAGTTCTTCTGTGTCATCATGTTCAACTTTATCGTCTGCTACAGCTTCAGTTTTGGTATGTTCTCTGTCCATTTTCACCACTCAATACCTCCACTAACGCATGTACTCCGTTGCATGCGTGTTTAGCGGTGTAGCAGTGAAAAAAGTCCCACCTTAAACAGTTTCCCGCTGCGCCACATTGCAAACATTGTTTAGGCTATTTAAACCGGTATTGCGGTATAAGAAAAATCCATATCATAACAAAAATAAAAAACGGTTTTCGGTATGAACCGTTATATCTCCCAGCACCAAAACAAGAAGTTTCAAAAACAGTATGCTACAGAACTAGGTTTAGCCGTTCTTTTTGTCAGCTATAATTTCATCACCCTGTATCTAGAATATTCTTGTGATTGCTTATTTTTGTTTAACACAGTTTTTAATCATATTCTAATTTCCACTTTTAACAGTCAGTCAGCTGCATTAGTTGTTTCTGCATTCTGATGGAACCACGATTTTGTGTTTGCTTTGTGCATGTCACGGTGAGTGCTGTCGCAAGGCACTTTAAAGAGCAGTTGACAATGTTTCACATGTGCTTAGTCCCGTACAGAATTCAAATAAAAGTCAGGTGTCCCAAGATGGGGACATTTCATGGCTCAGCTCTGTTGTCTAGCACTTCTTATGTAAGTGGATGCATGGCAAAAATTCATTTGACTCTGACATATACTCAATGAACGCTTTTTGTTAGGTTCACCCATCCACTACTGGGTATCAGTTCATCAAGGAACAGATTCAGCAAGATGCTCACAACATTCCTTTTGGTCCATGGTAGTTCCTGCAGATGTTTTGGCCATGCATTTATACTGCAAACGGCGCATTCTAAAGGTAACATACTAGATTGAGATCTGGGGACTGTTTACGACAAGTTGAAATCACTGTCATGGTCATAGAACCAGCTTGAGATGATGATTTCTGGGTGGTATGACATTACCCTGTTTGAAGCATTTATTTGACTGTGGTCCTAAAGGAATGCACATAGGGAGCGACAAAGCTTAGGTATGCTGTAATGTTCAATTTATATAAAGAGGCCTAATGTGTACCAAGAAAACCTAAGTCTGTACTGCAGACTTAAGTCATGGTGGATCCCTGGATTCATGCAGTTTACACCAAATCTCTGAATGTCATAGCAGAAAGTGAAATTGATTAGGCTGGGTGAGATTTTTCAAAATGTCATTCAATAATTATTGGCGGTTCCATGCCCACTGTAGTCTCCCCTTCCTCTTCTTAGCTGACAAGGTGGAACCTGGAATGGTGCTTTGCTTTTATATCCATCAGTTTCATTGTATTGTGTATTCAGAGATGCTCTTCTGCCCATGTCTGTTGTAAAGATCTGTTATTTGAGTATACAGTAGGTGGTCTTTCTGCTGTCTCGATTGTGTCTGGCCTTCATTACTACTTCTCAGTTTCTATATTACTGTCTGACATTTCTCAGCTTAACTCAGTGCCTTGTGGCTCAGTGTAATAACACCATATTCTTTTGACTTGTATGTGTACTCCACACAACTGATTGGTTATTAAGATCACAAGCTGTCAATTCAAACCACAATTGGATGGATTTGTACATCTTTAATTTTAAATGTTTCTTATTTCTTCATAAACTCAAGCCTCAAAATGTAAAGTATTGAAATAACCATAGGTTTACATTACGGTCAGCACTGCGGCATTACCATTTTATTTTGGTAATTGACATACAAAGAAAACATACCAGAAGTGAAGAGTTGTTGGGACTCCTCGTTGCTGATGATTTAGCCGTAGTGGCCGATTTAGAAGGTGAAGTACAGAGAAGAGTATGAAATTTGGCAGGAAGTCCTAAAACACAATGGACTGAGAGAAAATGTCCGAAAGAGAGAATATCTAGTGTGCAGTAAAGGATGGGATGAAAGAATAAGAGTTGCAGACAGAAGAAATGAAGAACTAACACGAGTGAGCCACGTCAATATTAGAGTTCCATGTACAAAGCAAAAGGTTGTTGTGAAAGAGCAATAAAGGATGGGGATAGAGTACTATGGATAAAATGGAAAGAAATGCAAGGAATGATAAGTGAGTGAAAATTGTCAAGAAAACTTAAGTGTAAATTGTATAAGACAGTAGTTTGACCAGTGTTGGTCAGACTATTTGTCTGAAACTGGGGCTTTTAGAAGGAACAAGGAGAAGCTCCTCATGACAACAGGAATGCATATGCAGTAGTGGCTGCTGTTCAAGAGAAAGAAAAACACGTGAGGAAATCTGCAAAATTGGAGGTCCACGTGTATTTTGAAGGAAGTCATGGGATATAGGATATGATAATTTGGGTGCATTGCCAGTAGAGAGACCATCATAAGTAGAAAAGAATGATAGCTCTTTATGGAAGGGAAGAACAGAGTCTTAGGTGGAGAGATGTGGTGGGAAAAGATTTGAAGGTCTGAGTACACGGCATGCTGCAGACAGGAAAAATGGGGATAGAGTAGGGGTCCCCAACTCCGGTCCTGGAGGGCCCCAGTAGCTGCAGGTTTTCAGTCTAACCCTTTTGTTAATTAGTGACCTAGTTTTTTTCTGCTAATTAACCTCTTTTGAATTAATTTTAATTGACTTTGTTTTTTAAGAGTTGTTCCCCTGAATTCCTTCATCGTTCCTCTGAATTGCTTTAATTCTTTCCTTAAATGGCACCCAAACAGAAATGAAATGTGAAGTGAGAGAGCCAACAGAAGACCACCTAAGTGAGGGCCTGAAACTCCTACCAATTTCACTCCAACCAGTTGCTTAATTAGGCACCGATTCTTGTTGTTAATTAAACCCGTTCTTTAATTCCATGGCTTGTTGCTGCTCTCATTGTGCAATAGCATACATTTCTGAAACTGTTGATTTTCTCTTTTCTAAGAGCTCTAAGAGCTCTGTTAGAATGTTTTAAACATTCCAGAGACCTTCACATTCCAGAAACCTTCATCTTTGTTTATTTTCAGATATTGTATGATCGACACAGTTTGCTGGTAATGTTTTGGCTCATTTTGTATCTCATTATTGTTTGACTGCTAATTAAGGAAAAAGAAACAATTAAGGGGCTTGTGTCTTCAAGAGCAAATCAAATAAAATTAATTCAAAAGAAGTTATTTAGCAGCAAAAACAGGCCACTAAATAAGAAAAGGGTTAGAATGAAAACCTGCAGCTACTGGGGCCATCCAGGTCTAGATTTGGGGACCCCTGGGCTAGAGGATCCAGATGGCCAACCCCTAACAGTTTTAAGTTACAGAAAAAGATTAATTGCTCTGCATATTGGCTTTAGGGTGAGAAGTTCTGTCAGTCTACAGTAAGCAATAGACAGATTTGTCAATCTGCATAATTAAAAACATTAAAAAAATTTTGACGACAAATCGCCATTCCTTAGGGAATCAGAACCGGGAGGCAGCAGGTGAAACGGGTTGGAGGAGCAAAGGTGAGAGAAAATGGAGAAAGAGAGAACAATCAAGTCTGTCTATTGGCTATTTTAATTGTATTATTTGAGCTGCGTGGATTAAAAATCCTTTATGTGTATCCAGAGTAGTGTTGGGTCTTGTGTGTCTGGGGTTTGGAGGCTCAGTGGCACCCCCTACTGTTTACAATTTCTAAAAATCAATATAAATAATATATTCTCTTCCCTGATCATATGCTTTTGTTCTAGTATGCAAGAAATACCTGATCTCATCCATCTAAATCCATATTGGATATTTGCTAATACACCTGTCCTTTTATTCTTTTATGTTATAATTGCTTCCAATAATTTACTCAAGATGCATGTTATGCTTACTAGCCTATAGTTACTTGGATCAGTTCAATCAACATTTTTATATAATGGGACAACATTTGTTAGCTTCTAATCTGAAAAATATCCATCAACGGTTTATAAATGTACTAACTAACCTCCTTAAGCACTCCATTAAAAATGTTATCTAGTCATAGTCAGTTGATCTTTACGTTTTTCATCTTAGCAACACTTCTCTCTCTTATTACCTTGCTAGTTCTCCATATCTTGTATTTATAATGAAGATTAATTCAATGCAGAATTTAAAATATGTTTGTGTTTTATGAAGATTTTATGAGTATCTTAGTTCTTTATAGTAGTTTGTTTAATTTGCTTCAGAACATTTGAATGTGAACCTGAAGCTTTCCTTCTCGGCCTACTAAAACATGAGCTGAGCGCTAAGACATTTTTATGGCTTTAAAAGTGTCTAAGCTTTCATTCTACGTTTCACTACTAATTTCAGTTTCAGTAGTTACCAATTATTGGCTAACTAAAAAGATTACAATATGCAAGCTTTTGAGGCAACTCAGGCCCCTTCTTAAGGCAACATGTAATCTGAAGAAGGGGCCTGAGTTGCCTCGACAGCTTGCATATTGTAATCTTTTTAGTTAGCCAATAAAAGGTGTCATTTTCTTTGACTTCTCCTTTCATTCATTCATAATGTCTAACACGGTACAACACCCTAGTACTACAGCAGTTACCCAGCAAACCAATTTGATTGTTCTTGGATGTCACTTTTACAATGTTAGCTCCTTGTTTATCTAAGTAGGGTCACTGATAATACTGAGCAAGGAAATACAGGAATCTGTAGTAATGGTGCCTGCTGACTCTCATTGAGCCAAAATTACATTTTAGTTTTGATTGTGCTCATTTTTTCTCTCTCTTTTTTTGGAATATGAACATTTTTTGTTTTGCTCTTAAATGTATTTATTTCACAATTCTGTGGTTTGATGACTTCTGATCTCTGCGATGGTTTCATAAATGGTCTTTTGAGAAATCACCAGTGAGGTCTATTTTTGATAGCTGGCACTGTCTTGCTGTAACTTTCTTATTTTATTATAAATACTTTTCCTATCTGACAGGTGGGGTGGCTGACCAGCTTTCCACTTCAGATGTGACTTTTGTCGTCTTCCATTGCTTTTTCTTTAAATTTCTAACCTCACTTCCATCTACCAGTTGAACCGTTTTCCTATTTCAGCTCCCGACTTTAATGTCACCTGCTGACACACTGAAAGAAGCTTTTCAGCCACAGCCTAGAACCATTTCTGGCCAAAACCACTTCTGGAGTGCGCAATACTCAAAGGATGCTCTGCCCCCAGCCTTCTGGATCTCCCTGTAACAGCCCCAGATACCCCATACCATCACAAACCCCAGATTTCCTCTATGGGGGGCAGCCAACCCACAGGTAGTTTGTCCTCCCCAATATAAAGTAGTGTCTCACAGACAACACAGAGGACTTCCACTTTTGTGGTCTCTGGCTGTCCAGGGATCTTAAGGGAGACCATCTAGGAAAAGCTTGGGTTGCTGGAAGAGGGAAGAGGTGTTGGCATGGCCAAAAAGGGGCGCTTGCACTATGGTCTGAATGTGAGTTCTAATGCCCCAGTGCAGTGAATGGGACACTTTGCTGTAAATATGTTACCGTCCTTCAGATGAGATGTAGAATCAAGGTCTTGACTCTATGTGGTCTTAAAAGATCCCTGGGCATCCTTTGTAAAGAGCAGCATGTATCCCGATGTATAGGCTTAGTTGCCCTCCATGTCTGCCTAGTCGTTCCCTGTCTCTAAGTGGCTATCTCTCTCACCACTTCACCACCTAACAGCAAATGTGTGGTGAGCATACTGGCACCAAAAATTGCTGCCATTGCATTATCAATTCACTATGAAAAGCGCTTTGAGTAGTGAGAAAAGCGCTATATAAATGTAAAAATTATTATTATCATCTTTCAGCCCCCCTAATAACTACTCCTGCTGCACTTACTAAGATATATGAACTGGCGACCCCCAGTGGTATTCCTACTTTTGCTTTGGCTCAGTGATGAGCGTCAGGATTATGAGAGTCTATTCTTTTCTTCCTAAGGTCCTGCCTCTGTTTTGTGTGGACCCCTTCGCTCCTTAATCTCAGACTTGACTGAGCACCACACTAAAATCTGTGTTGTGTATCTGGTTGCAGTTTGAAAGTGGTTGGGTTTATTTCTTTTCTGCAAACCATGCCTTTTCTATCATTGAATCATTTTTAAACCACTTGCTGTATTGGTGAGCAAGAAAATATTTGTGAAAAAATAATTGGCTATATATGATGTTTACTTAATCCGTACAAGTCCTGACTTTGTGAGCTAATATTCAGGCATACACATTTTTTTCACTTGTTGAAATGTAATGTTCTTATTCCTCACATTTGACATATTTGTCAGCATAATTTACACAAATTATGCTGCATTGATGGCTTGTGTTTAGCATTTAGTGTCATCATTGCCTGAGATGAAAAAAAACAATTATAAAAAAAGGACTGGGATAAACAGAGGAATCCAAAATGGGTCAGAGCAAGAAAGGTGAAAGCAACCTCACGAGTAAAACCAAAATGTTGACCAAAACCCGGGTCAAAAAGTGAAGAAGTGATCCTAACTGATGACAAGTATTCCTTTACCAAGATTTTTTGCAAATTTTAAATCTATTCAAAAGCTTGGGTGCAAGTCCTTGTGCTCTGCCATGTTCAATAAATTCAGTGCAGTTATGTGATGCATCACATAACTTGCGACAGGGGTAATGCTGCAGTCTATTTACCTCCGAATTCAGATGTCAGAGTGGGGAATGATGTCACACCTGGGTTGACAGTGTTCCAGTAAGGCATTTCGAAAATCAATACAGATGTGTCCAGGAAAACCTGTTATTCTTGCTCTTTTGGAATGCAGAGAACTACTGAACAAGCTGAAAGCAATGTATCATGTGAGTAGTTTGTGCATCCAAACACCATGCCAACATGTCCACAGATAGAAGTTGGACGATGCTGTGTGCATAATTTAATGAAACACAAATAGACAGAAGTGCTAATAAACAGCATAATATTACAGCTTTCCCTTTATTCATTTCTGTTGTTGTGCAGTGCAACCATCTTGGATTTTAAGGTCAGGGTTGGTGAGGCTCTTCTAGCTTTCTGAGCAGGAAATCTGACTTGTGAGGGCATTTCATTTAAAACTTCCTGCTTGGAATTTGGAAGTTTGGGATCCTGAGGTGGTTTGTCGTGTGGTGGGTGCAGCAATGCGATGTGTCAGTGCATGCTCCCAACCTCTCTCCTCCAGTCCAAATGGAATACAGCAAAACAACTATAAACAACATGGCTGCTGCAAAGAAACAGGATCCCAAAAAAATGGATACGATCAAGAAAGAAAACAAAAACAAATGGCACAGGAAACCAGAAAAGTTCTAGTAAAAAAGTTATTAAATAATAGTAATTTGTATCATAGCAATAAATATAAGAAATTAAAAAAAATAATGATACAAAACCAATACATCACAAGAGGTATATTTAGGCGTCACTTGACTAAGAATGACAAAGATAAAAATGAAAATTCTGATAGTACTTTGCTGACTGGACTACTCTGCGTTAAATGGAAATTTTGTTGTTAAAATTAATAAATGAATGAAAATAAGTTTTTATGTTTAATTTGTGATGTCGCCTCAGCACTACAGTGCTCCCCTGCCTATCACGGAAGTTATGTTCCAGACTCATCAGCGATAGGTGTAAATCTGCAATATAGAAAGACCATATAAATAAACATTTTATTATAGTTTAAGCCTTAAAATACCCCTTCCACACGCTTTAAACACATGTAAACTTATTAAAACACACTTCGTAAACACATATGATATGTGGATGTCGGGCTAAGGATATGAGTAACATAAAAATAATAATAATATACAGTAATAATAATAATAATGTAGCATACTGTCGATTCATTTCAAGCCGTAATGGCGAGTGACGTCCACGTAAAGTTTTCCTTTCCTTCTTAGAAGATGCAGGAGCCATCGTAGGGCTTAAAACAAAACGAAAAGTTCTCAAAAAGTTTGCTCACAACAATCGGACCACAAGGAAGGTACGTGATACGCAGAGAACTGAGATGCGTCAGGGACCCACGCTCACTGTTCTTGCGAGATTACACCATGTTAGCACCGCTCTGATTGGTTGAGTCTCCCCTTTCAGCCGATAACGGGCCTTGTAAGAAATCATCTGGGTACTTTAATGTGACACTCTGTGTCTACCGTAGTGACTGCTGAAAACCGTATGCATTGTTACGAATTGGCTGCAAAATACACTACAGGTAGGATGTACTTGTTGAATTTTTCCGCGATATACTGGGGCCGCGATAGCTGAACCGCGATACAGCAGGGGATCACTGTATTTTGGTTTTGGATTTTTTTTGTGAATGCTTCCATTTTGTGCTGCTTCTTCTTGGTTGCAGTCATTCTGTTTATTGTTGCTAGGCCTGTTGCTGGTCATATAATATGGATGTCATGTGACACATTATGTCATCGTGTCCTACCTATTTAAGATGATAATATGCAAATTCAGACAGCCTTGCTTTGGATTGAAGATACAACCTTTTTCCCCATTGAGTATTTCTGTAATTAGGAGTCAGGGAAAGGTTATTTGCATTCAATTTTTGGATGACATTTTGTGTTTTTAGTATGCATTTTTTTTGTATCCAACCACTGTCAGTTCAATGACAACTCTTGTCTCTCCCTTTCAACACCATGTTTATCTCTCAGTCCATTTCCAGTCTTTTTCTAAACACAACTTTTTGTAGAGCTTTGATCAGCATGCTTTGGGATGTCGATGAGTCAGCTGATGAGTTGATTCTTGATGTTTTTTAAGTTCAAATTCAGATTGTTCAAAACATTAAGAAAAGTTGAATTTAACATGGTTTCTGTTTGTGTGCCTTTGGAAAATGAAAATTGGTTTTCACGACTTAAGGTTATAATTTTAGTCTGTAAATTATCATTTATTGTGTTGTTTAGAACTCCTGAATGACTACATCCTAGCAAACATACAAAACTTTAGAAGGAGAGTTTGTTCCGGACGTCCACCCTGAATGCTGAGACAATGATAGCTACTGTAGAAATTGTTTCATTTAACCAGGATTTTTGCATTTGGCTTTGTTTAGTCATTGACTTTGACCTATTGATTTGCAAAAACTAGCATGAGTAGGTTTTGAGATACATAATTTATTGAAATATACATGTACGCCCACATGAGGGCACATGCACACACAAACACATTTGCAAACTCAAAGAAATATACTAAGTAATGATAGCTGACGAGGATGTCGGTCGTACCGGAGCTCAAGTTGAGTGATAAAGAGAAAGAAAGGAACACGCAAACACACCCATACCACAATAGCCCTGTGTCAATCAGTCTGTCTTTGCAGCTTGTTTATCACATTTTACCAAATGTGTTTAGTTGCAAATTAAATATTATTGAAGTTGTTCACTTTACTCAGTGGTGCTCCGGTTCCTACCCACTGTCCAAAGACATGCAGGTTAGATGAACTGGTGACACTAATTTGGCCCTAGTGTGTGTGTGTGTATATGTGTGTGTGTGTGTGTGTTCATCCTCTGATGGACTGGCATCCTCTCCAGAGTTTGTTCCTGCCTTACGCTCTATGCTAGCTGGGGTAGACTCTAGAGCCCCTCACAACCCTGATCTGGATTAAGCGGGTGAGAAAATTACATGAAATGACTTTATTCAATTTCCTGTCCATTTTACTCTACATTCACTTGTGTTCATAATAAATATATAATGTACTTGATTTTATATTATTGCATAGTACAATTGGTTGTATTGCTTCGTAAAATGTTCCATGTAAATTTTAATTCAGTGACTCCAAGTAAGTCCTGAATGGACTGTTGTATACCTATTTATTTATTTATTTGTACACACACACACACACACACGCACGCACATTATATATATATATATATATAATATATATATATATAATCTATCTATTATAATTTTAAAAAATCTGTGACGAAACAAGACTTTTTGGAAGACGAGATACGACTTTTTGGAAGATCTTTTGAAGTCCCATGAGTTAAGACCTTGGCCTTGAGATTTTTTCAAGTCACGCCAGCTTCTCAACCATATACGACCACGCATACAGTACTCTCACCTCATTTGTTTGAATGCTTTTGACAGACACATTTTCTGCTCTCTCAGCTCTTTTATAAATTTTAACATTATGATCATGGAGAAGCAATGCAAAATAGAATTGAAAGAGTTAAACGATCGGACGTATTAGAAATTCTACAGCCAATAATGGATAGAATTCCATACATCCAAAAGTATTGCACTCTACACTAAATTTACCTGCAAAACCCTCACATGCATTTATTGGTTACTTAGTAAAATAAATTATAACCTCCTGATGATGTAGATCGTTTTGTCTGTGCTGAAATTCCAAACAGAGAAACCTATCCTGAATTATGGTACAAAGTCATTAAACACGTCTCACTGACCTCATTTAAAAGGTTCAGTATGTTGGGACTCAAAAGAAAAAAAGTGTTTAAAGAAATTTCCTAAAGCTTTCATTAATTTAACAGATATGGCTAAGGTTGGCTTTCCTGATTATCAACACAGAGACAACACACTAATAATGGAAAGAAAGTTGTTAAAATTGTGATGATCGATAATTCAATGATTGTACTGTATAACCGGTATTTGCTCAAACGAATAAATGGTCATATTAATGTTGAGTATTGTGCATTGGTTATGAGTATTATGTACATCTACAAGTACATTCATAAAGAGTACATGTGAATGTATCCAAAGAACAGTCTCAGGACGAAGTTCAAGCTTATTTAGATACTCTGTACGTCAGTGCAATGGAAAGAGGTGGCATTTAATGGAATTGCCAATGCACAGTCGAAGTCATTCTGTTGAATTATTACCAATTCATTTACCAGGTCAGAATATGATTCAATTTAAAGAAAGTGAAGAAGCATAAGCTTTACAGGTAGCGAAAAAAAAGGGCTTATTTTGAACTTTAATAAAAATGACGTAAATACAGAAGCATATACGTTTTCTTTCAATTTATGACGTTTAACTATTTTTTACTATGAATAATTACTCGCTGTTATGTAAAATAGTTAGTTCTATAATGCACATGTAACAGTTCCCATTGTAGCTGACGAAGTGTAAGGCAAGATCAAGAACGGGTAAAACGCGTGCCAAAAGAAATCTCTCAGTCCAAAAGTTCGTTTTAAAAACATTTAGTGAAAGTTAAAAGCAGATAATCCACACAAGAATAAAAGAAAAAACAGTTACACACGTAGAATAAAAGGCAAAAAAAGGAAAAATGTATCTTCTCTAAACTTAGCTTTTCTTGAGAAACTTTAGCTATTTCTGTACTTAAAAGTTCTTTACTTCTTTCTATACTTAAAGGTTCTTAATTTCTTCTTCTTTATGCCTTAAGCGTATGGTACAGTACTTAAATAAGCACTGTTTTCTTAGAGCTGTTTCATACATTCAAAAGGCCCGTAGGCCCACAGGCACGGTTTAAAACCATATGCCTTCTACACCTTACACATAGCAAGGCTGGTCACTAACTAAAGAATAATGTTTACTCAAAGCTGTTAGAAATGGCAAGAATATACCAACACAATTCTACTTATGGGGGTTATAGGAACCTCCCATAGATTATGCATTGTCATCTAGTAAAATATTCATGAATCTTATAGAACTAGGAAAATGGCTCTTACACCCATGAAAATAACAATCTGTTTAAATTGTACAACCTCTGACCCATACACGACCAAAAAGTGGCTGGACTGGGGGTTGGTGAGTGAAGCGAGCAGGGGGCAGAGCCCCCGAGTATATATGTGTGTGTGTGTGTGTGTGTGTGTGTGTGTGTGTGTATATATATATATATATATATATATATATATATATATATATATATATACTAGCAAAATACCCGCGCTTTGCAGCGGCGAAGTACTGCATTAAAATTTTTATTAAGAAGAAAATTTTACCTTTTTAAACTGAGGGAAAATATGCCAATAATTATTTGTTAAGGA
>JANRMT010062822.1:15539881-15561140 GCA_026402145.1 Polypterus bichir lapradei
ATATATATATATTCGCAGCGGAGACGTAGTGTGTTAAAGAAGCTATGAAAAAGAAACGGGAACATTTTAAAAATAACATAACATGATTGTCAATATACAGTAATTGTTTTGTGAGTGTTATTGAGTGTTGCTGTCATCAAGGATTCGATTATCATTATTTGTTTCAATCAGGGTCGTATTTGTACGATGTGTTGTGTTCAAGTTACATTCCGTGTTTGTCAATCGTTGTAAAGATAAGAGGTTTTATTTATCGATTCGTTTCTTACTGCATCAATAAACAGCTCGTCTTCCTCTTTATCTGAGATGTGACACACTGCATGCACGGGTTTTTTTTTTACACTGTCTTCCTTTAGCGGGACATTCACTTTTTGCACCGTGTGCTTTGTTTCTGCAGTAGCTGCAGTTATGAATATGAATATATTTTTTTGCTGCCTTCTCAATTGTGTAATTCGGTTTTTGTTCAGCGCTCTTTGGAACTGTTGCCTTTTGTCTGTGCACTGCGTCAGTTCACGTGAGCCGCTCGGTGTACATGCATCGAAGTTTCCCAGCTGTGCTGGTGCCATATCGTGCTATGTCCATGGCTGTATCTAATGTTACCGAAGTCCCGGCACTTAAAACTTTCTCTCGCAGTTTCGCTGAGTTTGTGCCAAACACCACCCTGACTATCTCATCTTCCTCTGCATAAGCACAGTCCTTCACCCGTGAATATTTAGTGGCAGTGTTTCTATTGGATTGCCACTGACGGACGGCCTTATATGGGCAGGCACTAAATTACAAACGCCAGCGGCAGCCTGTCTATGAACTTAATTTAAAGTTTAGGTTTACACCGTGCTTTGTTTCCGAAGTAGCAGAACTCCTGAATATGGTTGTATATGTCACTTGCTCGCTTCGTATTGTTTCGCTACCTTCTCAATTATATAATGCATGTTTTCTTGAGCGCTTTTTGGGGCTGTTCCTGGTTTTATACGTACTGTGTGATTACGTGGGAGGCGTGATGATGTCACACGAAACTCCGCCCCCATGGCTTTCAAGCTCATCTCCATTACAGTAAATGGAGAAAAACAGCTTCCAGTTATGACCGTTACGCATAGAATTTCGAAATGAAACCTTCCCAACTTTTGTAAGGAAGCTGTAAGGAATCAACCTGCCAAATTTCAGCCTTCCACCTACACGGGAAGTTGGAGAATTAGTGATGAGTGAGTGAGTGAGTGAGTGAGTCAGTGAGGGCTTTGCCTTTTATTAGTATAGATATATATATATATATATTGTGGAGGATGGCCGGCTGTTTAACCCGGCCAATTCCCCCAAGCCTCCAGGTGGAGGTCCCCAGAAGACCAGCAGGGCATCATGGACAATGAAGTTTTTACGCACAGCCCTGCTGGATGCCATGGGGGCCACAAGAGGGAGCTGCAGGGACGATTGAAGATTTCTTCGTGCCTTATGACCCGGAAGTTCGTCATAGGAAGAGCGACGGGCTTCCGGGATAAAGAAAAGAATTTGTACCTGACCCGGAAGTGATTGAGAGTCACATGGACTGGGGATGGAGAACACTTCCGGGTCAGGGAATATAAAAGGACTGTGGGAGCTCCCAGACGGCGAACTGAGCTGGGTGGAAGGGTGGCAACGCGTCTGGGAGCTGGAGGATTGGTTTATTGTTTATTATTAGTTATTTGTATGAGTATTGTGGAGGAGAGGGTGTTTGTACACTGTGGCTGAAGAATAAAGTCAATATTTGGACTTTTACCTGGTGTTTGGAGTCGTGGACAGGGGTTCAAGGGAGCAAGAGAGCCCCCTATCGACCACTATATATATACAGTATATAATATATATATATATATATATATATATATATATATGGAACTGGTATCCTGGCAAAGATAAAAATAAATTAGCATTTGACGCAAGTGAAAGGTTGACTAGCAAAGAGACAGAACAGCATGGCACCTTGCTGCATGTGCTGGGCTTTTACACCAGGTGTTGAGGATTGTCTTGAATGATGTGTTTAGATTCCAATGCATATTCACCTGCCAGTATCAAACAATAGAGAAACTTTTGAAAACAAGAATTTTACTTCAATGAGGTCTTTACAAGGTACATTCCCAAAACACATGACTGACAGTTGTAGGTGCTGGAGAACATTGCTCACAGATAAGAGTTTTTTTTATTTAAGAAACAAAACTTAGTAACAAAGCAAAATCCAATTAAATGCAATTAACATAACAAATGTATAGGATATACAGTAGCATAGGATAGCAAATAATGTAAAGTGGTTCAAGTCATGTCTGGAATTAATGAGACTGTGCCAAGTTCTGAAAATATTCTGGAAAAAAATCCTCATAAAGAGAATTATATTTTTTTACATCTGAGATAATACTGAACATCACGTTCCCTGTGGAATGATAAAAGGTGGATTGAGTTTCTTATGTGGTCATGCAAGTCGTACGGTATAGGATATTACAACCGACTTTCCATAGCACACTATTATCTCTTCTGGTATTACTCCAGATATTGCTGTTAAACTATTTTAGGCAAAAATATCTGTACATCTCTCAGATAGCTTTGGGTTAAAAAATAACTCCTAATGCTTTAAGTGTGTGACATTCCCAAAACATGTGACCTAATGATTCAGGTACTTGAAGACATCGCGGACAGGTGGGATTTTGCCTTAGTTACATTTTGGACAGATTTAGACTGTATATACAGTATGTTAATGAGCAATTTGTTGTCAAATTACAATGTGGCACATATTGAACTATAATGTATTTTATAAATTAATGAATTCCTTCTATTTCTGAAATTTTAATTAAGAGAATTTTGACACAGACACATTTTGGATAGTGTAGTCTAAGTCAAAAATTATGTTTGTATTGTAAAGTTTAAGCTTAGTTTTAGCCGTGTTTCATGCGTATTTAGTTGAATAACTCCATTCTTTATCTAGAAATCTAATCGAATGATTTCATTTCCAGTTCTAACTCTGATTATCCAAAAGAGAGCTCTTTTGAAAAAACTAGTAAATACTACCCATGTCTTTACCACTGTTGGAAATTATAACTTACAGTAGATAGTGAGAGAAGGATGATAAAGTTAGCCACCTTTCTATCAGCTAAAGTTCAGCCTATTTCATTTTTCAGTGTTGATCTCCACCAAAGGTTGCCTAATGGCAGGTGCCTACCACCTTATGGCTACCTTCTGGAACCTGTTTGGTCTGCTAAGTTCTTAAACAGCATTTTCTCAGATTTCATGTGCCCAACTTCCCTGTGTAAAACACACGGTTGTACAACAGATGACAAAACAGATGATTTTAAGCTTTGCTCCAAGCTATTGCAGTAGACAGTACACTTAAAAGAAAATGTGTTCAAAATGTTTTAAAATCCATGACAAACTCAGAAATTCACTAGCGTTCCACCATCTTATAGGTCAGGTGGCCATTTTTTGATCTACCCACATATTTTTGTCTTTACCTACTGTACGTTAGTGTTTGAAGTCTCCCAATAGGATCTCAGATCACAGAGTAGTAACCACCATGTTTAAAAAGACCCATTTCCCTTAATAGATACTCGGCATATTCTGTCCTCTGTGCAACTGAAGTCATATTGTGGTAGCCTTTTCAGCCTCCAGTGCAAACCTCAATTGAATGTCACTTACTTAGAGTTAAGGGGTGTACCCCTGGCCTTGAGTTTTAGCCCAGTCACCCTGTGAAGAGACCTTATTTCTGCCAGTTGTATTCAGCTTCTCATTCTTTCAGTCATTCCCCACAACTCAATACCATAGGTGAGGACAGCGATGTAAATGACTGGTACACCAAGAACTTTTCTTTAGATTCGGCTCCCACTTCACCACCATGAACTGGTACAATACATACAGCGGCCGCCACTCCAGTCTGCTTGTCAATCTTATGTTCCTCTTTTCTGTCATTCGTGAACAAGATCCCTCCAGTAAGGGCAGTTGTTCCCCTTGTCACCTGGAGAAAGTAATCCACTTTTTTCTGAGAAAAAACCATGACTTCAGATTTGGGGGTGGTGACCCTTGTCACAGCTTTTTCATGCTCAGCAGGAAATCGCTCGAGTGAGTGCTGAAGGTTACGTTCAGATGAGGCAGAAAAGGGCAACATCAACTGCACAATGCAATTAAACTGATGTTTATATTTCATGCTAGTTTTATCAAATGTTCTTCATTCTGCGTTTTTAACAGCCATTTACATTTCACCAGTTCTCAACTACAGATTTTGACATTAATGAGTGGTGGAGCAAAAATCTTTGAGTTGTTTAGGAAATGTGCTTCTTGATGTCACACTTCTCTACTTTTTCCTCTTTTGTCCTGTCATGTGATTTATTTAACTGAAACATAAGGTACTTCCTTTCTCTTTCTGTATTTGTGTTGGCATGTCCCAGGTTTATCTCTTGACTCTTGTGTTTTTCCTGTTTCAGACACTTCTGCATTACTGGCTTTATTTTAAATGTGCAGATCAAAGTAGAATCTGTTGTGTTAATCTAGTTGTTAATTAGGTGTTGAGATAAGGAAATACAGAAGTACTCCACTTCAGCAGAAACATTTTCTATTTTGCTTCAGAATAAGTCTCATAATTAGCTAAATGTAACGTAGAAAGTTAAATATAGTATTACACTTTCTGTGAAAACATCTATAAAAGCACAAGTTCTTTGAATTATATAACTTAAAGATTGCAACAACCTTAATGTAAGCACAACTTAAATGTAGTGTTTTTTATATTTAATGTTTATCCTATTAGTAAATTACAATTATTGAGCTGCAGTTTTTTTCTGGCAATTACTGATGAAAAATTATTGCAAGAACCTTCTGTAACACTTTAGTTTTGGCATTGCAAAAATGCATCTGTTACTAGCTGTAGTAGTAGGGTGTTGTACCGTGTTAGCCATTATGCATGTAGAGAAAAGCCAAGCAAAATGACACCATTTATTGGCTAACTAAAAGGACTACAATATGCAAGCTTTCGAGGCAACTCAGGCCCCTTCTTCAGGCAAGATGTAAGGGCCTGAATTGCCTCGAAAGAATAAATAATTAAAATCATACAAGCAATACAAAACAAAAATGGAATACAGTAATCCCTCGCTACTTCGCGGTTCACTTTTCGCGGGTTTTTAAATATAGTAGTAGTATTTCCTAGTCTAAGAACAACAAAACAAGTTCGGTGACTAAGTGTGTTGTAACACGGGCTGTGATTGGTACATGGGAGGGAGATGACAAATCACAGCTTCCCGCTTTCTAATCGGGCCTGTGATTGGTGCTTTGACTGATGCCCAGATCCCACAGACTGGCTAAGGATCTGCAAGAGCAGTCCCAGGAATGGGACGACGATATGGTTCGATCGGTCCAATTTTGCAACAAGGTCGACGACGTCATGACCGCCTACAAGCTGCTCTTCGACCGGAAAAAGAAGCAGCGGCAGCAACTGCCGATCACAATGTTTTTGCAGCCTCGCAAAAAAGAGCCAGTTCCTACTACTACTACGGATACACCTTCGGAAACTGTGGAAGAGGTGCCCCAGGAAATGGTACCGCCATCTGAAGAGAGGTAAAATACAGTCATCGGCTGCACAGTAAAAGTCATCATCACCTTCATTGTCATCATTTTTACTGCACAGTATATTCATCACCATCATCACGTCATGTATATCTACGTGTACTTCGCTATACAGTAACTGTAAACTTATCTACCGATTTTATATTGCTTAACAGTTGTCCCTGTTATTAATAGAGGAAAGGGTGGGTTGTAAATAGTACAGGGAGGGTTTAAAAACGTCCAAATACACGTTAAATAATTAAATAAATATGGTGTCCCTACTTCGCGGAAATTCAGTTATTGCGGCCGGCCTTGGAACCTATGTCCCGCGATAAACGAGGGATTACTGTATATTCAAATTTAAAATTGAAGTTGAATGAAACCATTACCACAATAATGCAGTAATAAAATAGAAGGCACACAGATGTCCATAAGAAAAGTAAAGAAAATCATCCTCAACCATCTTTAAGTTAAACATGTTCCTTCAGACGGGGAGCTCCATCTGCTTCCCGAGCAGGTCCAGAAATTAACAAAGTTGCCTCGAAAGCTCGCATATTGCAATCCTTTTAGTTAGCCAATAAAAGGTGTCATTTTGCTTGGCTTTCCTCACTAACTGTAATATAATAAGACCTTAACAAACACTTCTTTGGGTCATCATAATATGCACAGATCATCAGTAAATTGCTTATTCATTTCTGCAGTGTGACCTACTAACAAAACTTGACTTTGGAGTGGTCTGAGGTGGCTTGATGTTACATATCTTTGTATAAGACCTGTGAACCCTTCATATTAGCAAGTAACTTTACCATCATGTCAATATGCCACACTGTGCACAGATGAATAGCCTGTTTTCTGTTTTATAAATGTTATGAAGACTAAAAATTCTTTGTTAAGCTCTTGCTACATAAGAGTAAGTGAGTAACAGGTGTACTCCCTAAAGTGTTACCGAACCTTCAGAGCCAGGGTACTCGCAGTCACGTTCACACACTGGTGTAGGTTAGCTAATCTAGCAGCACTGAGGTGAGCATAACATGAAGAAGCAGACCCCATGTTGATGCTGAACCAGATACTTAGGCAGTGCTGATTTACCCCCTCTGACAAACAATAAAATCCATTTCAAAGTTAAATACCGTCTGTTATGCAGAACACAACTTAAAAAATCCCAGCAGGAAGCAGTAGTCAGTGCGGCTGCTTACATCTCCAAGTGATTGGCGTAAGATTTTAGCTTGGTTGCTATCTGCTACATGTCTATGAGGATTTTCTCTTGGTTCATTAATTTTCTTCCCACATCCTACAAATATGCATGGTAGGTATATCACCAACTGTAAAGCAAAACTGTATGAGTGCCTGTATGTAATTTGATAGACAGGAGCTGTCTAGGGTTCTTCTTGGCTTTGTGTCCAGTGCTCCTGAGGAGGGTTCAGACCTCCTTGCACCCTAAAATTTTTTTTCTCCAGTCGTCTGGAGTTTTTTTTTTCTGTTTTTTCTCTCCACCCTGGCCATCAGACCTTACTCCTTTTCTATGTTAACTAATGTCTTATTTTAATTTCTTATTTTGTCTTTTATTTTTCTTTTCTTCATTATGTAAAGCACTTTGAGCTACTTTTTGTATGAAAATGTGTTATATAAATAAATGGTGGTGTTGTTGTTGTAAAATTGAATTAAGTTGGCTTCAAAAATGTGAATGTAATGAATGCAATGTGCGCCTTACTTATTGTATGGTTTGGTAGCTTTTAACTTTTGCTGCAGAAGTCCGAACCTTGCAACAAGAAGTAACAAGTTTTGTAAGCATTCAACAGCCAAATGGTAAAGCAGATTATAATACTCTTGAGTTTACTGTGAAGTGTGACAGCACACAAAATGCTTGTTATGTACATAGTGTGAAGGAGAGAAGAAGCCTGCATTCACCCATCCGTCCATCCATCCATTCTCAACCACATTTAAACCAGTTCTGGGGTTCAGGGGGCAGATTCTATCCTAGCAGCTCTGGCTAGAAGCAAGGAATCCACCCTGGATAGAGCTGCAGTCTGTACAATTACAACAAACCTGGTCATGAACATTTATTTGACTGTAACAAAAATAGCAATACAACTGAATACAATACAAGCTGAATTCCCCTTTATGACTGTAGCATAGATCAAAATTACATTTTTTTCTTTTGCTTGTTAAAACTGTGGTGAGCTTTTGTATAATGAAAGCTGCTGACATGATTTAATTTATGGCGAATGGAAAATTACACGTCTAGTTTAAAGTGAGTCATAATTATAACTCAGTGAAAAAAATGCTAGAAACATTACTGAACTGTTGACACAGCAGCATTAAAATGTATGCACTGTATGTATTGTACTTTTTAAAAATTTTATTAGCTTAGTTTATATTGAGAGTGTTGTTTGTCTTATGTGTATTGGTGTCTGCATATTTCCCTCTGTTTGAGGCCATCTTTTCTCTTCATTATAATGCCCAGTAATCCATTCATTCAGTCCGCTTCCGGGTTGTGGGTCTCTAGCCTGTTCTGGAGTCAGAATGTCCTGGTAAACGTATTTAAGGTGTAGCATGAGGAAATGACAAGCACAGCCAGTGTCCTTGACTTGTGTATTTACTCCTGTCACAAAGCATATCATTGTTTAAATTATTGTAAAAATGACCCATTATGAAAGCAGTACTAGATAAAATATTAACACAGACGCTCTTATTCTTTGTATTAGGAAGATGATATGCTGGTCTGTTTAATGCAATGACAGTGCAATCATTTAATCATTCGACACAGGAAAAATTATAAGGAAAGCAAACTTTAAAGTGGCTAAATAGAAAAGCACTAACTGATAATACAAGTATACAAACAACATGGTATGACAACACAGTAGAAAAAGGCGGTGCAAATGAAAGATTGTAGTTACAGGCAGAGGTAACAGAAATCCAAGAAAGAAGTACAGTAGTGGGTTTTTAGTTGTGATTTGAATGGGACCACTGACTGACCCTCACAAAGAGATTTAGGGGAGAGAAGACTCCACAGAGTAAAGCAATCTCCAGTGTTGCCTTTATAAATTACTCGGGTTTACACCTTTTTCTGTTGATAATTAATTTAGAAACTTTTGGATTTGCTTCACTATCTGTATTTTATTTGTATTTATATTTCATTTTGCTGTCTTGCAGTAAGGAGACCTGGGTTCGCTTCCCGGGTCCTCCCTGCGTGGAGTTTGCATGTTCTCCCCGTGCCTGCGTGGGTTTCCTCCGGGTACTCCAGTTTCCTCCCACAGTCCAAAGACATGCAGGTTAGGTGGAGTTGCGATTCTAAATTGTCCCAAGTGTGTGCTTGGTGTGTGGGTGTGTTTGTGTGTGTGTCCTGCGGTGGGTTGGCACCCTGCCCGGGATTGGATTCCTGCCTTGTGCCCTGTGTTGGCTGGGATTGGCTCCAGCAGACCCTGGGACCCTATGTTCGGATTCAGCGGGTTGGAAAATGGATGGATGGATAAATGCATTTTAAGAACTGAGGCTGTAGTCTGTTTTTTTTTGGTGCAACTCCAACAGTTGTTAAACTGAAGATAATTCTACATATAACATGTGGCATTTTTATTTAGCTGTGGTATTTTTTTTTTTTTCTTGTCTTAGTTTTCCTGACTTTACTTTTTGATGATGAAATCTTGTTTTCTGATAATTAGTCTGTGGTGACAGTCGAGGTGTCATTTAAATGATTTCACTTTGCTTAGTGGCTAAGCAGACTATAAAGGTTTTCTTTCTCTGTTTTAATCTGAAAACTGCTTTTTGTTTCATGCTGACTGTTACATCGGGTAGTGTATTATATTAGATTTATACGTTTCCTTATACAATATTTGCTTTGTGCTTTGTGTACAAATGTGTTTAACATATACTACTATCAAGTCATGCTCAACAACTAATGAGTCACAGTAACAAAACACACACAATGTACACAAACCTACCCTTTCATTTATATTTGCAGAGTTTCTGTAAATATCAGTTTCTGTAATGGTGGGCTAGACACAAGAGCCAGTGGGGTGAAGCTGGCCAGACACTGAAGCCAGAGTCTAAACTAGGAAAGCCGTGCAGGAGTTGCACACTGTAAATTTAATATGGAATCAATTATACAAAGATCTCTTGATTTCTAAAAGTTCAGTTATTTGATATCGCAGCTGAAAAAGTGTGAAATTATTAATGTGTTTTAGTAGTCAGATTGATAAAGATAAACGCCAAAAAGCAAGGCAAACTGGAATGTGAAAAGTGCTAGCCAACAATTCTAAAGGCAAGCAGAGTTTTACCTTGGACAAGAAAACATTAAAGTCAAATCATAGGCTAATCTCTTTAATCAAATAGATTAGTGAACTGTGTAAAAATCTAGTGAATAAGAAGCCTTTTATTTTTCATTTAAAGCTCAGAAGGCAAGCATATGTGACCCCTGTCCTTATTTAAACTCCCAGTGCCTGATATTAAACACTGATGCATGTCTACACTATAAAACTGAAAAGGGTACCACATGCCAACTGCACACAGTTAATGACTACTAACTTATTTAAACCAGTCTTCTAGATCTCTTAGGCAGCAGCCTCAAATCATGTTTCACTGCGTCCCTACAAATTTGAAGCAACTGTAATTACAATAATAATAATAGAAAATAAATATCGAGCAACATTTAAAGTGAGATTTGATACTGAGCTGGATTAAACTGCTTAAAGTGTTTATGTTGACACGTCTGCATTTGTGCAGTAAAAAAAGTTCAGAACAAGTTATACTTTATCTTTAAACGTGAAGGGTAGAAATAAAAGAACATGCTGCTCAGAGTGTGTAGTGCACAATTACACCGCATGTAAAGAACTACATGGTTCTAAAACCATTTACAGTCCCTCCCTTTCAAAGATCCAAGAGTACAGAAAAGAAGTGGAAGGTAGCAATGCGGAGAATTCACACAAGCTCCATATGCGCAAAGCTTACAATTATTCAACTCAAAATTATATATCGAGCACATCTGTTTCACTTAAAATTGTCCAAAATGTTTCCAGGGCAAGATCCAACCTGCGAACGCTGCAATCAGGTTCTGACCTCACTGGGTCACATGTTTTGGGCCTGCACCAAATTAACATCATTCTGGACCAAAATCTTTAAATGCCTTTCAGAGAGCCTTGGTGTCACAATCCCTCCTAATCCATTAACAGCTGTGTTAGGTGTACTTCCAGATGGACTTAGAGTGGAGAAGGAGAAATTGATTGTAATTACCTTTTACCAGACTTCTAGCACGTAGACTTATCTTGCTCAACTGGAAGAATCCCAGCCTACCTGTTATAACTCAGCTGGTAACTGATGTCCTATACTATTTGAAATTGGAAAAAATTAAATTCTCAGTTTGAGGATCTGTTCAAAACTTTTTTTAATATATGGCAGGCTGAAATTAAAATAAAAATTTAGTATAAGCATTTAGATCTGGGAAAAGGACATTCTTCCTTCTTTGTTGTTTTTAAAGATTTGTCCAGGCTGTTGACTCTCGTCTCTTTCTCCCGGGTGGAGGTTGAATTCTGGTTTGTTAAATTTGATTTGATTATATGGAGTGTTGTTTTCTTTGTTGTATCATGTGGAATTTTTTTTTCTTCAAATAAAATCAATAAAAAAAAAATAAAAAATATTTGGTAGGGACTGCATCTAAAAAACTGATTTATTTTTATTTTTTTATTATCAAATTATCTCATAAAATAAGTCAAAAGAAGATAAGAATAATAAAAGTAATAACAGTAAAAATAACTCCCGCCACCCACCCTCAAAACTTGCCTTGTTAAAAACGAAACAAAAAAAAAAAAAAAATCTGATCAAAACCTAGGAGGGAAACACAGCCCAGACGTCAGGCCCTGTTGAGCTAAAATTAAAATAGACACCACAGTCCATGTTGGTCTGCACGATTTGCAGTACACCAGTGGTGAGCAACGTCAGTCCTGCAGGGCCGCAGTAACTACAAGTGTTTGTTTCAGCCCAGTTGCATCATTAGAAAACTCTGTCTGTCTGTCTGTCTGTCTTATTCAGGGTTGGTTATATACTGTATCTCTATGTAGAGTCATTCTTAATTTTAATGTGGCATAGAGAAAACAGGGTAATGAGTAGTGCAATAAAGAAAGGAGCCCAGTAGTCCTGAATTGCTCTGTAACTGAAAATTGTACGGCAGTGAAAACACGCAGCCTGTTTATCTAGCAAGCTCTGCTTCCTCTTGCGTCTTTTTTTCATTCTCATCACATGCATTTTTATCTTTTTGCTCATTACAAGTCCAAAACAAATTCTTGGTGTGTTTTTCAGCAGCAGTAATTGCTGTGCCATTGTTTATTTCTTGTGTTTATGGCATTTCTCTCCTTTCAAAAATAAAGATTTACTTTTGGGTGTCAGAGTTTGCTCTTGCTTTCATGTACCAGCATCTGCTACCTTTGCCTCATTTTCCATAGCTGTTTGTCAGCTTAATAAAACACCACAGTTATAGGTGTGAGAAAAGCTAAAACCTTGATGGTTATTCTGTGAGTACTATAAGTGGAAGAGCAGAAACAAATTCTGTAGAAGAGGAAAACAAACTCTGTAGTCTTACTAGGCCTATCCTTTTAGTTGTTGAAAGCCTGTCTTTTAAGGATCAAAACTGTTGTTCACTTGTTCAGTGCAGTACCATCGGCATGCATGTCCTTTGCAACTTGTCTCTTATTGTCACATATACTGTCTTCACCATGGCCTCTCTTCCTTTAGCTACTTGAGACCTTACAAAAACTCATTGAACTCGTTTTGCTTCTGGTTGAGAAGTGGCTTTTTTTAAAAGTACATTTTATTTAGTTTGAGTTATATGCTTTATTTACTGTAAGAGTTGTAATGTAACAATAAAGCACACATTCCTATAAATAAAGATGACACTGTCCAATCAAAAATACAATCAATCTGGTAAATCATTAAAAGAGTTAAGTTTTAGTAATTTTAAAAAACATTAAAGACCTCACCCATACACAATGCCAAAGGGTAATAAGTAGTGAAAAACAAACTACGAAGATTACTATAATTATGGCAATCAAAACTAACTAGTGTAAGGCCATCACGCCATTTATTTATTTGACCTTCATTTTAATTTTGTAATTTGACTGGCATTTTGATTTGGACAGATTCTTGCTTGCTGACTTCTTGCTTGTGCTTATATTAGGCCTTTGCCAGCCCCTTTTGACCCTCCACTCAGTTTCCTGTTGAACTCATGGTCCTCTGCCAATTCATAACATCCATCCATCCATTATCCATCCCGCTATATCCTAAGTACACAGTCACGGGGGTCTGCTGGAGCCAATCCCAGCCAACAAAGGGCGCAAGGTAGGAAACAAACCCCGGGCAGGGCACCAGTCCACCACAGGGCGCAGTTCAGAACATCTTTAAACATATTTCCTGGGTAACTTCTTTGTTTTTGGAGCCCTACTTCTATGACACTGGCCTCCAAATCTTTTTAATAACTGCATAGAAAGAAACAGTCATAGATGGGTTTTAATTTAGGCTCAAGAGACAGGGAGTCAGGAAAACAAGCAAAAGTCAATGCCAGTATGTAAGAAGATGGGATTTTCAATGCACACAATTCACTTGAGCTCCATGTGTGCAAAGCATAGAATTATCCATCCATCCATCCATCTTCCAACCTGCTGAATCCGAAAACAGGGTCAGTGGGGTCTGCTGGAGCCAATCCCAGCCAACATAGGGCACAAGGCAGGAACCAATCCCGGGCAGGGTGCCAACCCACCGCAGGCATAGAATTATTCAACTCAAAATTATATATCAAGCACACCTATCTTGTTTAAAATTGTCCAAAATGTTTCCAGAGCAAGATGCAATAATGTTCCAGCCTCACTGGGTCACAGGTTTTGGGCCTGCACCAAATTAACATCATTCTGGACTAAAATCTTTAAATGCCTTTCAGACAGCCATGGTGTCACAATCACTCCTAATTCACTAACAGCTGTGTTCGGTGGACTCCCAGATGGGTTTAAAGTGGAGAAGGACAAATAAACTGTGATTACCTTCACTACACTATTGGCATGCAGACTTATCTTGCTCAACTGGAAGAATCCTAACTCACCTTTTCTAAGTCAGTGGGTAACTGATGTTATATACTATTTGAAACTGGAAAAAATCAAATTCGCACTGAGAGAATCTGTGCAAAACTTTTAAAAAACCTGGCAGTTTCTAATCAATAGCAGTTTAGAATAAGCATTTAAATTAAGGAAGCAGGTTCTCTCCCCTCTTTTACTCCATTTATCTTTATTCATTTATTAATTTATCTATTTACTTATTTTTACTAGCTTAAAGTTTTACTCTGCTGGCCTAGCTCTCTTTCTCAGGGGTGGGGATTGATTTGTTTCGAACCTATTTCTGTAAAACTTGATTTATTTGTATGGAATGTTATGTGATTTTAATAAAATCAAAAAAAAAATCAAATGGGGTTTTAAACAGAGCCCAAAACGTGAAGGAAAAATCAGGGTCAGAACAAGACTTAGAGAGTCAAGAGCTAGGAAGACGACTAAATTCATCAATTAAAATAAGAAACAAGCATCAAAGTCAGGTAACCATATCTAAGAAAACAAATTAGTATAAGTCACATGCAAAATTCTTTAAACATATATGTATACTCAGCTGATTTGGGAAATGTGTGATGCTGACCTTTATCCCGTTTTGACACTGACATCATGCGATGTGCACCTCCTACCATTAAGCCTACCAACTGCACAACAGAAATGGTGATGTTTATACAAAGCAACAGAGTGTCTCAGGAGAAAGACTTCAGAAAAGAAATGTTCATAAAAACACAACAAAACAAAAATAATGCAAGCACTGAATTCTTTGATCTCAGAATCACCCAACCAAATGACAGGTCAACGATTGTTTGAGGCCGGGGAACAGCCACAGAACATTAAAATCTTGAGAAGCTCTCTAATGGCTGGTGATGTCCTTGCATTTCTGAAACTTCTGTTGCCCTTACAAGACAGAGTGGTTGCACTGTTAATTGCCAACCTATGACCATGTGTGCCATCTACCAACTAGGAGGTGATGAAACATCTTAACCTTTCCTTCCTAGCCTCACTATTTCTCTCTACTTCAGAGGATCATCCACCCCTGTTACTTGTTGGGTAACCTGCTACAACAGGGGTCCTCAATCACAGCCCTGGAGGGTCGCGGTGGCTGCAGGTTTTTGTTCTAACCTGGTTACTTAATTAGAAAGCAGTTCTTTCCAATAATTTAATTTCATGGTTTGTTAGTGCTTTAACTTTGCCCTGTCAGGTCATTTTCATATCCTAGATTTGTTTTTCTTTCTAAGGATATCATCCAAATGATTTGAATTCTTAAACGGATGAGTAATTCTCAGTCCTTCACTTTTTTTCTCTTCACTTTCCTTCCAAGTATTTAATTAAACCAAACAGGTGTAAATGGTAATAAGCTAAATAGATAAATGCTGGTCTCTTTTGTCATTTGCATGCTATTGCTAATTAGGAGCAATTAAAAAACCAAGACTATGGCTGTTTAAGACTAAAATAAGCAATAAGTGTTTAAAATCTTAATGAGTGAGACAACTAAAGTGAAGCAGAAGTGTTACTTAAGCAATAAGTGCTTCATATTAAGCAATTTGGTTGGAGCAAAAACCTGTAGCCACTGTGGCTCTCCAGGACCGTTATTGAGGACCCCTGTGCTAAGAAGGAACATTGACTATTCCTACCCAGGATGCAACACTCTCACCCTTGTGCTAATGACCCTGTCTGTTGTTCTGCTGGAGCCCACTGCCCGCAAGCAGCCTTTCCAATACTTGTGGCATGTTTGTGGAGTTCACCTGCTGCCATTGTGGGTGTCCCTTATTCCCCAGAGGTCCTCTGTGGGGCTTAGAATTGTCCAGTGCCTGCCAAGTCGTGTCCTTATTCTAACAATCTCTTGCTAGTTGGGCAACCACCTCGTGTCATTCTGAATCCAAAATCAAGACCAGGTTTCTAGTAAACACAGTGAACAGAAGTAAAATGTGCCAACAAATAACCACCTGTGCTTAAATTCATAGCCTCCTAAAAGTGGTTTGTGGGCAGAGAAGTTTCACAAGCTGTATTCTGCAACCATGCTATCAGTATTAAATCTACAAGTTTTAATTAGTATTTAACTTTAATCTTTAATACTTCTTTGAGTAAAAATATTTAAATTGGCATGTAGCCACTTACTGGAAATGACTTGTTTCACAAAGCTAGGACTCACAGCTCACGTATCTTATCTCTTTAGGATTAGTTCTGATTTCAGTTTTATTAGATGGACAGATAACCTCAAGTGCATTTATTTGAGGTCTGCTTTTGTGTCTGTGCCTGTGAGTGCACGCCCTGTCACGGGCTAACGTACTTTACAAGATGAAGTAGTTTTACTGATAACGTTCATAGTAAAAAAAAAAAAAATGATTGGAATTTTGTTTTATGACCCTGTCAAAAGTTATGGAAACAAAATTATGATAAACTATGATGGTAGCACAGTGGTTAGTAATATGGCCTCACAGATTCAGAGTTCGAGTATCATGCCTGATTCTCTGTTAGTGTAGAGTTTTCACACTTTCTCTGTGTCGGTTTCAGTTTTATTTTGGGTAGTCTGGCTTTCCTTTTGCACTTCAGCAAAATAATTTAAGTTGTTGATAGTATGGATGTGTTCAGTGGACTGGAACTTATGGGTCTGTTGCTACCTCATGCCCTACGCTGCTCTGGTAGGCTCTGTCCCCTACAACCTCAAACTGGACTTAGTTGTTTTGAGAATGTTCTGCTGTAAATAAATAATTAAAAACTAACCAGTCCTTAAAGTTTAACTGTTTCAACAAGTCTGTAAGGTTTCAGTGAATTATTATACTTAATATTTGGCTGCTATAATCAAAACTTATAAACTCTGACAGTTCGTCACTGATACAAGTCAAAATGACTAATTTTTTGGGTACTGTAGTAAACAAATACTTTAAATGATATCGACAAAGTATCAAGTCAAGTCAAGTTGGGGAGCATGCACTGGTACAGCATGTTGCTGCATCCAACACACGACGAAACAGCTCCAGTCCCACCTTCTGGAAATGACCCTCTATCTTCCAAAGCCAGGTATTACGTGGGTGTCCCCTTGGCCTGGACCAGCCACTCGGGTCCTCAACAATGAGGATCCTGCGAGCCGGATCACCCTCTGGGAATCGTGACACATGGCTGTAGTGCCATAACTAACGTTTCCTCAGAATGCAGGTAATGTGCCACATTCAGGTCTCCATGAGCAATTGCTCATTCGACACAAAGTCAAACCAGAGGTACCCAAGGATTCTCTGAAGAGACACAGTGCGAAAGGAGTCGTCTTCATCTCAGGTCACTGGATAGCATCCATGTCGCAAACATATAGCAAGGCAGGAGGCAAGAGGACTCTAAAGACTTGGACCTTCGTCCTTTTGCATAGATATCAGGAGCGCCACACACCCCTTTCCATTGACCTCATGACCCCCCAATGCTCTCCCAATCCGTTTACTAACTTCATAGGAAGAGTCACCAGAGATATGAATGTCACTGCCAAGGTAATTAAACCTCTCGACAAGCTCAACACTTTCTCCGCAGACAGACACAATGCTGTCACTAAAGGCCTGGATCTTTGTTTTTATCCAGGACACTCGCAAGCCCAGACTCTCAGACTCCTTGCTCAGTCTCTTGAGAGCCCCGATCAGAGCCTCCATTGACTCCACGAAGATCACAGCATCGTCAGCAAAGTCAAAATCAGTGAATCTTTCTTCACCAACAGATGCTCGACAGCTGCAAGCACTGAACAGAGTAGGAGTAAGAACGCACCCCTGACGAACCCCGGAATCAACTGAAAAAGAAACCGAGGTTCTGCCTCCACTCTGCACATCACTCACAGTATCATTGTACAGGCCATGACATTCAGTAACCTTGAGGGGGTCCCGCGAGCCCTCAGGATGTCCCACAGGGCAGCACGATCAACTGAGTCGAACGCTTTACGAAAATCAACAAAGGCTGTAAAGAAACTGCCGATATTCGCGCTTGCGCTCCATGAGAATCCTCAGTGCCAGGATGCAGTTTCTTACAGTTTCATCTTTCCTGGGGATGGGGCTCCCGGGAGCTTTTCCCCATCCCCTTCATAATGCGAGCAGCCTTCCTATGGGCGGCTGTAGCAGAGCTAATCCCGCGGAGAGCAAAATGGAGTCCTGTCTGTCGATTCACAGCTGTGTGAAGTTTTTTTTATGGTGGCTGGAGTGCCAGTCCTGCCACCAACCCCCATGATTTCCCTGCAAGTTCCGCTTGCAGTTTAATGTCATACCCAGGATGGGACAAAGTACCTCCTGTTGAAGTGTTATTGGTAAAATCACATGTATGATTTATCAAAAAGCTTTATTTAAGGCAAAATGTCACAAGTGAAAACAGCATTTTTAATTTTTAGGCTAATTTGATTGTTTAAATTATGTTTAAGTACAACTAGAATAGATAGATAGATAGATAGGACTTGATTTGTCCCCAGGTTATTTTTGGCTTTTTACAGAAGCTCTTTAAATAAATAAATACATAAACAGATAGATAAGCAAATAAATAAATAAATATACCCACACATACTTTGATCTGAACACACACCAGAGTAACTCTAAAGAAAGAAAATTAAAAAAAATGAAACATTCTCTCTGTCACAGTCCCTGTGAGGCATTATGCAGACATATTGCTGTTAGTATAAAGGAGCCAGAGTAACGTTTCTTGACACGCTTCTATTGAATAATTCATTGGTTGAAAGTCGTCAGTGTTAGTGTGTCAGAGTGAGGATGTGCAGCATTGTTCATAATGGAACTCAGTTTGGTTTTAATTCTCTCCTTCGCCTTGACCTCCAGGGGGTCCAGAGTGCATCCTATAACCACACTTGCCTTTTTAATTAGCTTGTTGATTTGGTGGGCCTCTCTTGAAGTGATGTTACCAGCCCAGCACACCACAGGGTTGAAAATTGTACCTGCAGTCAAAGAGTTATAGAAGATGTGAAGGAAGTCACTTCCCACATTAAAGGAATGCAGTCTCTTAAGGAAAAGGAGCCTGCTCTGCCCTTTCTTATATAGTTCCTCTGTGACCGAGAACAGTCCAACCTGTCATTAATGTGGACCCCCAAGTACTTGTAGGAGTGGACCACCTCTACATCCACTCTTGAATAGTGACCGGACATAGAGGCTCCTTCGTGTGACCAAAGTCAGTAACCGGTCCTTGGTTTTTCTGATGTTAAGATGCAGACATTTCTCTTTGCACCAAGAAACTGACTTCTCCACCTGACTCCTATACTCGGCCTCATCAACTATAAGTACAGAATCCTCTGAGAATTTATGCAAGGGACATGACTCGGTGTTTCATGAAAAACTATGAAATCCATCTTCATGTCAAGTTTAGAAATTGGAAAGCCCTGGCTACTTGGATTAGACTTTACTACATTTAGGGGACCAATGGGTGTGAAATGAGCCTCCAATTGAGAAACATCAGTAGGAGGATTTGAGAATAGTTTTGCTAATTATGAACTCTTCCTGAACTTGTATCTCTCAAGTTGCATGTGACACTTCTGCATTTGCTTGCATCTTACAGTGGTCAGTGACCCTGACTCTTATCACCCTTGTAGATAAATACAGTTTTGAGCTGACTTTCTCTTTGTTAATTTGGTAAGGCTTGGTATTTTGAGCATCTAAAGGACAAGCCTATTTAGTTGTCAGAAAGCATTCTCCGATAAAGGCCACGTAAAATGTAAATTGAATTTTGTGTGGTTGTATACTTAAACATTCCTAGTTAGCAGTTAACCATTTTATATTTGAATGTTTTCTGTCTTTTTTCTTTAGCTGTTTTTAATATAGACTGATTACGTATTCCTCTGGTCTTTTCTGCACTGAAGTCCAAGCAATTAATAAATTCATCAGTTGTACATTGACAGTTATTATAATAAAATCCATTTGTCTGTCTTAGGGGTAGAACAGTTAAGCTGCACATTTTTATTTCTAATGACACTGTTGTCAAATTAAAAAAAGAGAATTTTCATATTTCTACAGGAAGTTGAAGCAATGCAGATGTTGCAGCCTACATTTTCCACTACATGTGACTTTTTTTCAGCTTGTAAACATGCCTTTCAAAAAGAAATTTACGAATGCCCCCTCAGAATACAGTGTGTTGAAAATGGAGTGTGGATAATAGTGATAAAAGCCTTGCTTGCATTTTACCTAAAAATAATTTTGACACATTTCCTCTAGTTATAGACATCCTTTCAATATGTCCTATGACCTCAGGTTTATTTGCTACTGCAGGAAGGGGTGCAGAGTCCCCAATTGACATTTCACCATCAAAATTGATGGGGTCTGAAATACTCATCCTTTAGTGAAGCCCCGAGTTTGGGGGTTAACAAAGTCACAAACTGATTTGCTTAGTAATTGTATTGCTATGCTTTAAAAATGGGAGAGTCCAGCATCTCAGCCCAGTTGTATTTTTACATTTTACCACTTCAGTATCAATACAATCACACCAGGGAAATGTCAATCTAAACTGAATATATTACAAAACACCAAAGCTATTTACAAATACAATATCAACAAATGACAACAAATGTATAAAACATGCACCCACAAAATAACCTCAGAAAATACATACGTACATTCCAGAAGGTCTTCACTGCAAATCCAAGTGAACAATAAACTATTTTTCTATTGTTAATAATGAAACTAATTGTCTCCCTTTTGTAAATTGCTTTTCATTATAATAATTGGCAAAACAGTTCTTCCAACAAAGTACAGAATTTGTTTTGAGCACAACAGGCAGGCATGGTCCAAACACTCACCATCATCCTCCTCACTTTGTTGGTACTGCTAACCCTGAGACTGTAAATCAAAGTTTACTAAAGGGTCCGCTGGCTGCTTAAATTTTTGTTGATTGGAAAGGCAAAAATCCCCCAGTATATGCCATATAAATATTTACAGTACATGTGCAGGTACTGTGCATCTGTGCAAACTCTGTTTAGAAACACAAACCCCCCAGGCATCAGTGTAGTACTGTCAGATATAACACTAAACAGGAATTACTAAAAATGACAAGCTCATATGTGGCGACACTACAGTCCTTACCTGTGCTAGTAAGTAATCAGGTAGAGCTACAGTTTATGGAAGAGACAGTCCTCTTTTAACATTCCACTTGCAAAATGGATAGAGTGATATCAAATCAAATCAAATCAAATTATACGTACAGTACGATTGTGCAGTGAAATGTGTACTTGTTCAACTACAATGACTGAGCCGGGAAGAAGAATATAAATGAACGTTAACAGATATTTGAAAATCATTAATAGAATTGTTCATGTGTGATAATAAATAATAACTAATAAATAATTAAAACCCAATGTAAGAGAGTTCACAATAGGGAATAATAATTGCAGACGCAGGACAGATTGCCTGTTACTGGAACATTATGTAAATGTGTGCCAGGCAAAGAAATGAGTTTGGACTCCCCTGAGCCAAAAGCCAGTTACTTCCTCATGCAACACCTAAAAGTTACATCAGTTGTATGAGGATGCATTCACTTTGTCTCCCAGCCAGAGCTTACAGACTAGGATGTGTTTCTCTTCCTTGTTAAAATGTTTGACTGCCAGCTTGTCCATTTTACTTTTGTTGTTTCTTTATGTATATGAGTTATCTATCTATCTATCTATCTATCTATCTATCTATCTATCTATCTAT
>JANRMT010062822.1:15582710-15602050 GCA_026402145.1 Polypterus bichir lapradei
ATTTGTGTCTCCCATAAAAGCAGCTTCACTTGAAATCACTTTGTGATTGTGCACGGGTAAAAACGTCCGCTGAAGTGTCAGATTCTTATTTAATTCTTCTGCTTTCTGTATCTTCTGCATTGCATTCAGGTCTTTCAGGTTACCCTGATGTTTTGTTTCATAGTGCTGTCTTAGATTAAATTCTGTAATTACAGCCACATTAGCTCCACAAATGAGACACACGGGTTTAACGGCAATGTCAGTAAACATATACTCAGCCTCCCATCGGTTTTTAAAGGCTCTATTTTCAGAATCAACTTTTCTCTTAAGCATCGTGTGGGCTAGCTTCGCAATAACTTGCAAGCTAGACTTGATTAACGCGGTAAGTGTTCGGCAAGGCAGGTGAAGCGCTGCATTATGGGATCTGTAGTTTATTGTGTTACCAGCGCTTCATATACCCGGGCCATTAATAACAATAATACAGTATATAAAATGATCTCGCGGGCCGGATATAATTACACGCCGGGCCGGATGTGGCCCGTGGCCCTTGAATTTGACACATATGGACTAAATAGAACTTGAAAAGATATATTTTTTCGTACATCGAGCCCGCGTGCTAATGTGGTTTTGCCTGCATGCCTCAATAAGTGACCCTCCCCTCGCTCTTACTTTTTTACCGTTCATCTAATGAATACACTGAGTATGGCTTTACCAAAACAATCATTGATTGCGAATAAAGTATTCATTATTCGAGTATATAGATCAGGGTATATATATATATATATACATATACATATATATATACCCGCGTATCGCAGCGGAGACGTAGTGTGTTAAATAAGCTATGAAAAAGATTTGTTTCTTACTGCATCAATAAACAGCTCGTCTTCTTCTTTATCTGAGACCTGACACACTGCATGCACGGGTTTTTTTTTTAACACTGTCTTCCTTTAGCGGGACATTCACTTTTTCCACCGTGTGCTTTGTTTCTGCAGTAGCTGTACTTATTACATACTTATCTTGTATTTATCAGACGCTTCATATTTTTTTGCTGCCTTTTCAATTGTGTAATTCGGTTTTTGTTCAGTGCTCTTCGGAACTGTTGCTTTTTGTCTCTGCACTGCGTCAGTTCACGTGAGCCGCTCGGTGTACATGCATCGAAGTTTCCCAGCTGTGCTGTTGCCATGTCGTGCTATGTCCATGGCTGTATCTAATGCTACCGAAGTCCCGGTACTTAAAACTTTCTCTCGCAGTTTCTCTGAGTTTGTGCCAAACACCACCCTGACTATGTCATCTTCCTCTGCATAAGCACAGTCCTTCACCCGTGAATATTTACCCGTGGCAGTTTGCTATTGGATTGCCGCTGACGGACGGCCTTATATGGGCAGGCACTAAATTACAAACGCCAGCGGCAGCCTGTCTATGAACTTAATTTAAAGTGTAGGTTTACACTGTGCTTTGTTTCCGAAGTAGCAGAACTCATGAATATGGTTGTATATATCACTCGCTCGCTTCTTATTGTTTCGCTGCCTTCTCAATTATATAATGCATGTTTTCTTCAGCGCTTTTTGGGGCTCTTCCTGGTTTTCTATGTACTGCGTGATTACGTGGGAGGCGTGATGATGTCAAACTCCGCCCCCACGGGTTTCAAGCTCATCTCCATTACAGTAAATGGAGAAAAACAGCTTCCAGTTATGACCATTACACGTAGAATTTCGAAATGAAACCTGCCCAACTTTTGTAAGGAAACTGTAAGGAATAAGCCTGCCAAATCTCAGCCTTCTACCTACACGGGAAGTTGGAGAATTAGTGATGAGTCAGTCAGTCAGTCAGTCAGTGAGTGAGGGCTTTGCCGTTTATTAGTATAGATATAATATGGAAATAGTTTTACTGTCAAATAATGCAAAGAGTACGCGACATGTGTTTCGCCCTAATTCTGGGCTCATCCGGCGTACACACTCACTGCACCCTCTCTCGGGAATCGAACCTCGGACGTCAATGATAGAGGCGAAGCCTCTTCCGTTGCGCCACGGTGTGTGGTTCGTTTATTTGAGAGTATGTAGATTGGGGTATATATATATATAAAAAATAACCGCGCTTTGCAGCGGAGAAGTAGTGTGTTAAAGAAGTTATGAAAAAGAAAAGGGAACATTTTAAAAATAACGTAACATTATTGTTCGTTATATTACATTATATTGTAATTGTTTTGTGACTGTTATGAGTGTTGCTGTCATCAAGGATTTGATTATCATTATTTCTTTCAATCAGGTTCGTATTTGGAGGATGTGTTGTGTTCAAGTTACATTCCGTGTTTGTCAACCGTTGTAAAGATAAGAGGTTTCATTCATCGATTCCTTTCTTACTGCATCAATAAACAGCTTGTCTTCCTAATTATCTGAGACGTGACACACTGCATGCACAGGTTTTTTTTTTACACTGTCTTCCTTTAGCTGGACATTGACTTTTTCCATCGTGTGCTTTGTTTCCGCAGTAGCTGCACTTATGAATATGCTTGTATGCGTCGCTCACTTCATATTCTTTTGCGGCCTTCTCAAATGTGTAATGCATTTTTGTTCAGCGCTCTTTGGAGCTGTTGCTTTTTGTCTGCGTACCGCGTTCACAGTCAGTTCATGTGAGCCGCTCGGTGATCATGCATCGAAGGTTCTTGGCTGTGCTTGTGCTATGTCGTGTGATGTCCACGGCTTTATTTAATGTTAGCTAAGTCCCGGAACTTAAAAGTTTCTCTTGCAGTTTCACTGAGTTTGTGCCAAACACCACCCTGACCATCTTATATTTGTCTGCATAAACACAGCCCTTCACCCATGAATATTTAGCGGTAGAGTGTTTCTATTGGATTGCCAGTGACGGACGGCGTTATATGGGCAGGCACTCAATTACGTGGGGGGCGTGACGATGAGGGATGTAACTCCGCCTCACACGGCGACCAAGCTGCGGCTATGGCCAGTATATATGTACATAAGTAGGTTCCAGTTATGGCCGTTACGCGTAGAATTTCGAAATGAAACCTGCCTAACTTTTGTAAGTAAGCTATAAGGAATGAGCCTGCCAAATTTCAGCCTTCTACCTACACGGGAAGTTGGAGAATTATTGATGAGTGAGTGAGTGAGTCAGTCAGTGAGGGCTTTGCCTTTTATTAGTATAGATACTGACACCACTTGCAAAATGAAACAAGCCCTGAAATGAAAACCGTCACTTTCACTTGTCAAATTTGAGAGGATAGGCTCTGTCATGCACTGTTTTTTGATTATGGAATTGGCCACGGAATGGATGTATGTGCTCTGCTTGACTTGGACATCCAGTGGCTCATGCGCATGTTCAAATTTGTAACTGTGCAGTTGGGACACAAGTGCAAGAAAAAGTTACCCAATCTTACAGTATGGAGCGGCTACCTTAATTAAAGAAACACTGAATTCCTCTTTAGGACTTTGCATCTGAAGTATCTCCTTTTTTTGTGGGACTCGATGGCTGAAGGTTTTCATCCAGGCTACCGATGATTCACCAATTAAAAATGAGTACTTGCTAGAACACGCCCCCTCAGCTTTGACGAATGAAAGGGACATCATATTGTATGCGGTGCCACTGAAATAAATAAATGAAAAAATAATTAACAAAACACATACAAAGTAAGCAACAAAAATGTGTTTTGTGGCATATTTAATATTTATACACACATTTCATGTTGTTATTATTTATTTATTGTCACTTTTCACAGTACTTTTATTTAATTGACCATTTATTGATTTTTTTTTAGTGTTGTCTGAAATGTTCCTCCATATCACCATCCACGTTTAAGCTCAATAAAATCAAAAGGCACCATTGTTAACTAAAAGTGCAAATGTAGGTAGTATCACAACAAAAAGTAGGATTTTAATTAATAAAACTTCATTAAAATTCATCTTCTTCATAGGACTGCATTACTGGATCTAGACACTTTAAAAGCGCAGTCACAGTGAGGATTAAATCATTACATTCTGTGAAGTATAGACACTTATAATTTGTTTTGCCTAGAGAGAGATAAATTGAAGACAAGTGGAGTCTGATCTTTAAATCATTTATATCCAGATTTGAGTCCTCATTCAGTTCCAATACCTATAATGCATCTTGCTTATAGATGCTTAGATCAGATTTTGACTGAAAAATAAATGTGTTTCATGCTACTGAGTATACAATGTATATCAAAAATTATACATTCAAACAATGATGGATATGAAATCATTGAAAGTATGCATGTCAAAAAAGTGTTATGCAATACCAGAAGGATATCATAGAAATAAAAACAAATTTGAGGAAAGATTTGCTGGGATGGGCTAAAATGGCTTGACGTATGCGTGTACTCCCTACGATTGTAAATGTAGCAGTGCTTTGGAAATAACTGACCAGGGTCTGTTGTAGAAAGCAGGATTATAGCAAATTCTGGTTAAAGTAAATTAGGAGTCCTGAAAATCTTTTAATTCCTTTCCTGAAACCTGGATTTAGCCAAACTTGCATTTCTGGAACAGATCAAGCCAGAACTATGTGATCCATGAGGTCAAAGATGTGAATAAGTCACTAATCCTTCTTTCTGGAATGGGATCATGATTTGCCTGTTCCAGAAAAAAAGACCTGATGAAATCTTGCTGAATTATTGTGGCAGCCAATGCCCTGAAACTAACCTGTGTCACAATAATTGACAAAGAGTCCAAAAAAAAGGTTTGGGGCAGCCATCTGTATATTATATTCTGGCTGTAAAATAGGATTAAATTTTTTATAGATGTGCATTGATCGGAGTGCAAAACAGAACTGAGGGGATAAAGGAAAGATGGCTGCTGTATAGGAAGTGACATCAAAAGGGCTGGAACTGGAAGGGTCCTCATCCATAGGCTCAGATCCAGAAGTGATGTCATCAAAGGGGCCGGAACTAGAAGTGACATCATCACAGGGGTTGGATCCAGAAATTACGCCATCAGGGCCAGGCGGAATTTCCCATGAACGGTCTGCAGAAAAGTGAGATAAACAGTCAGTGCAATCCTCCACCCCCTGGTCTGGAGTGGAATTCCTCTTGTTCAGGCCTTTTAGCTGCCTCCCATGTGGATGTATGTGACACCTGCAAAAGGGTTAATGCTTTGTAGCCTCAATAATTAAGGAGCAGAGCATCTCATCATAAGATCAAAATTCAAAAGTGCCATATCAGAGATTCTAATCCTAGCTGCACTATTTAAAAATTTAAACTAACCACAGACATGTTGAAAATGTTGTGTTTCCCCCTGAATGAAAAACAGACACAGAAGAACAACTCATTCACCATATTCTGCCCAGAGAAGCGAAATCAGATCCTGATCAATACATAAATGTTAACGTTTTACATCTGAGATTTTTTTTTGTTTTTTTGATAAAGGCTGCTCTCTCTCCACAGCATTGGAGATACCTTGGCAAAATAATCACAAAAATGACTTCTGAGAACAAAAGCCAAGATTCGTTAAGTTTGACACTACAGTAAGTCACTGCAACTGTAAGATAAGATCTACAAGAAAAAAACATAGGCAAATGGAATAGATAAAGATGTTAACTACAAAGTAGTCACAAGAAATGTATACATGAGATAAATGTTGGAGAGAGAGAACATACTGAAGAGATGACAAAAACAATTCTAAAGTGTTGTGCAAACAGCAAGTTTAATTTTCAGAGTTGAGTTACATAGTAAATCATGTACTTGAAGACATGCAAGGAGAACACGAATTATACATATAATATTGGAAGACAGTCACCTGTAAGAATCAACCTCTGAAAAAGAATATACAGGTTTATAGAGACAAAACATCCACGCAACATGTAAGAGAAATTTAGAATACAAATATTTAAATTGTTAAATATAAATAAAGAGATCTTTGCTTACTGTAAAATGCATTAATGAGACCATACCCGCAGCTCTGATCACCAGGCTACACAAAAGACATGACAGCATTAAACAATGTGCAGAGGAGGCATTAATAAGATGGGTTCAGCAGAATTTCTTCAGTAATAAAAAGTAAATAATACACTGATAGAAATTAAGGGGAAGTACATTTAAGTCTGGGGCGGCATGGTGGCGCAGTGGGTAGCGCTGCCCACAGTTAGGAGACCCGGGTTCACTTCCCGGGTCCTCCCTGCATGGAGTTTGCATGTTCTGCCCGTGTCTGCGTGGATTTCCTCCTGGTACTCTGGTTTCCTCCCACAGTCCAAAGACATGCAGGTTAGGTGCATTGGCAATTCTAAATTGTTCCTAGTGTGTGCTTGGTGTGTGTGTGTGTGTGCCCTGTGGTGGGCTGGCATCCTGCCCAGGGTTTGTTTCCTGCCTTGCACTCTGTGTTGGCTGGGATTGGCTCCGACCCCCGTGACCCTGTAGTTAGGATATAGCGGGTTGGATAATGGATGGATGGACATTTAAGTCTGAAACCAGGAAGCACTTCTTTACAGTGAGAGTCATGGGAATCTGGAAGCAAGAACTTTGAGCATTTTGAAGAAGTGTCTAGATAAGATATTGGGACATCTTAGTGATTAGTTACCAAATGTGCTTGATGGACCAAATGGTATGACATTTGTCAAACATTTTATGTTCATATTGTTGTGATTTATGGTTTTCAGAGGAGAAAGGAGAACTTTGAGCCACAGAAATGACAAGAAAAGTTTAATTGGTTTATTTCCTCGTACGCATCAAATATAGAAAAATCAAGGTTATAAAAGGCAAAAATAAAATTCATGTCAAGCAGCAACAAAAAGCCAAGATAAAAAACTACAATAAAGAAATAGCTAAGAAATTCCAAAGTCAATATACCAAAAATACAATCATATAGAAAAGTCCTTTCAAAATAGAGGTCCAAAATTCCAAACATTCAACACCTTTCGTTGGCTAACTAAAAAGATTACAATATGCATGCTTTCGAGGCAACTCAGGCCCTTTCTTCAGGCACGATATAACACGGTACAACACCCTAGTACTACAAACATTCAATAATAAAGAAAAGGTCAAGCAAAACAGAAGGTTTAAATACAAAAAATACAATAATAAGGAAAATACCAAAAAATGGAATTACCGAAATACAACGATGTGCAAATAGCTAAACTATAAAATCTCAAAACAGCAAACATATAATAATAAAGACCAAGAAATACAACTGGACAAACTACAAAAGGCCAAACAGTACTTAAAGGCCAAGACAATACTTTAAGTACTAACAAAACCAAAGAAATCTTTCACTAAATGATCAAAATCGCAGGACATCTTGTTAAAAACTATTCTTATTTTAGCTACATTTTTTCCTGCTGCCTTTTTATGTGTTCTTGGATTCTTCGTGTGGCAGAGAATATTAATACTTGGGTATTTTGTGTTAATAATTACAAGTTAGAATAGTTTTATGATCATTTATTTTAAAGTGTGTCATGTTGTCACTGTGTAGTGTAAGCATTTTTTATTGTGTTGCTAGGTTGTGCTGAACTGTTGCTAGGGTGCACTTTCCAGAGGGGACTATCCACCATGTCATTGAGCCTCAGCTTTATAACCCTGCACAGCACTTGGAGCAGTGTCCGACATTAAGGATTCATCCCTCAAACATCTTGATTATTACACACTCAGTATGTTATGCCTTCTAGTTCACAACTAATTACCTTATCATTTTTCTCTTAGTTTATGGATTTGCTGTTGCGGTTTTGATGATACTGCAGTGGGCTGGCACCCTGCCCAGGTTTTGTTTCCTACCTTGTGCCCTGTGTTGGCTGGGATTGGCTCCAGCAGACCCCTGTGACCCTGTAGTTAGGATATAGCAGGTTGAATAATAGATGGATGGATGGGTTTTGATGATAACATATCTTCTTGTTAACAACTCCTGGCAACCCTAGTTTTTGACTTTGCTTATGATCTCCCTGTTCAGTTTTTCACAGCAGTTGTTGTAAGTCTTATACATTGACTGTCATTATAGTTTCTTGAATGCACGCTCACCTCCTTGTTTAGTTAACAACACTCTTGTGCTTAGTCACATATTCTTTCGACAGAAGGCATTTCATGGAAGTAGGTGAATACTGTATTTGTGCCTGTCATAACAGAGGACAGGGGAGTTATAGACATAGAGCACAAAAAAAATGGAGCTTTCTTTTGAGATGGTCCCTTAGCTGAATATCTGTGTCATAGTGAAGGAGGTAAATAGCTAACTAAAACAACACAAAGAAAGGAGAAAAAGAAAATGATTAACAAAACAAGTATACTAAATGAAAAACAAATGATGAGCGAATGTAATTAATGTATGCTCTTGCAGTCACAAAAGGAACAAGACAATTTACAAAGACTAATAAATAAAACTTAAACCAGGAATAGAGCTTGGCAAAATGTTGGAACTTATTCTCTTAAGCAGTATTTGCACCTATTATACTTCCTCAGCTGTGCTGATTTCCTGAATGTAGGACAGGGTTGGTCTCATTAAGCCCACAGCGATTCTCTAGATGCCTTTATTAATAGTTTTGAAAATTGTAAGCAAAGGGATTCCAGTAACAGTAGAATTTAAGAGCAGAAAGAAATGCAGCTGAACAGGCTTTTGCAGAACTCGGTGATATGGTTAAGTTCAGTTTGTTATTTTACAAAGAATAATTCACAGCCCGGGGCTGCACCCAGTTTTATACCATGGAGAATGGAGTTGAGCCTTAAGACACCCTGGCAGTGGGGGCAACTTACACAGCCATACTACTGCAACTGAGCCAACACCACAATGTCCCATAGTCATATGCAAGAGTGCCCGTGGAAGGGCTAGCAGCAGGGGATTGTAGGTGGCACATGGGATGGATGGGCATCCCGACCAGAAACCAGGAAGATCCCTTACCCAGAAGTAAGGGAACATAAAGGCATCTCAGCCAAGAGAGGAACGGTGGTCCTAATGGATGGACAGACATCCCAACCAGAACCGATGGTTCCTTACCCTGACAGGAATCCCCAAATAACTGTACAGGTGTCCCAACCAGATATGGGCTTAATATCTAACCTGGCCAGAAGAAAAGAAAAGGACAGGGAAGGATTGTCTCTGGGGAATGTTTAATCCACCTAGGTGCTAGATGACAGCAGCCCTCCATGTCGGCGCCCATTTGGGAACCAGCAGGGAATGCTGGGAGTTGTAGTCCGGCAGCACAACCGTGCTGGCTGGGATCCTTGGGTGCTGCAAAGGGGGTGTTGCAGTGAAATGTGCTCCAAAGAAGATCAGACTTCCATATGACCCTTTGTTCTAAATAAAAGGGACCACACTCTCTTATCTAAGCGAGTCGGAGTTGGGAGGATGTAGAGCAACACTTGACTGGAGGAGGCCAGTGTGGTGGAGAGGGGAGAAGTGATCGTGAGAGAGACAGCTTGTGCTTTTGCTACTTGGAGGTATTGCATTTAATAAATTCCATCCTTAATTTGAACCCAGGACTGTGCTTGTGTGTTCACATGTTGTGGTTTGGGGCTCGCTGACAGTCCACTTCCATCACAGGATACTCTTAAAGATTCCAAAGGGCAGTCCACCAAGTGTTTAACGTGGTTAGTTGGCCGTTTGTCAAATAAGATAATGTCACCAGAGGGCAATGGAAAACTTCCTGAAGTTAAGTGCTGCTTAGCACTAGGTTTAGAGGAGGGGCATTGGGTATTGCCAGGTATTGGATAAGGGGTCTCACGGTGTGATAGGTGGTAATACGAGTCCATTAGATTATACATTGTTCACTGTCAGCCATAATAACAGGCAGGTTACCTGGGGCCCGTTAGCAGAGAGATGGAGCTCAGGTCTGCAGGAACCCCTGGGGCTAGAGAGACAGATTCAGAGGTTCATGGCCTCTGCAGAAAAGCCTTATTCTGTCCCTCAATGATTTTGAAGATGGGCACACAAGTGCAAATGTTAAAAGCCCCATTTTTCAGTGAATGAAGATGCCAGAAATTGTGGAATGGGTTTAAGAATAAAGACAGGGATCGTGAGTAGAAGTATAGAAATGGACCACTCATCCCATCAGACAGACAGGGTGTCTCACCTAATTTAGGAAGACCCAGAGTGGGACTAATGTTTATTCCTTTATTTTGTGCTTTCTTTTGTCTTTTTTGTGTATCCCTCCATTATTAAAACTCCTTACCCAATAAACCTTTATTTGTGTATTCTTTTGCCTCCTTTGTCATTATAGGGTCTGCAGTGGCACCCTATGTATTTATTTATTTTAATACTAATACAAAAAAGGAAACTTCTGATCTCAGATTATATTTGTCCTTACATCAACTGACTGTCTGCATTGCACAGATACAGCTTGTTTCCTCACATGCTTGGTATGAGGCTAATAATGGAACAATTAATCTTTATTTTTATAGCAATAGATTGCTTCTTCTTTCTTATTTTAAGCTAGTTCTGTCCTTTGTTATTACGGTTTTATTGACTGTATACCTGAATTTTCTGTCATTCTTTCTTGACATCATTTTCCTCTTAAAACAATATTTGGAGCCCACAGAGCCGTTTCAGAGCTTCAAATTCTCAGAATTTGTATTTCTTATCTCTCTGTTTCACTAAAATATTTCAAAAATGATGTAGCCTTAAATGGTCTTGACTTCACTTGACTTCATTTCCAAGTCCAACCTCAAGTACTGTGAAACTAAATAATTTGATGTAGCTCCTTTTTAAAAACTACTAATTTAATACAAATATTCCCCGTATGTCGCAAAATTGGTTTAGTTCAGTTTGTTCAATACTCCATATTGGCATTGGTTGTGAAAACTGACTTTAGACTGATTAAGGCTTAGATTATATGGGCAGAGCACTTTAAGAAATAAATCATGATTAATACAGAGTCTCTTGCCAATTGATTTCGAGGAATCTTAGTTCATTTTTGATAAGGGAAAGAAATCTACAACAAAAGCACTCGTCTGTTGCCTGAACCTTTTTGAACCATTTTTTAAATTGAATTTATTAAAACGATACAAACAAGTCAAACTTAAACTAAATTCAGTTCAGCCCCCACCCAAGAGAAAGAGAACAATTTTTAAGGCTTAGTCTATCTAAAAAGTAAGAGGCACACGGTGTTGCTCTCATGCCCGCAACCCATTGCTAAGTCACTTGTTTGGATGTGATTATTTGTACCGTGATATGTTTATGCAATTGTGATTAAAAATAAATTTAAAGGTTGACAAAGTCAATAAACTTTTTCTCCATTTTCTCCCCAACCCTGAAAATGGAGTCAGTCTATCACTTACCACCCTCGCTCATACTGGCCAAAGTTTTTAGCAATGGATAGGAAAACCGTAGGACCTGAGGGGGAAAGAAAAAACAGACACTCAGAAGAAGCCATAATCCGAGAACTGAGTCAAACCCAACCTTCCTGTCTTGGTGCTGACCATTTTTAAAACTAAAGGTCTTTAAACAAAAGTAAAGCACAACTTAAAAGTGAGACTAGAAACTACATGATTCAAAATCTTAGGATTAAAATACAAGGTCTAAAGTTAAAATGTATTAGGTCCAAGTAAAAATCGTAAAGAACAGGGATTTATAACAGCTTTGTGTGAATTCATTGTTTTTTTCTTGGTGTATTTTTTTTTTTTACTTAAAAGCTTTTCTTTAATTGACTTGCTTGCTGTGGCCAGGGTTTGTTATGATGGTTTCCCTCTGCTGTTGTTTGGCAACCATCACAACCGTTCTAGACAGTGATACCAGCATTAACACCATTATTTTCTTCCTGAGCTGCCATGTTGTGTTTTTAATTTGTATCTGTCTGCCATTTTATATTTCTGGTTGTCATGGATGCTGCCATTTAGAGTGTCTTGATGCTGTGGTGATGGACAGTTGTTAAGTACAGTATACAGTGCACAGGCCATGATGAAGTTTGTGGCAAAACCAAGACTTCTTGAGAAATGTTTCTTTTGAGTACTTTATTAGTTACAAACTTTTGGTTACAGATCTAGTTTAATTAACAACTTCATCTCCTGTAAATGTCATTGTTTTTGCCAGGGTGTCCTTGTTCTGTTATTGATTATTTGTGTAGTTTTCTGTTTTTTTGTAAAATGTTTTGTCATATTTTTATGAAAACTGCATTTTACTGCCTTCTTTATTTATCTAAATTTGTTTTGTTATATTTTCTAATTTTTACGTATTTTTTTGTATTATTTTTTTCTTTTTCTTATACTAGGGGGCTCTGCCCCCTGCTCACTTTGCTCGCCAACCCCCGGGTTTGGTTATCCGGATATACAATTTAAAGAGATTATTATTTTTATTTCATTCATTTTTTATTTCTTGATATTTGCCAGTAATAAAGCTGTAGTGAATGAGATCTCCCCCCCCCCCCCCCCACTCCCCCAGGGCTGCTAGTGCTGTTCTGCATGATCTGCATGTCGCGCTGCGCGTCGATCATTTAAAAGCCTGTACAGCTGCTGTCCTTTTATCTCACTTCTTTGTCTCGCGGGACGTTAAAGTATCTCCGATAATTTGTTTGTAAGTAGGGCGTGTCGTGCAAGTAGGACTTCAAAGTATCTTCTGAGAAGATCACGTCTCGTATCCCTCCCAAGATATTTTTTTTATAGTAGAGAGATTTGTTGTGCTTCCCAGTCCTGTAAACACGGCGATCTTTTATTGTTTTCATTTGTTTTTCAAGTTTTCACTTTTGGCTCTTGTGACTGTTGTGTCTTCTTCATAATTTCTTGTCTTTTTAATTCTTTTTTTTAGTTCCTTCTTTGAAGGTAATTTGGAATTATTCTGTTGTTTTTAATTTAAGTTTTTAAAATACTTTTACTGAGATATTTGAAGTTGTTGACATTTTGTAAATGTTGTTTGATGCCTTGTGTGTGAATTTCTTTGTTTAATTTAATAAATAAATGCACAAGAGATTTATAAACATACAAGGTCATTTGGTCCTGAGGTTTTAGCCATTGCGTTTCCCCTTATTCACTCCTTAGGCTTTCTATTTTAAGTTTTTAGGCCTCAATCTAAAACAGAAAATGTGATGAACAGTCTCTTGACCTGTTCTGCTTCCACTTTGGCTACATCTCAGTTGACTTCTCCAATGCCCGTATAAATATTTGTCATTCTGTTTTTATTAAACTTCCATCCACCTTCAGTATGAAGCTCCTGATGGACACAACACTGTCAGCCTTTAATTTTCTTAGCTAACTGAATTGTACACAAAAATGGCCAGTGTAATGAATGCTGCTAAAAAAAATGTCGCAGCTTTCTATTTCATAACACTGTGCATGGCGGTGATGGGTGTATTCAGAATTAAACGGGGGGGGGGGGGGGGCCAGATCTACATTGCTTTCCTTTAGGACACCGAAACCACTCCAGTCATCATGAAGCCTTTCGTTATGGCTAAATGTGGAAAAAAGTGTCCAATATAAGGTATCAGCAGGCCAGATTTTGGGATGTCATTTAGCTGGGCTAAGCTGCCGCCCCACCCTCACCCCAAATGTCATGTCAAGTACAAAAAGCTGTTGGGCATGGCTGGTGCTTGGGATGAGATGATGAGGCAATCACCTCAGGCGGCATATTGGTATGGGTGCTGTTGTCATGTATGTGTTTTTTTTTTGTTTTTTTTTAACATTATGAGATAATAAAACAAAATGGTTAAGTGTGCAGCTTAAAAATTACATACACATCCAGTGCCTTATTTATATAGTTTTTTTTTTTTTTTTAATTGTAATCATTTTTTTTCATTTTAAAAGTTTCCAACGCCTTGCCACATTGTGAGCTCTCAAGAATCAAAACAGCACACGTGCGTTTCAAAGCTCCATGTCACTATGTAGTACTGTTGCTTATTTTCTTGATTTTTACATATGCCCAAGGGAATTAGGGTGTCTGGCAATACTGGATCTGTCCTGGTGAAAAAATTATAAAAAGTAGTTGAAAAATCCATATTTGCTGCATTTGACTCTCCAAGTTGTTTGACTGTTCAAATTAATTTTGCGAGTGATTCGAATCTGATATGGCTGTGTACCAATATCTATTCTGAAACTTCAAAAATAGTAAAAAAAAAATTAAATGGACAGGTGCAACTTAATAAAGAAACGTGAATTCCGGCTACATGCTGGTTTCAAATTGTTTACAGTGCAAGGTGTGTGTGAATTGGTTAGTTTACAATGGCCAGTGCTGAAAGGTGCTTTGAGTGAAAATATCGTGGCCGATTCTATTTAAAAGACTATCTCACAAAAATACACGTTTGAGGCAGGGCTTTGCAGAAAACATGTAGCTGCTAGACTGTATTTGTAGGCTTTCTTTCCATTTTTCATTTCACATTTCTTTAAAAGTATCGAACCTGTGTCACATGAGAAAGAATAGCACATTACGTTTGATTAACAATACATACTAAAATTGCCTTGAGTAGCTCTTTGTTTGAACCACCAGCTAACCAAGTAGTTTACACTGCAAAACTGTAATTTTATAATATAATCCTCAGTCTATAACCATATAGATTATATTTAGACCATTGAACTAAATTGACTAGTCTAATATAATCTCAACTTTCAATCAAATCGAAGTGTAATGATGGGCTCTAAATATTTACCTGTGATTTCTGTTTGCTGACCTGACTAAATGCAAAGAAGTCAATACCACCATCCTGTCAACACATGGCATCAGTTTGCCCAAAGTGAGATCACTGATATTTTGTAGTCTGCCAGGCACAAATGTGAAGAGTATAACCATCAAGTCACTGATAGTGGTGAACAACAGAGGACAATGTTTGTGGAGTTTTAACGCGTTTTAATGTAAGCCCATTTGAGAGATGCTAATACTTGATGCTAAATAAGTCTTTAGCAATGCTTTCAAAGTCCACTGTTACAGTCCTGTTGCTGTGTTGATCATTTCATTTTACTTTGCCATGCTTTGTGATCAGTACTAAAGCATTTATAATGGCATTTATAAAGTGGTTGCTAATGCCAATTAATGTGGAAGCGATGCTTTCTAAATGATGAACAAAGTATTTAGTCATGCTTAACTAATGCCTCATAGTGTGCAGTTATTATAAAGTTTTACCGAACAAAAACACATAGGAACACAAGTCGCTTATATTAGCTGCTGGTGCAACACCAAAACTATTTTCAGTGCCATTTACTGGTCTAATATAAATACACCATAATTATGTAAAATCTTCTGTTGGCTGAAATATAACTCGATCAAAACCTAGGTATCCAATCCCTTCACTACTATTATTATTATTATTGTTGTTGTTGTTATTGCAGAATTATTATCAATGTTGTAACCTATCATTTTTTGCCCCCTCTCCCCGGTGTTTATGACAGGTCAGCGGCTATGCACATCACATTGAATACATACTGATTATGTCATTTTTTAAAATGTTAATTTCTGGAATCTGTTTAATCTATCAGTCACAATTTCTGTTAAAAGTCTCATAATTTCACACCATGTGTGTTTAGTTAAAAATGGCAGGCACCTTCTTGCTCGCAGGACAGTCTGAAGCAGCCAAGAGAAGTCTGCAGGAGGAGCTATACCACTGAGTTCAGTTTTATGTTTTTAATTCCTGTTTCAAATGTTTTAGTATTATAATGCTAATCTTTTTCATTCTTGTACACTTTCTCCAAGAAATAATATTTGTTAATTTTTTTTGGTCCAATGTTCAGAGAATGCATGGTCCAACAAAGCCTGTACAGCAATACATATGGTATGTGAATTAAGCATATCATCTCATACCTAATAAAGATATTTAGGGGTTATGGCAATTGGGGAAGCAAAAATGTACCTCACCTCAGGTGGCATTATTTAATGATAGATAGACAGATAGATAGATAGATAACTTTACTAATACTGAGGGTAGAGAAAAGCCAAGCAAAATGACACCTTTTATTGGCTAACTAAAAGGATTACAATATGCAAGCCCCCTGAAGAAGGGGCCTGAGTTGCCTTGAAAGCTTGCATATTGTAATCTTTTTAGTTAGCCAATAAAAGGTGTCATTTTGCTTGGCTTTTCTCTACATTTATAATGGCTATCACGGTACAGCACCCTAGTACTACTTGATACTGAGGGAAATTTAATACCAGCTCTGTTGTCGGGTATACTTTTATATGATGACATCATCATACCATGCCCTCTACTAGCATTTCAGATGCCCCCTTACCATTCTGGTCTGGAGCGACATCAATAAATCACTCAATCCTCTTAGACCCACTGTGTAAAAATAATTACACAAATCCCAAAAATGACAATTCTGGTTCAGCTTCACTAAATAAACTACAGGTTAGGATTTTTTTTAAAGTGTTATCATCAGACTCAAGTTGGTTTTTGCTGTGAAAAAGAGGTTAAATCAAGAGGCAGAGTCCATGTTGACTTTCACAAAAGTTACAGGACTTAATACTTGTTGCTTTGATTTTTTTTTATTTGTAAAATATCCATATAGCTTGTTCACAAGTAATATCCAGCGTAGTGGTAGCTGTTAACAATGAACTTAATCTGCTCATCTTCTTCCTGGTAATGCTTGTTTGGCCAGAGTTTCTGACCCTCTGACTTTTATAGTAGGCACACTTCACAGTTCACTGAAGTTTTGTACTAGAAGAGCTGAGCTGTTCATTTATTTTTCTTGATGTCCCAACCCTTTAGATGTCTATAGGTGAGTGGCTTAGCACATATTACCTTATTTAATAAATTCATAACTTTCTGCACAATGATTTTGACCTGATTTAATATTGGATCATTGCAATGTCATATATTTATGCATTTTTCATATGTGCATTAACTGAGCAACAGCCTGAAAAGTAATGCATGCATACAATATAGTACAGAGCTTTGTCAGAAAGTCTATTGTTAAATTATGATTTAAAGGAAGAGAACTTCCTGATATTGTATTTCAAATAGGTCATAGATCTTTCATACAGATAGGGACTTGAGTGAAACACAGCAACTATTTTCACCAGTCTTATAATGAAAGCAATATTTTAAGTGTTTCCGATATAAAAAAAGCCTGTGGCCTTACATGAGGGTCTTGTTGGTATGTGCTCAGTGGGAGGTTTTCTTAGGTGAGGGAAAAATAACTTTTTTTATTTGCAGCAGGTAATCTAATCCTTTAGTGAACAGAGAACGTCAAGGCATGTTCAACAGTAAGTTTTCAGTTTTCAGTGATAGTTCCTTTTTTAATTGTGCATTTGTCCATTGTTTTTTGGCACGTTATTATTGTCTGTTTTATGCTTAATTTTGTTTCTTTCCTTTATCATTATGGGGTTTTGGTGAAATTTTGGACAGAATTATGTTAAGCATCAGAGTTCAACCAAAATAGGGGTTCATTGACAGATCTTGACAATTACATGAAGGATATAATAGAAGGACAGGGTAATATACAAAAAAAAAAAAACACATTACTGCTCTTATGCTTTTAACAGTACAGTACATGCAGTAGTGGTGCTGAAATGTTGACGTCAATATCGATACCAGCCTTCGGACTCCAAATCCCCCTTGTCTTACTCTAGCCTCCTGGTATGGCGCAACACTGTGCCTCTCTGTGCACCTCTTCCCTTCCATCCTAATAGCAGCGAGGTCCAGATCGTCTCAATACAATAGTGGGGTGGGAAGGGTCCACTGTGAAGTACAGATTATGTTGAAGCAATAGGGGGTTCCCACATAAAGTTCTGATCATGTTGAACCATGTACTTTACAAATAAGATGCTTTTCGAGAAGTAAGTATTAAGGGAAATGGTGTTTGGATTGAGAGAAAAGCTGACGTTTATTTCCGGTTCTGAAAATCCCAAAATTCTGGTACCATACAGTTTCAAAATGAGGGTTGTTCAGTTCTTTTCTAGTACTGGTGTACCACACAACTCTAATGTGTGTTCATCCTCATAGGTCTTCCCTTACTCCAGATCTCTGGGCAATCCTTCCTTCTAGTTACCAGTTGAACCTTTGTATACTCACCTCTCTTAACTTCAGTATCATCCAGTTGAAGGGTTGGTGGCCCTGCTGAGAAGTACTTTTGGGATGCTCAGAACCTGTTGGAGTCATGCAGTTGTCCACTTAAAAGATCAGATGCCCATAATGGTGACTGGAGCACAGCTGGAGCAATTTGCTGCTTCTGACAAGTCGGGAAGAATGTCAATTAGCTTTGTGACCTTCTCTAGCAGGTTTTTCCTCCAACCCCCAAGTCTGGAGGAAAAACTATTTCAGTGCACCTCACCACCCAGCTGTCTTTCACAGCACATATTCTTTCTGATCATGTAGGCTCAAATGACCAAAGCAAGCCCTTGCAGACTCAACATAGGACCTGCAGTTCAGATTTTTTTATAGCCAAGTGTTTAGGACCTGCTAAGAATTTTTAATACCATGTACTGTACTTTTTTTTGCTTTCTTCTTGCTTGTACAATTTCTGATGTCTTAATGGTAATGTGGGACTGCAGCATAAAATTGTCAAAAACATGAACAAACCTGTCAGTACTACCTGCCATACCAGATCCTCACTGAGTCTCACTACGAACTAAGCCTCACCCCAGGCAGCCAGCGTCCAAAGCTAAAGGATAAGCCTCAAAGACTAGCACAGCCCCAAAATGGTTTTTAAAAGTTCAAAAATACTTTTAAACGTTCCAAATACAGAAAAGCTTTCTTCAAGGAGTGAACACTGTAAACTCCCTAGCTTAAAGAACAAGGCCAAAAAGGAATCCTTATTCTGTAAATGAAAAATATATTTATAAAAATAAAAATAGAACAAAAAAGTAAAACCACAAAATATCGTCAAACAGGATTTGCCCAAAAGGAAATCTAAAGCAAGCAAGTCCCAAAACTGAAAACCAGTGTGAAAATCAAATAAACAGTAGCAGTAATCCAGCACAATACTCACAAAAGATATTTACTTGACCATCCTCAACAGTGCCTGAAGGGATCAATCTCTTTGACCTGAACATAAAGGTGGAAGGTGGTTCCTCAGAAGTGACGTCATGGTAGGTGTCCCCCATATAATAGAAATAGCAACAAAAAGGAAGATTAGCATGAGCCTGGGAACAAATGTTAATGTAACAGCTGGCATTTTTGGTGCCTTCAAAACATGTTGTCAGTACAGTTAATAAGGTAGGAAAAAGCAGATGGTGAACAACTTGAGTCCATATCCAATTGATGTGTTACAGGACTGATGTGATTTTCCATGGTCTAGGGATTAATCAGGAGTAATCAGACAACATGCTAGTCTCCTAGAATGAGTAATTCCAACAAAGATAACCTACTTTCTGATAAGGTAGTAATAAGCAGGGGTATTGAAACCTCTGGTTAGCAAAGAATTTATCTCTAAAACTGTTAAAAAAAACAGATCTTTTCCACGTTTTCCTGAGGCACTTTAGAAAGTGCAATTTTTGGAATGCCCAATAGCCACATTTTCTTTCTATCTATCTATCTATCTATCTATCTATCTATCTATCTATCTATCT
>JANRMT010062822.1:15602060-15631950 GCA_026402145.1 Polypterus bichir lapradei
TCTATCTATCTATCTATCTATCTATCTATCTATCTATCTATCTATCTATCTATCTATCTATCTATCTATCTATCTATCTATCTATCTATCCTGATCCATGGTGTGGTCTTGTCATGTCTTAACTGTTGCAGCTATCTATTACTAGCTTCTGCTACCAAGCCACTGCAAACAAGTTTGCATGCCGCTCCTCTTTTCAGATCACTACATTGTCTCCCTGTCTGACATGTATTACGTTCAAATCCTTGACGCTTGCCTACAAAATAGTCATTGAATCATCACCTATATATATGGAGCTACTTGAGCGGCCCTATGCTCCTTCTTATACACTCAGGTCTGTTGATAAATATCATCTGTTAAAAGCACCTCTGCGAGGTATCAACTCTCAATCCAGACTCTCTTCATGTTTAGCCCTTATCTGGCCAAACAAGCTATCCATTTCCATTCATAATTCTGGCTCAGTTAATTGTGTGTAAGTGTTTGAAGAGTCTATTATTCTGTGAATTTCTTTCTGATATAAATTGTTAGATATTTGTAACCTAGGAATTGTAACTCGCTTGTATTTTGTTCTGAGCTCTTCACTTGTGGTGATCAGGTTTGTACCCTTGTCTTGCAACACATGCTTTCTAGCAGTCATCCAGACTGATGTTTACTTGATTATCTTGACCTCTTTGTGTAAGTCACTTTGTTTAGACGTTGTCTGTTAAGCAAGTGAATATAAATGAAAATGTAAAAAGTCTGTATTCCACAATAAATATAAGAGGTGTATAACTATAAACAGACTCACACTGAGAAAATTCCTTAAAATCATTTTTTCTCCTCAAGCATTTCATGAGAACTTGACCTATGGCAGCAGTGTACTGTCATTCGATTGAAATTTGGACACATGACAGCAGACATTAAGGCTGTAAAATCTGATTACATACGGCTTTTCAAATTTATTACTCTGAAAATAAACCAGGGCAGCATTGTGGCAACATGGTTAGTGCTGCTTCCTAATGGATCTAGCATTTTTAAGTATAAGCAATACATGTAATAGGCCTTCAAACTATCCATCTATTATTTTAAGCTGATTTATCAACAAGCTGCTTTTACTTGATACATGTACCAGCCTGTCACAGGTTGCCCATTGCCAGACATACATACAAACAGAGAGAAGCTAAGAAGAACTGCCTGTTAACCTTTTAGAATCATCTGTAGTCTCTAAGAGGAAAGCACAAGTTCTGCATGCTATGGTTGTGTATGCCTTGCAACTGTCTCAATTTTCTGCATTTAGAAAAATAATCTGTAATTCTGAGATACCATTCAGGTTTTAGCTGCATACAAGGACAGAATACTTTCTGAATGCAGACTATACAGACAGAATACACTTCTAAAGCATAAGCTTAAGAAAACTTTTGATGAGAAGAAGCAGGTATAATTTGGTAGACTTCTTCTCTGAAACAAAATAAACTGATTTCATTCAGGCAGGGTTGTTTATCCATCCATCCATCCATCCATCCATCCGCTTTCTAAACCTTCCTATTCAGAGCAGAGGCGTGGAACCTTATCCCCGGAAGTGTGCAACAATCCCTGGACAGGAAACCAGTGCATCGAGTGGTGAATGCACACTTACATAACTGGGCCAATTTAGCATCACTAGTCCACCTAACCTACGGAAGGAAACCAGATGAAACCGATGTGAATACAGGGAAGACATGCAAACTCCACACATGAAGCAACTGAGACTTGAATCTCTGAAACAGCAGCACTAACATTTCACTATCATGCCACCCCAAATCTGTGAAACCCACTGTTACATTTGAGGCTGTTAAGAATGAAGGGCTGCTGAATAACATAGAATGTATTCATTTCTGCATTGAATAATTCATGTGCTTTTTTTTTGTGCATTTAAAGACATTAGATGTTATTACATGCTAAGTTTTTTATGTATTATTTGGGACGGGCACCTCTGTCTTACAATAAGGAGAATGGGTTTCACGTCCTGGGTCCTCCCTACATGGTATTTGTATGTTCTCCCTGTGTTTGTGTGAGTTTCCTCTGGGTGCTCAAGTTTCCTCCCACAGTCCACAGTCATACAGGTTAGGTGGACTGGATTGCTAAATTGGCCCTTGTGTGTTAATATGGTGTGTGTGAGAGTGTGTTCATTCTGCAGTGGTTTAGCACCCTGTCAAGGGATTGTCACTGCCTTGCACTAGATGCTTGCTGAGATAGGCTCCAGCTTCCCCACAATCTTTCTCAGAGTAAAGCAAGTTTAGAAGATGGATGGATGGACATATTGTCAGTCAGTCATTTGCCAACCCGCTATATCGTAACACAGGGTCACAGGGGTCTGCTGGAGCCAATCCCATCCAACACAGGGCACAAGGCAGGAACAAATCCCGGGCAGGATGCCAGCTCACCGCAGGGCACACACATACACACACCTACACACCAAGCACACATCAGGGACAATTTAGGATCGCCAATGCACCTAACCTGCGTGTCTTTGGACTGTGGGAGGAAATCGGAGCACCCGGAGGAAACCCACGCAGACACTGGGAGAACATGCAAACTTCACGCAGGGAGGACCCAGGAAGTGAACCCAGGTCTCCTAACTGCGAGACAGCAGTGCTACCCACTGTGCCACCGCACCGCCTGGAAGTATTGTATGTTTCCTTTATTGAGAGTCAGGTTTGAGAAAAAGTACTGCTATGGCTACGTTTGTGATGGAGGAACTAAAGTAATTACTGGAAGTCAAGTAGTAACACAGGAAATAACTAAAAATGAAATGAGGTTGCATGCATATAGCTAGAGGCAAATGTCAATGAGATGTTACAGGACCAGTGTGATTTACCATAGCTTAGAGTTTTATAAAACAACATGCTAGCTTCTTACAGGACACATGGATGAGCAAGTGCATTGTCAATAACCCAATTTTTGACCTACTCAGTGGCAAGGAGGTAATGGAAGCCTGTCTTGAGCAAAGCGTTTATGCCTACCACTGCCAGGTAGTAAATATTCATAAAGACATGCTCAAATTTTACCTTTGAAAGAGTATCTTTTAAAATCTTGAAATGACTGTATTCCACAGTAAAAATCATAGATGCATGATACTAAGAAAATTCCATGAAATCATTTTTTCCCCAAACATTTCACAAGAACACTGCTTATGACATTAGTTTACTCAAATTGTCATGGAATTTGGACACATGACAGAAAACATGACCCTGTAGAATCTGATTCACATGTACGTTTTCAAATGTATTACACTAAAAATAAACCAGGGCAGCATAATGGCACGGCGGTCATCACTACTGCCACAAAGATTTAATGTACAGGCCTGAGTCGCCTGCTCAGTGTCTGCCTGTGTTCAGTTTGTGTCTTTTCCCTGCACCTGTGTTGGTTTTTCTCCAGGTTGTGGAGTTTTCTTCTAACACCACATAGATGGGCATATTGGGTTAGTGAGTGACTCAAAGCTGGCCTCCTGTGAGTGTGGATGTGTGTAGGTGGGCCCTACAAAGAATTTTGCCAAGTAAACTTCAAGCCTTTACATGCTTTTGCCAAAATTGCAGGCTGTCATATCAAGATGCTTAAACCATTCCTCAAATGTCTGTGTATTGAAAAAAGAAAGTCACGTTATGTTCAAATATCAGTAGAGAAAACTTTTGAAAGGGAAAGGCAGCAAAATAAAGAAAATACAAAAATCAGATTTCTAGAAATAACCAGTGCAAACCAGACAGCTCATAAATGAGGTACAGATGGCCAATTCCATATCATGTGCTTGTTTGTCTTGTCTATTGTGCATCTTAGGTTATAAGTCAAAATATAAGCAATTGTCAGTCAGTCATTGTCCAACCCCTATATCCTAACACAGGGTTACGGGGGTCTGCTGATGCCAATCCCAGCCAGCACAGGGCGCAAGGCAGGAAACAAACCCCGGGCAGGGCGCCAGCCCACCGCAGGGCACACACACACACACACACACACCAAGGACAATTTAGGATCACCAATGCACCTAACCTGCATGTCTTTGGACTGTGGGAGGACACCCACACAGACACGGGGAGAACATGCAAACTCCATGCAGGGAGGACCCATGAAGCAAACCCAGGTCTCCTAACTACGAGGCAGCAGCGCTACCACTTCGCCACCGTGCCGCCCTATAAGCAATTGTTTTATTTCTTTTATCACTGTATATGCTGTTTGAGGAAAAAGTTAAAGGTTATTTTCATGATAAAAAGGAACGAAGGTTAACGACACAATGTTTTTGCTGTATAGCATGTACTATTTGTTAATAACAATTTTTACATTAGCTTGACTGGATTTTAGTCTAGTAAGAAATATAAGGAAAATAATATGGAATTTATAGCAAAAATTTCTCAAAAACTGTTGAATTAACATTTATCTGCCATGCATCCTCCCCACACGGTATCTCTGTGTTGTGTCCTCAGATCCTTATTGCCCTCATACTGGCTGCTTGCATTCACTTTTCTTTGTCACTGTAATCTAAGAGTCTTCCAGTCCATTGCATATTCCCTTTACATCATTTCAATAAAGGTCATCTTGCTTACCTGAGATCATGGCATCTGTAATTAGCCCTTATTGGTTGTCTTTTGTATGTGACGCTCAGTAGGCCTCTTAAGATCATTTAAAAAGTACAGTAAAAACCTTAGATAGCTCCCTTAATAGTCTTTCGCCAACTGTACCATCGTAGTTTTTTTTTTTTTTCTTCCGCCTCTAGTGATTTTAAGCTTATATAACTTCACCTTCTCGTGGTTTAATTTGCACATTTTCTTTATCTTGTACAGTTTTGCTGTTTAACAGCTGTATAGTTGGTTTCTTTTTTTTGTACATGCCCTTATTGTGATCTTTGCCTTGAAAAGCCAAGCAGATTATCAAGACTGATTAATATCCTGTACTTAGTGCCTGGTCAGCCTGTCTGAAGCTCTTTGTAATTGCTATCTGGATTTGTTCTGAAATGATCTTTTTAAACAAATTAAACAGCCTTCTGTTATAAGGGAATGAGGATATGTACATCTAAAAAAAATTTTTTTCATAGTTTTTGGGAACTGAATCATATGCTTTAAAGGGGTGAATATGTTGTTTTAAGTGGGTGTTGCTATGCTGAAGGCTAAAAGGAGGAGAAGCAGAATGATTAAACTGTTTAAGACAGTAGTCTGTGTCATCTCCAGCTGCATAACTGATTCACTGTCTAGGTGTAAATTCTCCAATTTACTTGAAAAGTTGCAAAACAAAACAAAAAAAAATGATGTGGAAACACTTTCTCTTTCTTTTATTTCTTTTTGCTGTGTTACGCATGCAAACCAAAGGCTGACTTTGTTTGTCTGTCTGAGAGGACTCTTAGAAATTCTCGGTTTGTATTGATTTTGGGCTAGTCGCTCTGTTCTGTGGCCTCTCCCCATAAACCTCGCCTGGAGTGTTATAAGTTTGCACAGTGAGGATGCCTTTCGATTGTTTGGCTACAGTTAGTTACAGGTGCAAGGGAAAAGTTAGTGAACTGTTCAGAATTACCAGGGTTTCTGAATAAATTATTCCTAACAGTGTAGTCTGATCTTCGACTAGTTCAAAATAATACATAAAAATAATCTGCTTAAACTAGTAGTACACTAGCAATTGTAGTCAGTACTAAATAAATTCACAGTCCAAACTGGAAAACGTCTCGGAACCTCTATTCAAGTGTAGCCTCTAAAAGCTAGTTGGTTCCCATCAGTTAGATGAGATTGAAGTCGTGTAGTGGGGGTGCCTTGACATATAAAAAAAGCACACAAAGTGTGGTTACTGACAGAGTCTGCTCTTCTCAAGAAGTAACAGTTCATGTGAACTAAGAAATACCAGAAGAAAAGGCTAAAAAGCATTTGTAAAGACCTTAGTTTTCAAAAATCCTCGGTAATGGAAATTCAGTAAATTTCCCTACTGCCATCCTTCAAAGATCACAGGAGGAGCACAGCGTGAAGTTGTGAAGGAGGTGAAAAGGAACCCTTGATCTTACAAAACTCTTTTTTTGTGTGTTCACTGGTGTTGGATTGGTACTAACATTTTGACTCCAGTATCGAAGCCAGCTTACAAACCTCAGTACCAGCACCAAAACGGGCCCAAAGGAAATAACGGATAACTTCCTCCCACCCCTGTCTCACAGCCGCTTTGTTCACCCAGCCCTCAAATACATGTGTCTCACTGCACCGCCGCACAATCACTTACCTCCCTGCTACCCGGCACTCCACAAATCATGAAAAAGACCAGGGAATGATATCCCCCTTGGAGTCTCCAGTGCATTTAGATAAATACATACATTCAAAGTGTTGGAGTGGCCCTTTGGTGACTTGTGTCAGATGCAAATCAAAGAACGTGGTGGGATCAGTGGTCCCTTGGAGTTCCAATTCTGCTGATAAACGACTCAGCTTGAATTTTGAATTAATGAAATGCTGGTACAATACCGTTTTAAAAACTGGGTATTTTGGTCCTGTTGTTAGTACCGATATATTGTGTAACCCTGGTGTCCAATATAAGAAAACCCACAGAGCAGAACTGATGTTTGTGGAAGGACACCCATGTTGTGATTTGTTCTTGTTATTACTTTTTTGTGCCTTTTCCTTAACTCTTTTTGTAGCTCTCTATGCCTAAGTATAGGTATTTTGGGTTTTAAAATGCATTTCTATTGCTTCTTATTCCAGCTAGAATGCTGTTTTAGAATGGGTGGAACAAAAGGCAAGCTTTTGTGAGCTTCTCTGTAAATAAAGAAAGAAAGAAAGAAAGAACTACACTTCAACACCACAATCTCATGCCAACCCTGAAGCGTGGTGAAGGGACTATTAAGACGTGGGGTTGTTTTGATGCCTCAGGGTCAGGACGGCTTGCTATACTAGAGGGAACAAAGAATTCTAAATTGTCAAGAAATGTTAAAGGATTCTAGAATTCTAGGATAGATAGATAGATAGTGGTCCATCTATCTATCTATCTATCACCTGAATCTTAATAGAATTTGGGTGAACATGTTAATCACAATCATTCCAAAGGTTCACAAATTCTTTATTAAAAGTGATGTGTATGAAACAGCATAAATTGAATATATGAAATTGTTTGTAACAGCAAAACTGTTTTTTCCTATAATAGTATATTAAGACTTTATATACTGTAAAAAGAAATGTATGCAAACAGGTGAAGTGTATGAAACAACATAAATTGAACATATCAAATATTGTAATAGTATTACACTATTAAGACTTTATATAAAAGGAAACTAGTGCATCAGTAGTCAGTTTCTTTTTTTAATTCAGAAAACCCCAACATGTTATAGATGGTGGAAGAGGAAATGGAATGTATTACATGTTTGTTTTGGTATTTTAAGCAAAATATTTAATATACAGTACAGTATATAGCTTCCTTCAGATTTTTCTGTGTAGTGTCTGATTCATTCTTGTGTTGTTTTCTTCAGAGTACAGATTTTAACAGCACTGCTGGATATGACAATTTAATTCAACATCTAAACGACGGGAAGAAAACATGCAAAGAAATAGAAGACTTCATCAAAGCCAGGTACGTGTTAAGAACATGTCTGGAAACTGTCCATTATTATTAACTCTGGTCCCTTCAGTATATTACAGTTGCCATACTTTTTGGTAGGTGTTCCAAAAGTGAAGGAGGATGAAAATTCAAAAGTATAATGTTATTTTTTTAAAAGTGTCAGAAACAGCTATTTTATTTATTAGGACCGAATTTGTTGGGTAGTAGCCCTAGGCTTTGGTAGGATTATTGACCACTCAAAAAAGAACAAATACAGAACTATAAGCCATAAATAAGTTTAGGTGTAAACAGGAACTGTATAAGGTTCTCGATTGTTACTACCATATTTTTTCTACTATATTTTTAACATTGTTTATTTATAGACATAAGATTATATTTTTGTAACTACTAAATGAAAACTGCCTTCTTTCTACTTTCTTTCACGTATTTTTGTCACTGAATGTGGCACCTAAGTGATATATGCACACGTTCAAAGATTAATTAATTTAAAATCTGAGAAAATGAATTCATCCAACACATTGCTCATAGTGAATCCTGACATCGGTCAGAAACTTAAGATTTCTTTGAATTGATAATATTATTATTATATATTTGACTGAGACTAAAATTGGCGTCACACAGTGTGCAAGAGGTGGGAATTGAATGTAAAGTCCAGGGTCTTTCCTAATCCTTCACAGAGTATTGTGGTGTAGTAGCTAAGGCACAATCATTGTGCAGTGCATAAAGGATATCACAGAAGTACAATTTATAAATCTGTAATTATAATAAGCAGGGCTACCCACGTCAAGGTCATATTAAAGGGGTGAATTTATCTTAATATATTACCAGAGTTTATGTTCACACTATGAACCATCTAATGTTTATAGGTTATCTATAAAGTGTCAGACAAATAAGAACCCTTGATTTACTGGCAGGTGATCTGCTGCATTATGGTGTCCAGGGCTGCTCCTCGGTTTCATCAGAAGCTTTACTTACTGTACACATTTTTGTGTATACTTGATATAGATAAAGACATGTAGCTCATATCGACTAAATCAGTGTGCTTGATGTGTGCCAAAATACATTAGTAATGTTCATAATTTGGGGGTCAGCCCTGGGGTACAGTGTTTAGTACTACTATCTCGTTTATACCTTTTAAGCATACGGATGTGCATATTTTATTGTGTTATTTATTTGGATTCTTTTCACATTGAAAGGCTCAAGGTGCAGTAAAGCATGATTGACTTAATAAAATGCCATACAATAGAAGCAACGGAACCAAAAATTGCTGAAGTGCCATAGGGAACACGACAGATTAAAGTAAAAATGAATAAAATCTGTAATGCTGATTGTTGGCCAGATGCTTGATGGCAGGACAAAAATAGAAGTGTAATGCACTCACAAACTTACCCACATGTAACATATCCAGTAAACTAAGTAGAACTTGAATCCTGTCAATCCTGATGCCGCCCCTGTGTTAATACAAGGTAGCGATGGTTTCAAATATAGTCCTCCAATGAATAATGCAGTAAAGACTATACAGGTAGATTAGATTAGATAAACTTTGTTAATCCCTTGGAGAAATTTAGATGCATACATCAGCAGAGATCTGAAAACGAGGATGCAGACTCACAGGACAGATAATACAGCCAATCAATAAATAAATTAATAAATTAATAAAATAAATAAACGTATATTGTTCGATATTTCAAAATAAATTTAGCAAGTTCAGCGGGTGGAAGCATTGAATTTCCTGAAAGCAAGAGGCGCTTCTTAGCACACCTTGGTGAAATGAGCCTGTGGTTAAAAGTGCCCGAAGGGATCGCCACCTGGTGGGGATTTTTCATGATGGCACCCAATTCTACCACCATCCTGTTTTCCACAACAGCTTCCAGTATGTCCAGGGTTTGCCTGAAAAGTTTGTTCAAGCATCGTGCTTCTTTTGAGCTAAGTAAATATCTTATTGTGGCATGAAGGGATGCTCGTCAATTGTCCCAGAATAAATGCCAAGAAGGTAGGTATAACAAGAGTGTTTTATTAATGAAATAATAATACATGGAAGGAGATAAGCAGAAGGAGACCTGAATGTAATAAATACTATACCACTGGACTTAACTATACACAGATTTTATACCCCTGTCTGCCTGCTAGGGTGCCCAGATCTCCTACCCATCTGATAAATTTCATGAATCCTACTTTTTCCACCTTCTAAAACTTTCTCCCTCTCCTTGGCCTCTCATCAGATCTCCAGCAGAAACCCTCCCACCATTCACCACCTGACTCCAAGTTCAGCAGCCATATAATTGAAATGGCTTTTAAGAACCAACCAGGAAGTGCTTAGAGATAACTTCTGGGGTCAGGATCACCCTGACTGCTGGCTGCTCACCTTCTAGAGCCCCCCTTAGTAACCTCAAGTGTCTGTACTGTCCTGGGTTCCATCTCCTACTTAGAGGGCCAGGCAACCCACAGGTCAGCTGGCTAGTCCAAAGCGCCTGACTCCTATCCTGAACAATGCTAAATGTCTATTAACTATTTTTTTTTTTACTTTTGCTTTTATGAACTTATTAACTGCCATCCTCAATTTTGAAGGATTTTCCTCATCTCTTCAAGAAGTTTTCCTAATCGTAGCCAAAGAAGATTTGAAAATCATGTTGACTACAGATTTGAAAAACATGCACTGAAATTAGACTTTCAGTATAATTGACAGAAGAATTGATAATATATTTTTATTTTTAAAAATTCCATATAGATTACATGAGAAGACATTAAACATTATATTTTGCTTTCTGTTTTCTAATAGAGAGCAGCACATCATTAGGACTGTTGTCTCATAGCTCAGGGACTCATGGCTTGAATCCCGGCATTGTCAATTTTGAGCTTGTTTTTTTGAATCTTGTCTACACTGGGATGTAGGGAGGAAAAAAGGAGTACTCCGCGAAAACTAAAGATGCACACATGACTGTTAACTTTGTTCTGTAAAATAGATCTTATGACAAACAAATACACCTTCAAAAGTTATTTTATATACAGTAGATTGTCACCATGGGCCTGTACTCGAATAATCAGATTGAATAATTTTGAAAGTCAAATGCCTATGAGGAAGTACCATTCAAACTGAAGCAACAAACAAAACTGATAAATAATTCTTCATTTTGGTATTGTCAGACAAATCTACCTCAGTTTTTCAAAGGCGTGACGCGTTGCGTGGCACAACTGACTTGCATTCTCTTAGTTATGTAATGCTAATAATACTCATTTATCAAAAGCAAGGAAAAAGGAAGTGCAAGCAAATAAGAAAATCAGGCAATTGTCAATGTTTACAGTGGAAATTTATCTCTCTGTCGAAATTTTGAATGTGAAAATGAGTATGCAAAAAATGGTCGCGCTAAAGATCAAAAGACAAGATTATACTTTTTAATTTAAATATGTTAAGGCTGTCTCAGCTTCTGGTAGCATGTCTAGGCAACAAAGGGCCAAGGCAGGAAGCAGCCAGTCCATTGCACACAAATGTAGTTACATGCATGTCCTCACCTTGGTGTAAAGTATAATAAATATCTTGCCATGGCTCTCAATTAACATTTGATCTGATTTATTTGTATATATTCAGTAATAGATAGTTAGACACTTATTCCTCACTGATGCAGGTTGAGCTTATCTGTTATTCAAATAACCTCATCAGTAGTAGTAGTCATAATATTGTCACTTGTACAAAGTATAAAGAAATTCTTACTTACACCTCCAATGAACATGTCATCACTTTGTGACACCATGATAAGAATGGCAGAGCTTAAATATGCTTTGTATTTCTCTCTCTGTAAACATTTCCTGATATTTCTTGATAACCTGAGAGTAAAACTTCATTCCTTCCACAAGGGCTTGCTTGTAGTCATGCCAGTTTTGTATAGCAAACTTATAAAAGCAGATACAGCTAAAGTTGTAAGGTCATGGACTTAATTCACCATCAAGTTCTTTCAGCCTTTATAAGGTGGATTAGCCTCCGGGGCTGCAAAGATGCTCCATCGTAGTCTAACAGCCCACTCTTGTCTGGGAACAACACAGTTCTCTGAGGAGGTCCTTGTTTTGCTTCATGTCTTCGTGTTCTGTATTTCTGTAGCAAGCACTCGTCCACTTGAGATTTCAGAGATTCTTGAAGTCTTCTTAATGTTGACTATCAATTAAATTGGTTTTGTTTGTAAGCATGAATGCAATTTAGCAGTCTACTGTATGTTTAGAGTACTGTACACACACCCGTATTCTTTAATTTAGGCCTCAGTGGGTGTGGGTATTGCATTAAAACTGTTCCTGCTTTTAATTTGATTTTGCAATTTTTACTTTAATTCAATTTTATTTAATCTATCCCAAAATAGTGACTAGAGTTTGTTAACTTTTTTAGATTTGTATATTGTAAATAGATAGGATTAAACCTTTCTGTCAGTTTGTATAAAATTCTGCAAAATAATATGTTTATTTATCAAACTACAAAACTACAGCATTTTTTGTAAACTGCATTCATTAATTATTCTTTCTAATGCATCATATATAAATTATTTGTGTTTCTCACATTACAAAAGTTGAATTTCACTGCATATAAAATTGGTCCTTATATTTAATTTCAGCTGATTGCATTAGGAGACGTAACCTTTTAAACTAAAAAGAAAAGTTGGTTGGAATGATATTATCCAGGGAACACAGCCATTTTCTAATAAGGATTTTGCAATTATTACTGTCACCTCAATAATAGAGATTTTTAATTGTTAATCTTGTCCTATATTATAAAATAACCAGTAACAGCTAACTGCACAATAATGTGCAGTGAATACACTTGACTTGAGCATTCCTAGTTTTCATACTCTTTCTCTGTCTCTGTTTAGCATTCATTTGCTCAGAGGTTGATGCGCTTGCTGCTTCCTGAGCAGCTCTTTTTTTCTCCACTTTAGCGGCCCACTGCTTCTCTTCTTTCGTTGGCATCTTTTCGCGTTAAAACCGATTAAGTTAGTTTTTGTGTTGCAATTACTTAGTACGTTTTCTTTAATTTTTCACTTAAGCTGGCACTTAAGTCTTCAGTCTGCCTCAAGAATGATTAGCGAATGTGGTAGGGAATGAGAACGGCGCCCATACGCATGCACTGCACGGCCGTCCTGTTACGCGCTGCCGAGAGTTGATTCTACAATTAAATAAAATAAAAATAAAAAGAGTAATAAAAATCATCACCCAGAAAGCGAATAGTAGACATCACGTGGTATATGTGTACCAAATTTCAAGTCAAATAGGTGAAATGGTTTGCAAGCTACAGATGTTTTAAAATCCTGGACAGATAAATGAACAGCCACGGTAGCGTATCTATACTAATAAAAGGCAAATCCCTCACTGACTGACTGACTCATTCATCACTAATTCTCCAACTTCCTGTGTATGAAGAAGGCTGAAATTTGTCAAGCTCATTCCTTACAGCTTACTTACAAAAGTTGGGCAGGTTTCATTTCGAAATTCTACGCGTAATGGTCATAACTGGAACCTATTTTCGTACATATACTGTAATAGACTGCAGCTCGATGGCCGTGGGAGACGGAGTTGCGTGTCGCATCATCACGCCTCCCATGTAATTGAGTGCCTGCCCATATAAGGCTGTTCGTCAGCGGCAATCCAATAGAAACACTGCTGCTAAATATTCACGGGTGAAGGGCTGTGCTTATGCAGACGAAGATGAGATGGTCAGGGTGGTGTTTGGCACAAACTGAGCGAAACTCCGAGAGAAACTTTTAAGTGCCGGGTCTTAGCTAACATTAAATAAAGCCATGGACATCGCACAAGATGGTATAAGCACAGCTGAGAATCATAATCATGTTACGTTATTTTTAAAATGTTCCCTTTTCTTTTTCATAACTTCTTTAACACACTACTTCTCCATTGCGAAGCGCGGGTATTTTGCTATATATACCCCGATCTACATACTATCAAATAAACGAACCCCACGACGTGGCGCAACGCAAGAGGCTTCGCCTCTAGCGCTAACGTCCGAGGTTCGATTCCCGAGAGGGTGGTGCAGTGAGTGTGTACGCCTGATGTCGCGTACTCTTTGCATTATTTGACAGTAAAACTATTTCAATATATATATATATATATATATATATATATACACACACACACATACATATATATCAGCGCTTCCTGATTCATTTTACCTTCGCACCCCCTGTGACTTTTTAACGGAGTTAAAATTGCTGTAGCGATTTTTTAGGCAATTAGATTCGACAATAACCTCATTTATTTGGAATTCAAAACATCCACGCATCAAAAGAGCGAACTTACAAAGACAAAAGGCAGAAGGCGGCATGGCTCTTCCTAACTTCCAGTTTTATTACTGGGCAGCAAATATACAGGCGATAAGAACCTGGACACAAATAGAAGAACATACACAGGCTTGGTCCGCAATAGAAGTAAAATCCTGCAGTACTTCTTTGTATTCCTTGCTCTGTGCTCCAATAAACACACGTTATCGGCAATACACTAATAACCCAATTGTGCTCCACTCACTTTGAATCTGGAACCAATGTAGAAAGCATTTTAAGACGGAGAAGCTTCTATCTGTTGCACCCCTGCAAGAGAACCACCTCTTTCAACCTTCACAAACATATGCAGTTTTTAATATTTGGAAAAAATTTGGAATTAACTCGCTTAGAGATCTTTATTTAGACAACGTCTTTGCATCCTATGAACAATTACATTCCAAATTTAACATTCCAGCTACACATTTCTTTCACTATCTTAAGTCAGAAACTTTGTTAAACAAAACCTTATAGATTTTCCTCATCTTGCACCCTCAACCATGCTGGAAAAAATATTGCTCAATCTCAAGGACTTAGACTCCATCTCTACAATATATAAAATCATTTTACAATCCCTCCCTTTCAAAGATCCAAGAAGACACTGGGAAAAAGATCTCTCAATTAATATATCAGAAAAGGAGTGGAAAGTAGCAATGCAGAGAATTCACTCGAGCTCCATATGCGCAAAGCATACAATCATACAACTCAAAATTATATATTGAGCACATCTGTCTTGACTAAAACTTTCCAAAATGTTCCCAGGGCATGATCCAACCTGCGAACGTTGCAACCAAGTCCCAGCCTCACTAGGTCACATGTTCTGGTCCTGCACCAAATTAACATTATTCTGGACAAACATTTTTAATTACCTTTCAGATAGCCTTGGACTCACAATCCCTCCAAACCCATTAACAGCTGTGTTTGGTGTTCTTCCAGATGGGTTTAAAGCGGAGAAAGACAAACAAATTGTGATTGCATTCACTACACTTTTGGCACGTAGACTTATTCTCATAAACTGGAAAAACCCAAACTCTCCTCTTTTAAGTCAGTGGGAAACCGATGTGTTATATTATTTGAAGTTGGAAAAAATCAAATGCTCAGTTAGAGGATCCGTACAGACTTTTTTCAAAACATGGCAGGATCTAATCAGTAATATTTTAAAATAAGTTCATAAGGCACAGAGAATTTATTAATTTAGGTATGTTTACAAGCCTTAAATTTAACGCCGTTTGGCTTGCTCTCTCTCTCAGGGTTGGGGATCGATCTGTTCTTAATTTTTTCTCTTTGTAAAAACTTGATTGCTTTGTATGGATTGTAATAAAATTAATAAAAAATAAAAATTTAAAAAAAAAAAAAAAAAAAAAAAAAATTGCTGTAGCGAGAAACTTTTAAGTGCCGGGTCTTAGCTAACATTAAATAACGCCATGGACATCGCGAGATTGCACGAGATAGCACAGGCACAGCTCAGAAGCTTCGATGCATGTACTCTGAGCGGCTCACGTGAACTGACTATGAACGCAGTACGCAGAGAAAGCAAGACCTCTAAAGAGCGCAGAGAGTTTTGCTCATGTGAACGTGTCTGCAAAAAGTGGCGTTTCCTGCTCTTCAAAAATACTACAAAAGTCGGGCAGCCGGCGCACGCGTGCGTAGCTGTGCCGGCCTTTGAGACGTTGACTGCGCTTCTGCCTTAAGTGAAAGTAAACACTTTTTATTTTTTTCCCCCTTCCCATGAGCTATAACCCAGACAACTGTAAACATGGGATTCCCATTTCTAGACCGCGGCAAACTAATATTAAGGCGCTTCTCACTTTCTTTTACACGTATACGATTATGAGGTCGTCAGGTTGGATTATGAAGACACGCACAGGAGTGGAGGACCGACAGTGCCATCCCGACCAGTTAATGGCAGGGCCGTCTCTCCAGTCTACACGAGACCCACCACAACTCTCAAAAGCTGGATGTGAAGTTATCGATGAAACCGGTTGCATGCTTACAACGCTTGAAAGATGCCGAATGTCACTTCAACACAAGTCCTGCAAATACTGTCATAATTGAAACAAACCATGAAACTCAAACCGATTATGACAGCAGCAATCCAAGCTGTGAGATTTGAGACAAGATTACTTTTCACATGGCCAACTGTATGTTACATGCTCAAGAGTAAGCTCAGTGCACAGCTTGGTCATATTGCAACCGGAGGGCCGAACTGACAATGTGGTATACAAAGAGATCCTTAACAAATAATTATTGGTATATTTTCCCTCAGTTTAAAAAGGTTTAATTTTTTTCTTAATTTTAAGGCAGTACTTCGCCGCTGCAAAGGGCGGGTATTTTGCTAGTTATATATAAAGATGAATACAGAACACAAAGGCATGAAGCAAAACCAGGACCCGATCACTGAACTGTTTTGTTCCCAGACAAGAGTGGTGTCTTGGAATATGAGGCTAATCCACTTCATAAAGGCAGAAAGAACTTGATGATTAATTAAGTCCATGATCTTACAGCTTTAACTGTATCTTTTATTAAATAATGTGGGATTAAGAATCTTGAGAATGTATTTTAAATATTAATATTTGTGTCAAAAATAACAGGCACACAATGGCGCAATAAAAAACAAAAGCAATGTTCAGCCGTTGGCTGTGGGTAAATGGCTGTAAAGAGTGGCTAGGCCCTGGGGGATGAAAGGACCACAAATAGAAAAGACTACAGTAGTGTGGTTACAGATGGAGTCAGATGTTGCGCAGCACTGTCAGTTGCTTCGGTTGGTGGGGATGGGTGGTTTAATGCATCACAGTAGCTAAAATCTCTGATATTGCCCAGCATGAAAATGTCCTGCTATTAATTTTTCTGTAGGCACTACCTCATTCCATTTCAGTTGTTAAAATGCAGTAGCGTGCCAAACTGAACCCACTTCACGTGCAGTTCCCTTCTTCATATCCTTTACAAAAGCCATACTGAAGTGGCCTGTTTTGCCCTTTCTTCTATAGATCCTCTGTGTTATGAGACAAGTCCGGCCTGTCATTGACATGGACTCCCAACAATATCTTCCCATTAATGAATTGTTCAGCTATGACCAGTTGATAACAGAGGGGAGAAAAACTCGGGCTCCAGATTAGCTGTTAGGTGGTGAAGGGGTAAGAGTGATAGTTGGCTAATAATGGACAGTGGGGTGATTATGGGGCCAGAATGACCAGGCAGTAGTGGGCAGGTGCTGAAGGACCATGCAGAGCTAGCTGACACATGTCTTCAGCACCCTGGGTCTGATTCCATCTGTCCCTGAAGCCATGTTTATGCAGAGTTTTCCCAGGATGTACAGTGCAGCAAATATTTAAGCAAGTGAATACCGTAAGCGGGATGTAGTGCTTTGACAAAGAGCATCCCGCAGGTGGGAGTAACTTGTGTTGAGTGGACGTAGAAAGACATGATTGTTGTTTTGGAATTGGTCCTGATGATAACCTTGGTCAGTTTTTAAAAATGTAACTGGATGATTATTTTCAGTACAATGATAGCAGCTTCTCTTGGATGAAAAATGAATTACTGTAATGCATTATTCCACATTATTCTGATTAAGAATTTTAGAGCAGGTTTTTGTTGCAGATACCTGGATATTGGCAAAAGTTGGAAATATTTCTACATTTTACTCAATGACCTCTTTGTGATCTAACACAGTATCAATCGATTCACGCTTTCTCCAATCTCTGGGATTTTTCTTCAAACTATTTAGATTGATATTTATTCATTTATATGTAGGTATATAACACATTATAAACTATAAACAAATATACTATAAACAAATATACTATAACAAATATACTATACTATAACAAACTATAACAAATTCATTTTGTAATGGAAAGCATAGATGGGTGGGCACCACCTTTGGAATTAAGGGTGTTTCGTGGCTGGTAATACATCCTAATGAATGGACAGTGTGGATAAATGGGCACCCAAGCTGAAATGGTTGCTGTTTTCTTTCCTGGTCGAGAGGCCAGTATCATGAAATGAAAGATGGAAGGCTGTCTCTCGGGGTCATGTGTTCCCCTAATATGCTACTAGGTGGCAGCATCCCTCTGGTATAGCGCTCCACACGACTGCATGAAATTTGTAGTTCTGGAGGGCAAGCCCTGTTAGGGTTCTTAAGGGTAGCTAAAAGGAACTGCTGGGAGGAGGCTGTCTTGTTAGGTGGCGGTTCAGCCTGACCCTGAAGTGCTTCCTGGCTGGGGCACTGACATCCTAGAAGTACTCCTGAATCCGATTTTAAAATGAGCCGCCCCTACTTCCCCCAGGGAATCAGAGTCAAGAGTAGTGGAGGACATAGCTTACCTGGGGTTCAGGTGGAGAAGAAGACAGTAAGAAAAGCAGAATTTTTATTACATGGAGGTCTGTGGAAAGGTACTGTATTGTGTCTGATAAAAAGCTCTTTTTGAACTGTGGACTTGTGTCACACCATATAGTATAAAAGAGTATCAAAAATATGCTTGAATATATGACAGTAAAGAAAAATATCTTCTTCTTCTTTCGGTGCTCCTTTTTGGACTTGCCACAGCGGATCATCTTCTTTCATATCTTTCTGTCCTCTGCATCTCATTCTGTTACTCCCATCACCTGCATGTCCTCTCTCACCACAGCCATAAACTTTCTCTTAGGTCTTCCTCTTTTCCTCTTCACTGGCAGCTCTATCCTTAGCATCTTTCTCCCAGTATACCCAGCATCTCTCCTCTGCACATGTCCAAACCAACCCAATCTCGCCTCTCTGACTTTGTCTCCCAACCATCCAACTTGAGCTGACCCTCTAATGTTCTCATGTCTAATCCTGTCCATCCTCGTCACACCCAATGCAAATCTTAGCATCTTTAACTCTGCCACCTCCAGCTCTGTCTCCTGCTTTCTGGTCAGTGCCACCGTCTCCAACCCATATAACAAAGCTAGACTCACTACCGTCCTGTAGACCTTCCCTTTCACTCTTGCTGATATCCGTCTGTCACAAATTAACAGTTAAAAAACAAAAAAAGACACATATAATATAAAATATTCTTATTTAGTATTAGGTTATCTGACTTCTAAAAATATTTCTTTTAAAGATTGATGATTGATCTTTGATAAATATTTAAGAAAAAATGAGACAAAAACATAAGGTTTCATAACTTCATTATTTTTTCTTTTTTTTTAAGGCAACAAAAATGTACAGATGTGCCTGGATACCTTTAAAAAATAAACTTAGCATTTCTGTTAGTCAGATTGATGCATAGATTCAGACATGCCTATTCAATTTATTCACGCTGTAACAAATAACACTGAAAACTCTAATGATTCACCCTGAGCAGTGTTTGAGTGACTTTGATTATCACTGAATGTGTGCAATTATACCTTCATTGTTTACTAGCTTCCTAAAAAATGTTGCACTGGCAGAGCAGCTCTTTTGTATTAATTTATTGTTGCTTGCACTTGTATCTTCTTTATTCTTGTTGTCAGTAGGTCCACTTAAAAAAGCAAACTGTAAAAAAAATTAAAACCCTATTTAATGTTGTGATTTTAGTAGTAAAATATTGTTGGGCAAACTTTTTGTTATGTACAATGACAAGGGAATATCTAATTGACAAAAATGTGATTTTTTTTCTCTAATTTTTGTGTGGCTTGGGTACAAATGTGTGAAATAATTGCACAGTTATTATTTCTGAGCAAATGTTACTAGAGCAATTTTCTTCAGTATGAGTAGACATTAGCAGATTGCTGTGGTATTAATTGTGCTATGTTTCATTCCGGTTGAGTAATTAGTATCACTGTGTCCTTAGACATTCATCGAAACAGATAGATATTACTCTGAACGTGGTGACATCACACTCCGGGACATCTAAAAAGTGTAAATCTGTTTAAATTCTCCCACGTTGTAATACTTTCCCTATATACTTAGGGTAACTGTTGAAAAAGTGAAAAGAAAATTAAGAGTGTTCCTTTCATGAGCCATGTTTCCTTTAGCGGTCTGAAGTGTTTTTTTACCTTTGTAAATCGCAGGGTGAACAGACTCGCATTCAAGCACACACATACATGCACACACACAGACAAAAAAATGGGCAAATTTAGTGTCAATCCATCTAACCTGCATGTCTTTGGACTGTGGGAGAAAACTGGAGCTCCTGGAGGAAAAGCCACATGGACATGGAAAGAACATGTAAACTCCACGCAGGGAGCAACTGGGACATAAACCCCAGTGTCTTAGCTGTGAGGCCACCCTGATTAATATACTGACCAATGAATAAAAATTGTTTATGAATTAAAAAACTGCATTTTTTTAATGTCACTTGTCTGTATACAGTAAGAAATGTAAATAAAAAGTTATTGTTTATGTAAGTACTAGCTGTGCTACTCGGTTAGGATGAGTTCATCCATCCATCCATTATCCAACCCGCTGAATCCAAACACAGGGTCACGGGGGTCTGCTGGAGCCAATCCCAGCCAACACAGGGCACAAGGCAGGAACCAATCCCAGGCAGGGTGCCAACCCACCGCAGGACACCAGGACACACACAAACACACCCACACACCAAGCACACACTAGGGACATTTTAGAATCGCCAATCCATCTAACCTGCATGTCTTTGGACTGTTGGAGGAAACCGGAGCGCCCGGAGGAAACCCACGCAGACACGGGGAGAACATGCAAACTCCACGCAGGAGTTTGAACCCGGGTCTCCTAACTGCGAGGCAGCAGCGCTACCACTGTGCCACCGTGCTGCCCTTAGGGTGAGTTCAAATCCGTGTAATCAATGTAGACATCAGCGTATTCAGCAATTAACATCTGCAGTTCACCATCTATTGCAATGTATTTTGTAAAGCATGTAGTAATAAAATGCATTGCAGTTTTCATTCCAATGGATTGCAAATCAATACATCTAATAATCAATGCATTGCATCTTTCTTTCCAACAGAGGGCACCTCACAAATATTAGCACTGCTTTTATGAACCCAACACCATGTAGCATATAACAGAGACATAGCAATCAGACAGACACACAGACACGCAGACACTTGTCCATTTATTAAGGTTGATAATTTTGGAGGCTTTAAATAGTATAAGCATTTATATTTAATCTTACAATATATGGTTCTCAAACAGATTTGCTCATATTTCTAGTAATTTTTTTTTTTTGCCTTTAAATATTTTTTAAAAGGAAGTATAAGAGATGCAGCATTCTAATATATTGTTGTGGATGGGTGGAGGGAACACTTGGTGCTCTTAAAAAGTATTGGGGTGCTCGATGGTTCTAAAATAAACATAAATCGCCTGTGGGGCTAATGTTAGTGAAGGTTCTCTTCAGTGTCATAACCCTGGGAAGCTTCATCCTTTTCTAAGGTTCGGGTCCAAATGAGATGCCAACATTCAGGAAAATCTCCCTTTTATAGTGGTCCCGCCAGAAAAGACTTGGTCAGTTACCCTCAGGGGACATCTTCTCTGGGGTGAGGAAAAGAAAGGAGGCAAGTCTGTTAATAGCAGCACCCCCTCTCACCATGGCAGGATATTACATACCTGGGATGAGGAACTTGAAGTGTCCCTCAGATGCACATGCGTGACAATAGTGTATTTTGAAACTCTGCGTCTTCCTGGTCACACATTTGACACACATTCAGCATTTACTGTGTGCATCTCCTCTTCTTCTTTTTCTTCTTCATCTGTATCTCTTATTTTATTGTCTGGCACATTCAATTGATTGTGATACAGATTGAAAAAAGCAAGTTGTGTCATAAGACTCCGTAAATGAGTTATGCAAGACATTAGAATTTGTGCCTTCTGGGTTTTAGGTGTAACATAAGCATATTTACTGTATATGTCAGTCTAGTTGATGTTTAACTACTTACCCTTCTGTTTGTAGGGTAACAGTTTTAAAAATTTACAGAACACGTACTTAAGGTATCTGCTAGTGCGGAAGGCATAAGGGCCACCTTGTCCTACTTAAATTGCTTAAAAAGTGTGGAAGAAAAGTAAAATATAAGCAAAGACAACTCTTTTTCATAATTATATATGATAATAAAGTAGATTATGCAGTAGCACTACTTCATTTTACATGGATTCGTTCATTTTTCAAACTTGTATAATTTTGATGTATATTGTTTGTAGGTCCATCCAGGCAGCATTGGGCAGCAGAACCAACTCTGAACCAGATTACTAAATTACTATCAGACGTATTTTTACTCTCAATATAAAAAGATAAAGAGTGAGAACTGAATATTTATTTGATGTACATTTATAACATTCATGTCTCTGGTGACTATTCCTATGAAGTCAGTATACACATAGGCAGAGTATGGGGGATCATGAGGTCACTGGAATAGGACGTTTGGCACTCCCGATATCTATACGAAAGGACGAAGGTTCGAGTTTTTAGAGTCCTGGTGCTTCCTGTCTTGCTACATGGTTGTGAGAAATGGGACAACATCCAGTGACCTGAGACAAAGTACTGTGTGTTTTTGGAGAATCCTTGGGTACCGCTGGTTTGATTTTGTGTTGAATGAGCAGTTGCTTACAAAGTCCCAAATGAGGCACATTGCCTGCATTGTGAGGGAGCATCAGTTACCTAAGGCCATGTGTTTCAATTCCCCAAGGGTGAACCGGCTCGCAGGATCCTCATTGTTGGGGACCCGAGTGGCCAGACCAGGTCAAGGAGACGCCCACGGAACACCTAGCTGCAGCAGATAGATGTTCATTTCTGGAGGGTGAGACTGGACCGCGTGTCTGCCTGGGGGGTTGCCAACCAGGATCCTGAGCTGTTTCGTGGTGTGGTGGGTGCGGCAACACGCTGTACCACTGCATGCTCCCCAACCTGACCTGACCTATAACAGAAAATATACTGCAATTTAATAATTGGCCTAGACTGCCCTCCCTCAACTAGCAGTATCCATTTTAATTCAAAAGATATTTTTGTAGGGTACATCTGCAAAATTAAAATTTCTTTTTGATTTATTAATCAGTTTAGCACATATATGACATATTGTAATTGTTGATTTTTAAATGTGTAGCTGTGTTGCAGTCTATTATGTTAAATGTAAGGGTGCATTGTTAGGTTATATTGTAAACGACGCTGAATATAAATCAGAAACATCCTGCGCAGACTATTCAATTTGCTAGTCAGACCACACCAGGTTACAAAAAGACATGTCAGTTGTAGAAGCTGTTCAGAGAAGAGCAACTGAGCATATCTTTGGACCAAAAGGCATGGCACACTCTGCAGGAACTTGGGCCATTTGTAGTTCTTGGTACTTTTTTTTTCTTTCTTCAGTAGCTCCTACTCCATGGTATGTACTTTTCATTTAACCAAGAACTATCGTGGGTGGGGCTTGAGCAATTAATTGTGCTGATTGGTTGACAACAAGCACTGGTGCCATCTTACATACCTGTTAGCAGTCTGGCCTTTGGAGAGTTAGCAGTGAAGATTGAATGCCACACTTCGCACTGCATCACTCTTCATTCCCAGCGTGCTGCTCCATGCACTGCTTCTTCTTCTTTCAGCTGCTCCTGTTACAGGTTGCCACAGCGGATCATCTTCCATATCTTTCTGTCCTCTGCATCTTGTTTTGTTACACCCTTCACCTGCATGTCCTCTCTCACTACATCCATAATCCTTCGCTTAGGCCTTCCTTTTTTCCTCTTTCCTGGCAGCTCTGTCCTTAGCATCCTTCTCCCAATATACCCAGCATCTCTCCTCTGCACATGTCCAAACCAACACAATCTTGTCTTTCTGACTTTGTCTCCCAACCGTCCAACCTGAGCTGAACCTCTAATGTACTAATTTCTAATCCTATCCATCCTTGTCACACCCAATGCAAATCTTAGCATCTTTAACTCTGCTACCTCCAGCTTTCTGGTCAGTGCTGCAATAATGTCCCTTGTGAAGTCAAGATCGCTTCATGATCCCCCAATCACACTTCATCACTCTTCTAGCTGTCTCCTGGTGCCATATACCTCATTGAAACAATAAGCACACCATCAATCTGTTTTGCACTTCATATATTTTACACGAAGGTTACAGTTCCTGTTGTGCAGTGGGAATGTATCACACAAAAGTGGCCAGGGTCTACATTGTACGGGGACTCACTGGTGGGAAAATGCCTATAGACACATGGAATAAATTACAAAGTAGTGTGTTAAAAGGTAGGACTTTAGGGTCCTTCAAAACTCGACTTAATTTTATTTTGGAGAAATTTAGTATCTGAGATTGATGACCTGTGTTGTGGTGAATGGCCCGCTCTTGTCATTAATTGTTATGGTCATGTCACATTTACATTCTATTTTTGTTAATGATTAATAAGTTATAATTCAATACTGTACTATCACATAACACTAGCAAAGTTTGTTTTAATTTATGAAAAGAAGTAAAAACATAGAGAGGAAACAAGTGCACATGGGAAGTAAACAGCTTCAAGCCTAAAAGGGGAACCCCCAGCCTTTTAGACAGAAATGACAGTGTTTTATCTGCAGGATGTACAGTATATTGAGGTCCTCATGGTTTAATGGAAAAAAAAGATATGGCTCATACTTAACATCAGCAAAAGCAGGGAACTGGTTATTGACTTTTGCCACACAAAAGATCCCCTATTTCTGGACACTATTCAAGGAGTGGGTGTAGAGTTGGTCCACATCTACAAGTAATTGGGGGTCCACATTAATGATTTAGAACACAGAGGATGTATATAAGAAAAGGCAGAGTATTCTCATTTTTCCTTAGGAGACTTTAATGTGGGAAATTACGTCCTTAACATCTTTTATAACTCTGCAATGGCCAGGGCGATTGTCAATGCTGTGGTGTGCTGGGCTGTTAATATCATTTCAAGAGAGACCCACTGAAGTAACAAACTAATTAAAAAGGCAAGCTCAGTTATGGGACACACTCTGAACACTCTGGAGGTTGTAGATAGATAGATGGATAGATAGATACTTTATTAATCCCAGGGGAAATTCACATAATCCAGAAGCAGTATACTGATACAAAAAATATTAAATTAAGAGTAATAAAAATGCATGTAAAAACAGACAATAACTTTGAATAATGTTAACGTTTACCCCCCCAGGTGGAATTGAAGAGTCGCATAGAGTGGGGGAGGAACGATCTCCTCAGTCTGTCAGTGGAGCAAGACAGTGACGGCAGTCTGTCACTTAAGCTGCTCCTCTGCCTGGAGATGATCCTGTTCAGTGGATGCAGTGGATTCTCCATGATTGACAGGAGCCTGCTCAGCGCCCGTCGCTGTGCCACAGATGTTAAACTGCCCAGCTTCATTCCTACAATAGAGCCTGCCTTCTTAACAAGTTTGTCCAGGTGTGAGGCGTTCTTCATCTTTATACTGCCTCCCCAGCACACCACCGCGTAGAATACGGCACTCGCCACAACCGTCTGGTAGAACATCTGCAGCCTCTTATTGCAGATGTTGAAGGACGCCAACCTTCTAAGGAAGTATAGTCGGCTCTGACCTTTCTTACACAGAGCATCAGTATTGGCAGTCCAGTCCAATTTGTCATCCAGCTGCACTCCTAGGTATTTATAGGTTTGCACCCTCTGCACACAGTCACCTCTGATGATCACGGGGTCCATGAGGGGCCTGGGTCTCCTAAAATCCACTACCAGTTCCTTGGTCTTGCTGGTGTTCAGGTGTAAGTGGTTTGAGTCACACCATTTAGTAGTAGTGAAGAAGAGAATGAAAACAAAACTGTATGCCATTATGAACAGTGCTGCACATCCTCTCTCTTACACACTGAGTACTATTAGCCAACAAATCACTCGGTGCATCATGAAAAGCAAATGGAATCCTTTATAGCAACAGTAGTATCTCTGCATAATGTCTCGCTTTGATGGGGACTGCCACGTCAGAAATTGTCTTTCTTTTTAATTTTCCTGGTGGGTATATAAATATATATTTATACATACATATATAAATATATATTTATATATGTATGTATATATACAGTGGTCCCTCGCTATATCACGCTTTGACTTTCGCAGCTTCACTCTATCGCGATTTTTTCTCATACACGCTTATGTCACTACGCATGCGCTTTCTGAGAACCTTTATCTAAGCCCCACGATGGCTCCTAAATGTGCTGCTTTTTCTAAGCCTTCTGACAATAAAACTAAGTGCCGGAGGAAGATGCTTGCTATCCAGGAGAAGGTGAAACTCTTGGATATGATCAAAGATGGCAATACCCTACAAAAGCCTCCTCACGCATATGAAAAGACAGCGCCAGCAACTGCCTATCAAGATGTTCTTCAGCCGCGCACCCAGATACCCACTGCCTACTCTTAGTACTCCTTCAGCGGAAGAAGACATCGATGCACCTGCTGAATATACTGCACCACCTGAAGACTCTCCTACTGATGTTGTGCCTTCATAGGTTAGTGGTTGTGTGTAAGAACTGTGTGTGTGTAATTAAATGTACAGTACAATAATCTACTATATAAAAGCAGTCGGGATTGTCCTTCTGTCCCGTGAGTGCAAAGCGTAGCGGTATTCCGCTTATCACTGACTTACTACTTGCGGTACGAAGTGACGTGATGTGAGCAGATTTCTGCTGCTCCCATCGTCCCCTTGCTTTTGTGCGCAATGCGCTGGAGAAATAGACAAAATTATGTCACTGGAAATAATTAATGTTGATGGAGTACCAATGCCTCACCGCGTAGTAAATATCAGGCGAGATGGTGCTTGCTTATCCTCATCTATAGCTTATTTAGTGCATGAAACTCCGTCTTTAGCGGTACAGATTCGGGCTGATATTGTACGACTTTGGACAGGCACTCGAGGGGATAAAAAAACTTAGGTTTTCGGGAGATGTTATGAATGGGCACTTTAATGTTCTCATTCCCGACACTTACATGCCTGATGTACACATGGAGCGCACACAAATTGAGGATAAAAGTCGGTCACCTTAAAAGGCGGGTGAGCCTAGTAAAAATATATTTGTAACGTCTAATATGTCTTATTTTCTCTTATTTTGTCTAATATATTGTGTAATACGAGTGTAATGGTGACTAAAGTGTGTTATTTCATGTCCAGAGGGCTCTAATAATGTTAAAAAATGTATTTAGAAGGTCGTAAACAGGTTTTCTATACTCTAACTGCAAAAATATTCGATTTATAAATAAAGAATCCTACTTCTTGAAAATTCATTTATCACGGTAGAGTCTGGAACGGATTAACCGTGATAAACGAGGGTTCACTGTATATATATATCTATACTAATAAAAGGCAAAGCCCTCACTGACTGACTGACTGACTGACTGACTCACTCACTCACTCACTCATCACTAATTCTCCAACTTCCCGTGTAGGTAGAAGACTGAAATTTGGCAGGTTCATTCCTTACAGCTTCCTTACAAAAGTTGGGCAGGTTTCATTTCGAAATTCTACGCGTAATGGTCATAACTGGAAGCTGTTTTTCTCCATTTACTGTAATGGAGCTGAGCTCGAAAGCCGTGGGGACGGAGTTTCGTGTGACATCATCAAGCCTCCCACGTAATCACGCAGTACGTAGAAAACCAGGAAGCGCTCCAAAAAGCGCTGAAGAAAACATGCATTATATAATTGAGAAGGCAGCGAAACAATAAGAAGCGAGCGAGTGACATATACAACCACATTCATGAGTGCTGCTACTACGGAAACAAAGCACGGTGTAAACCTAAACTTTAAATTAAGTTCATAGACAGGCTGCCGCTGGCGTTTGTAATTTAGTGCCTGCCCATATAAGGCCGTCCGTCAGCGGCAATCCAATAGAAACACTGCCGCTAAATATTCACGGGTGAAGGACTGTGCTTATGCAGAGGAAGATGAGATGGTCAGGGTGGTGTTTGGCACAAACTCAGCGAAACTGCGAGAGAAAGTTTTAAGTGCCGGGTCTGACATTACATACAGCCATGGACATCACACGAGATGGCACCAGCTCAGCTGGGAACCTTCGATGCAAGAACACCAAGCGGCTCACGTGAACTGACGCAGTGCACAGACAAAAAGCAACAGTTCCAAAGAGTGCTGAACAAAAACCGAATTACACAATTGAGAAGGCAGCAAAAAAATATGAAGCGTCTGATACATACAAGCATATTCATAAGTGCAGCTACTGCAGAAACAAAGCACACGGTGGAAAAAGTCAATGTCCCGCTAAAGGAAGACAGTGTAAAAAAAAAACCCGTGCATGCAGTGTGTCACATCTCAGATAAAGAGGAAGACGAGCTGTTTATTGATGCAGTAAGAAACGAATCGATAAATGAAACCTCTTATCTTTACAACGATTGACAAACACGGAATGTAACTTGAACACAACACATCGTACAAATACGACCCTGATTGAAACAAATAATGATAATCAAATCCTTGATGACAGCAACACTCAATAACACTCACAAAACAATTACTGTATATTGACAATCATGTTACGTTATTTTTAAAATGTTCCCTTTTCTTTTTCATAGCTTCTTTAACACACTACTTCTCCGCTGCGAATATATATATATACCCTGATCTACATACTCTCAAATAGACAAGCCACACACCGTGGCGCAATTGTAGAGGCTTCCCCTCTATTGCCGACATCCGAGGTTCGATTCCCGAGAGGGGATGTACTGAGTATGTACGCGCGCTTCTCGATTCATTTTAACCTCGCATCTCCTTGGTTTGAGACGTATGAAAAAATATGCGGTTAACAGAGAATCATGTTACGTTATTTTTAAAATCTTTCCTTTTCTTAGCACAAGCACAGCTGAGAAGCTTCGATGCATGTACTCCATAACAAAAAATAACACATTTAATCACACTTTCAATTCCAAGCAAAGGGGAACTTTTGTCAATGCATGATTTCCTGGTCCATCGATTACACTGATGCACACATCACAGCTACAAAAATGTTACACTCGGAATGAAGCGCGTTCCTACGACTGATCGGAGGAAAATTTAATTTCAAAAAACTACCCGAGCGAAGCCTTGATAAAAGCATGGTTTTGTGCACACTGAAAAGCAAGCAAAATTAGATGCATTACAGAAAGCGGACTTTGTGGCTCTTACTGGGGATCATTGGACTTCCGTGACCGTTAGTAATTCTAATTACATCTAATTACAAAATGTTCAATGATCACACTGTTTTAGCCTAATGTACAAAATAATTTTGGCTAAGGTTACTCAGAGTTTAAAGATTAAGTTGGTCAAATTACCTTTTATGTTTCTGACTTATTTTTTTAAGAAGAAAAACTGCACTTTATGTTGAAAGTTTGGTTATTATTATTTAAAGACAATATCATTCTGAAAATGTACTTAAAGTACTTAAACTACCACTTTATTTTTAAGTCTGCCCAATTTTAACCAGGGATGATATTTTTGTTTCTGTTTTGAATTCAAATGCAGTTTAAAAGCATTTTTTTTTTCAGAAATTAAAAGAGCTTGAGTTTACAATATTCATGTCCATGTCTATTATTTGATTCTGTCGCCCACTAAAACCCTTTTAAATTAAAAAAAAACATTTGCGATTTGGGGCAAATTTACGTGTGCGATTACATACGATTAATCAAGATTAATTATTACACAGCCTCTAATTAATTGGATTAATTTTTTTAATCGAGTCCCATCCCTAATATATATATGTAGATATATATGTAGATTTGTATATATATGTGTATATATGTATATACTGTATATGTGTGTGTGTGTGTATATATATGTGTATATATGTATATATATGTGTGTGTGTGTGTATATATATGTGTATATATGTATATATATTTATATGTATATGTATATATATGTATATATGTATATATATATATGATGTGTATATATATATGTTTATATATGTGTGTGTGTGTGAGTGTATATATATATATATATATATACACATCATATATATATATATATAGATATGACAACACTCATATCAATGACAAAACAATTACATTAACAATCATGTTACGTTATTTTTAAAATATTTCCTTTTCTTTTTCATAACTTCTTTAACACACTACTTCTCCGCTGCGAAGCGCGGATATTCTGCTAGTATATATATATATATATATATATATATATATATATATATATATATA
>JANRMT010062822.1:15632050-15642639 GCA_026402145.1 Polypterus bichir lapradei
ATATACAGGTAGTCCCCAGGTTACGGACATCCAACCTACTATGACTTACGAATGGGGCTGCTGCTGCAACGCATGCGCCTAAGTAGCTGCCGCTCCATCATCTTCGGACGCTGCAAGCGGATGCTGGAGGGGGGCAGTTTCGCTGCTTGCGCAGTGTAGTGTCCATCGGGCGGCTCCCGGCGGCAAGTGGTGACACGTAGTCCATAGTCACCGGGGCCACAGCTATTGCTTGTGTGCAGGGCGATGGTTCGCTGCCTGCCCACTACGCCGCCACAGCTACTACTCCTGACTGGACGCAGGCTGGATGGAGAGGAGGGGGGCGTTTCACTGCCCGGCCAGCAAACACGTTCGTTCGTTTTCTGTGGGCGGCTGGTAATGCTGCAAGTGGTGACCCGGTTTTGGCTGAACGGAGGTCATTGAAGGTGAACGGGGCGGCAGGGGGTAGCATTGTAGTGTGCCTCGGATGTCTGCCTGTTGGATGAGGGCAATTCACTACCCGCCTTTGGCCGCAACGTGTTCGTTCTCATTGGGCGGACGCTGCAAGCAGCTTACTGTAGTGGAGGTGACTGTGTGGTGGGCTAGTGATGAACCCCCCCCCCTCGCTGCCCCAGTCATACTCAATAGCAAGCCTGCTTGTACTGTTACGCACATAGCAGGAAGTTGTCTCTTGTCAGTACATCAGATGTGTTGATGACGGGTGCCTTCCTGCTGTAATAGCGTGTACAGTGCTACAGTACACCCTTCAAGAATGTCTCTGAAACAGAAATCTGATGCAAGTGCTGGTGATACAGTCTATCTATCTAAGAAGATTCAAAGCTGCAATTGCTGCCAAAGATGCTTCTACAGTACAAAATACTGAATTAAAGGTTGGAATATGAATGAGATATCTGAATTTTTAATTAAAAAAAATTCAAACCTTTCTGAAAACATTGGGTTATGAGTGTAAATTGATAGGCAGAAATGGCAAATTTTATTAACATAATAAAGTGTACATAAAGTAAGGGGTCTGAATACGTTCTTAACCCGCTGTAAGTTACATCAGCAGCTATTTTGGCTGAATTCATGTCAAGCAAAATGCTTTCACTTTAATTGTTAATTTTTTAGAGTATATAACATCCATCAACCAAATTATATACTGTACAATATTTTTTTTAAATGTGCAAAATCAATGAATGCAGTAGAATACTGTTTATTGTTGCTTTGTTCCAAATATTTATTTTTTTAAGAGACCCTGTATATATCATCATCATCATCAATTGTCTTTTGTCTTTTTTAATATTTATTCCCATCCTGAAGTGTTTTGAAATCTTTTTGATCTGCTTCATGTAGCTTAGTAATTAAAATGTTTAGTCCTTTCTCTGTGTTAAAGCGTGCTGCTGTTTGTAATACACATTGAATGAATACTTACATGTTAGAGATATGTTAGATATGTTAATTTTCCCAGCATGCACTTCAATTTACTGTAGCATCATAAAGAGCTATTGGCCATTCTATCTTCTTGGGGCACAAGGCAGGACCCAGCCCTGGATGTGATATCAGTCCACTGTAGGACACACAAGCAGACCCTCACACTTATTTGCATTGTGGAGACTCAAACTAACCTAACCTACCTGTCCATGGCATGAGGAAGGAAACTAGGGCACCTGGGGAAAAACAAGATATGCAGAGGCTTTAAAAAGTATTTTCTTTATTTTGAAGCCATATTCAGAAAAGACACATACAGACTGAGTGCTTTAGGATATTCATCTACAAGTTTTGCACAATTGCACACTTTGTTTCCCATTTTTATTTACAAATTCACTACCTCTCTAAAATTTTCCAGGTCGAAGAATAGTCGTGAAAATCTTTAATCAATCACCCTCCATAGAAAAGTTAATGGAAACTGTGGAATTCAGATAATGTGCATGCAGAGTTACAGCACAGAAGGAAATAAGCCCAGAGGTTTCCACTGTATATACGAAGCAGGGCCTACACTGCACACCCTTCAACTAAGCTTCTAGCCCTGTTTATTTCAAAACAAGGTTGTAGAGGAGTGAAGCTGTCTGTGCTGTAGTGGACACCGGTCCATGGCAGGACACACCGACTCATACATTCGCACTTCCTAAAGCTGGAAAATGAATAACCACTACATCTTTGGCATGTGGGTGTGGATTAAACATGCAGACTTAATAGAGAAAGTACACAGGCTGGGATTTTAACTGATGACTTGGGAGATGTAAAATAGAAGCAATAACCGTTTTGTTGCCATACCATCTGATTTATAAAGAAACACAAAAATTCGCAATTTTGTATTTATGAAGAAGCCATACCATCTCAAAACGTGAAAAAAAACTGATCTGAAATCTAGTTTAATAATGTACACATTGAAATTCTTTATTATATACAGTGCCTTCAGAAAGTATTCAGACCTCTTCACTTCTTCACATTTTGTTGTTTTGTTATTAGCCTTGTGCTGAAATCCTTTAAAATTATTTTTTCCACATCAAGCAACACTCAGTACTCCAGAATGATAAAACGAAAACAGGATTTTAGAAATTTTTACAAATTTATTAAAAATTACATCCTGAACTATCATCCCAGCATAAGTGTTCAGACCCTTTACTCATTTATTTACTTATTAAGCATAACCTGGAGTCGTTTTGTTTATGACACAACAAGCTTCACACATCTGGATTTAGGGTTTTTCTGTCATTCTTCTCTGTAACAACAACAACATTATTTATATACCACATTTTCATACAAATGGTGTAGCTCAAAGATGAAGAAAGAGAAGTTTATATAAAACAAAAAAGATTAGGCAATACTAAGTAACAAAGAATAAAGTAAGGCCCGATGGCCAGAAGGATAGAAAAATAAAAAAAAAACTCCAAATGGGCCGGAGAAAAAAAATAAAAATCTGCAGGGGTTCCAAGGCCAAGGGGCCATCCAGGCCCCACTGGACATTCTACCTAACATAAATGATCTAAATTAGTGCTTATGGCTCTCAGATTTCACGTGAAAGTATTTGATGATGATGGTCATCTGGGATACTGCCTTCAATCCATATAGACCCTCTCAAGCTTTTTCAGGTTGGATGAAGACCATCAGTGGATGGTTATTTTCAGGTCTCTTCAGAGATTTTCAGTTGGGTTCAAGGCTGTTCTGGCTGGGCCACTCAAAAACATTCACATAGTTGACCCTAAGCCATTCCTGTGTTGATGTTGGTTTGTGCTTAGGGTTATTGTCCCATTGGTGAATCTTCAGTGCATTCTAAGGTCCTGTTTGCTGTGGAGCAGGTTTTCATTCAGAATATCTCTTTGTTTTGTTACGCTCGGCTTTCCGTCAATCCTGACTAGTTTTCCAATTTCTGCTGTTAAAAACATCTCTATGGCATGATGCTGCCACCATAGTGTTTCACCTTTGGAATGGTATTGTGCAGGGGATGAGTGGTACCTGGTTTCCTCTAGACATGATGCTTGGAATTAATTACATACATAGATAGATAGATAGATACTTTATTAATCCCAAGGGGAATTAATTAATCTCAGTCTTAGTTTCATCAGACAAGAGCATCTTGTTTCTCATAATCTGAGAGTCCTATAGGTGCCTGTTTGCAAACTCCAAGGGCCTTTTCATGTGTCGTCTCACCGCTCTTCCATAAGGCCCAGATTAGTGGAGTGTTGCTGTGGTGCAGTGCTGTCCTTCTGGAAGTTTCTCCTATTTCAACAAAGATTATTTGGAGTTCACCTTAGAGTGACCATTGAGATCTTGGTCACCTCTCTTACCAAGTCCCTTATTCCTTATTTGCTCAGTTTGGTTGGGTAGTCAGCTCCAGGAAATGTTGTGGTTGTTCCAGACTTCTTCCATTTCAGAATTATGCATATGCTGCATGCATTTTGTAGCCTATTCCAGATCTTAACCTCAACATAATCTTGTCTCTTAGCTCTTTAGTCAATTCCTTTGACTTCATGTGAGACTTTATATAGACCGGTGTGTGCCTTTCCTAGTCGTGAATAATCAATTGAATTACACACAGGTGCACATTATTTTTAATACATTTATAAAAATTCCTAAAATCCTGCCTTTGCTTTGTCATTCTGGGTTGTTGAGTGTTGTGTGATGAATTTAAATGGTTTTAATATAAGGCTGCAACATAACAAAATGTCAAAAAAAGTGAAGGGGTTTGAATACTCTCTGAAAGCCCTTTGTATTACATGATGGCTAACAATTTTAATACTTAGAAGATGGATAACTAAGAATTCACATTATACTTTTTCATATACTACCATTATTAAAAATGCATCAAGTACTGATAGCGAAAACCTGTCTAATATGAAAACTATAGTTGCAGTTTAGCAATGAGGTGTTGCAGTTAGTCAAATTGACAAAAGCATGATAATGCAAAGTGGTGCAGGTGGAACAATGTCTGATCGGGTCATCTTTATAAAGGATTAAATTCAAAGCTCACGTCACAGCTAGACAAAGGCCACAGTTATTCAGTTTTTTTGTGCATTCCATGATACCTCAAATGTTACCAGAAACAAGGGAGTGGGCCACTGGCATGCTGCAGGCAGGAACATCATGTGCCAGTATTGACAAGTACTATGGATTAAGCCACTCAACTGTGTCCTGACTGCAGGCACACTTTCAGCGGTTTGGCAGGACAGATGGTCATCTGATCACCCTTAAGTGACCACTCTACAACAGGACTGACACATCAGGTTGGTCCATCAGAGAGATTGTTTCAGATATGCCATAATCTGGCTTTTCTTTTTAATTTTTATAGTCTTTTCCTTAGTCCCTATAAGTATTTGAGACATTGTTTTGGGGACTTTCGAGGTCAAGGAATCTTGTCATTACCGTATATACTTGTGTATAAGTCGAGTCTTGAAGCCCAAAAAATCGATCATAAAATCAGACCCCGACTTATACACCCGTTCAAAAATACGATATATTTTTTTTTTTTTTACATCTTCTTGCTTCCTCCAATCTTGCATCAGTTTCTCAGACACAGCGAATTGTGTTGCAGCAGCACAGTTGCCAATTGCTTTTGCCACTTCAACGACTTTTAATTTAAAATCAGCTTCATATTTTCTTCTGGTCGAATGCTCCATCGTAGATAAGGGATGCTCTTACGATAAAGGTGTATGAGGGTGTGAGAAACAAAAAACACAAAACAGTGCAAACGTCGCTTTGGAATAGTGTGGGTATCACCGCGTGGTCATGTAGGCAAAATACATAGAAAAAAAAAGGACGTGTGCTCCGTGGTTACTCTGTCAGGTGGGCTTTAGCATATCGTAATCTCTTGGACCAATAGCGTGAGTTTTCCGCATTCGACTTATACGACCGACATTATAAAATACCAGAAATTATATGATAAAATAAAGCCCTGGCTTTGTATCGGGATGTGGGATAACTTAAACGCGAATATATACGGTATATTTATTTTTGGAGTAAATGTTTTATTCATTATGTTAAAAATGAATATCACTTTCCCACTGCACCATTTTGTTTTTGTTGCGGGCATCGCTATTTTGTGATCTTCGTCATTTTTATTGCCAGTTAGTTGCTAAGTTGGATCAACTGAAAATATGTGGCGCGTATTAAGGTTAGTATCAGACATGTCTTGATTTGTCCAAATTTGTTCATATTCAAAGAAAGACTGAGCATTCCATTTGTGTGATTTTTATTTTTTTAAAGCCCTTTCTTCTGTCCCTGATTATGATTTATGGATTTCGTTTTGGCTCCATTGGACTATTCCTGCTTTTACGGCATTCCCTATTACACACCCATCCATCCATTTTCCAACCTGCTGAATCCAAACACAGGGTCACAGGGGTCTGCTGGAGCCAATCCCAGCAAACACAGGGCACAAGGCAGGAACCAATCCTGGGCAGGGTGCCAACCCACCGCAGCTCTTACACATTTTGTGCTTTTTTATAAACATTCCTAACTACCTGGTTTTGACCTTAGCTTTCTTTTTGAACTTGATTTATCTTCTGAATTTAATTTCAAATTACAACTATTGCTACCATGTGCAGTCAGCAAAATATCTGCCACCCATACTGCTGCTGAAACTGCCAGCAGACACAAAGCCTACTTCAGTGACAGAACAACTGAGGGATGGGCTCCATGCTGCTGGCCTTACAGCAAGAAAACCTGCTACAGGCCATCAGCTCACACCTCCCAGATGTCTGGCCATAGTGCAGGATAATTCCAAGCCACACATAGCTGTTGTGACTTCAGCTGGCCTGAGAAATGAATGCTGCTGTGATGCAGGCACGGCCTTGGCTGACCTACTTGTAACTCCACAGAGCACCCTTGGGATACTGTGGATTACAATATTTAGAGACATGAACCTTTGCCTAACAATGGCTAGCACTTTTATTAGGCCCTTCTACATGACTCGGATAACACCAACTGGAGATTCAGAAGGTCAAGTGGCTCCACAGGGTTTCAAGCAGTGGTGGCAACAACAGTCAGTCATAATGCTGAATATTCACAGCTGTTGCTGTTTTTCTTTTTTTTTGGTAATGCACTGCTTTGTCCGAGGCACCACTGCCACCCAGGGAGGCTGCCATCTAGCATTCTGGGGGACGTAATGCTCTGTCCACACTTGCTCCCCCGGTCCCGTCCAAGGAAGAGGCGTCCCAGCCAGGCAAGGGCCATTCATTACATAGTCATGTTGTATGAGAATTCTATTAAGAATATGTAATATAAAGAGGAAAATATAAAAAGCTGAAGTTTATTGGCAGTTTCTGTAGAAGTTGATATTCTCTTTGTCTGTAACTTTGCTTTGCCCTATCTTCTGTATAAACAGGAGGAACTTGCAATACTTCTACTTTCTGTTTTAGTGCACATCACTTCCGTGTTGCTTCTGTTATGTGTAATAAAGACATTGACCTATTCACCATTTTTTTGCATCTATCTAATCACTTTAAAGACTTTCGGCACTAAAGGCACAGTGACTAAAATGGTAATTTATTTTTGTTATAGACTGTGAAACATTCACTGGTCTTGACTCTGCCGATGATGCTGTGATCTTAAGAGAGTCAATGAAGGCTCTGATAAAGGCTCCTGAGAGACTGAGCGAGGAGTCAGAGTGTCTTAGCTTGCAAGTGCCTTTAATGACCTCTTGGGCACAGCCATCGGCAGTGTGTCTGTCTGCAGAGAAAATGTCAACCTCGTAGAGAGGTTAACTTTCCTCAGTAGTGACATTCACGTTTCTGGTGACAGACAGATTGGAAGGGCATGGTGGGTGATGAGGTCGCTGGAAAGGAGTGTGTGGTGTTCCCACTATCTTTGCAAAAGGACGAAGGTCCAAGTCTTTAGACCTGGTCCTGGTGCTTCCTGTTTTGCTATATGGTTATGAGACATGGACACCATCCAGTGACGTGAGACGAAGACTGGACTCCTTTGGTATTGTGTCTCTTTAGAGAATCCTTGGGTACCGCTGGGGTGACTTTGTATTAAACAAGTGGTTGCTCATGGATTCCCAAATGTGTGGCACGATTCCCAGAGGGTGATCCAGCATGACAATAGCGTATTTTAATATTTAGCGCCTACCTGGTCACACATTTGACACACATTCAGCATTTACTGTGTTTAAATTCAAATGTGTGCATCTCATCTTCTTCTTCTTCTATATCTCTTATTTCCATGTCTAGCACATTCACTTGATTGTGATACAGATTGAAAAAAGCAAGTTGTGTCATAAGAGTCCAGACATGAGTTATGCAAAACATTAGAATTTGTGCCTTCTGGGTTTTAGGTGTAACATAAGCATATTTATATGTCAGTCTAGTTGATGTTTAACTACTTACCCTTCTGTTTGTAGGGTAACAGTTTTAAAAATGTACCACTACTTCATTTTACATTGGTTCATTCATTTTTCAAACTTGTATAATTCGATGCATATTGTTTTGTAGGTCCATCCAGGGCAGCATTGGGCAACAGAAACAACTCTGGACCATGTTACTAAATTATGATCAGTTTTATTTTCACAGTCATTTTTCTTCCCGGGTCCTCCCTGCGTGGAGTTTGCATGTTTTCCCCGTGTCTGCGTGGGTTTCCTCCGGGTGCTCCGGTTTCCTCCCACAGTCCAAAGGCATGCAGGTTAGGTGCATTGGCGATTTGAAATTGTCCCTAGTGTGTGCTTGGTGTGTGGGTGTGTGTGTGCCCTGCGGTGGGCTGGCGCCCTGCCCGGGGTTTGTTTCCTGCCTTGCACCCTGTGTTGGCTGGGATTGGCTCCGGCAGACCCCGTGACCCAGTAGTTAGGATATAGTGGGTTGGATAATGGATAATGGATGGATGGATAGAGATTGATAACTGAATATTAATTTGATATATATTTATAACATTCATGTCTCCGGTGACTCTTCCTATGTAGTCAATAGACGGATTGGGAGGGCATGATGGGTAATGAAGTCACTTGAAAGGGGTGTGTGGTGCTCCCAGTATCTATGCGAAAGGACAAAGGTTCAAGTCCTTACAGTCCTGATGCTTCCTGTCTTGCTACATGATGGTGAGACATGGATGCTACCCAGTGACCTGAGATGAAGAATCCTTGGGTAACGCTGGTTTGACCTTGTGTTTAGTGAGCTGACCTGACTGTGAACTGGTTGAGTTTTTGGGTGGGCCTTATGACTAGGAGTCATTGATAAGCTTCTCTCTTAGTCATTCAAAGTGGTTGCACAACAGTAGTAAAGCAGAGAGCTGCTAGATATTCTGTTACTCAGTACTCTTGGATATTCATAGTACATTTGAGCTTGCACCAGTAAAAACCTGTGTTCAATTCCAAATCAAGGCTCAGGAACAGTTTTTTTTAATTATAGAATTTAACTTGTATGCTCCTAAGACTTTTACTGATTATAAAATATTATTATGTAGTGTGTGAATGTGATATGCATTTTTCAGGCTTAAATCCAATGTGTCATATCGGGGAGATGGAGGCACATAGCAGAATAGCATACATAACAGTAATTATAAGAAACATGTTTCCAAACAAGAAAATGATAATACAGTGATACCTTGGGATACGAGTTTAATTCGTTCCGTGACCGAGCTCTTAAGTCAAAATGCTCTTATCTCAAATCAGTTTTCCCCATTGAATAAATTGAAATGCCATTAATCCGTTCCGGACCCCCAAAAAAACACTGCAATTTTTTTGTTACATGTTTTTAAATAAGAAAAATGTGCTTATAAATAACAAATATTGTATAAAAACACAATACAATAGAATGTACTGCAATAAACTGGTTTTATTAAGTACAGTATAATGTACAGCATTTACCTTGGAGATCAGACAAGTTGAAGATGCTGACGGAGGTGGTGGAGAAAGGCTGAACTGAATAACTGAATGTTATTCACTGATTTTTGCCCTTTTCGCTGCACCTTCCTCACTTTCATCTGCAGGGGTTTTCGATAAAAACCTGTCCAATGAGGTCTGTTTCATCCTCTCTTTCAGAATGTTTCTAAAATGCGTTAGGCAAGTGTCATTAAATAGAGCTGCTGCGCGATCAGTTGTAACTTTTTCAGGATGTTTCTTTTCAATAAAGTCAAGCGTTAGGTAAGTGTCATTAAATAGAGCCCCTGCACTATCAGTTGCAACTTTTTCAGGGTGTTTCTTTTCTTTAAAGTTCAAAAATTTTTCCCAAATTGCAAACACTTCCTTTAGCTCACTTTATGAGGTAACCTCCTCCTCTGCCTCCTCCGCGATACCGATATCCTGCAGAACCTCCGTATGTTGCCGTCTGTAGTTCAGTCAACTCCTCCGTAGTCAGTTCCTCTGAATGTGCAGCGACAAGCTCTTTGATGGCTCGTATTTCGAATTTTGGCTCGTAACTCAAGGCAAAAAATCGACCTAGTGATGGCTCGTATCTCAAAAAACTCGTACATTGGGGCACTCGTATCTCAAGGTATCACTGTAGATGTGAATGCTTCAAGGATAAAAACTTTCATGCAAACAAATAGAATGGACAGAAAAATTAATTTAGCCTACTTGGCGTTAACCTCAAGTGTAACTGGAAATTGGAAATATGGTTAAGCCCAAGCCAGACCTGGAGAGACATGCGATAATCAGATGTACAGTGTTAAGCCCAAGTAAATTTTGGACAGTATTCTGTTTCAATCTACTCTATCTATTTATCTATTGTCATGCACGCGCGAGTAGGGGACCGCGGACGGACCTTAATACGCTCGGGAAGACATTCGCCGGCAGGGAGTGGCGGAGTACTAACCTTTCTCCTTTTGTTTCTTGCAGAAAAAAAGACGCTCCGCCGCCATAAGCCTCCTTCTTCCCGCAGCACGTTACTTCCGCCCTTCCTCCGTCCACTGTTCCTGACGTCATCGATTCCATCTTCCCCCACGGTTCCTTCCCAGCATTCCTCCACTTTCGGCTCCTCCTCCATAAAATGGCCGCCGACGCCATCTTCGGTGTCGTGCAGTGTGAAAGTTTTGTTTTCATGTACTTGACCCTTTTGATTTATTTGTTGTGGATAATTCTACAGTATACGGGGCTGGAAACCCCAAATCTTTATGCTGTCTTTTGCTTCGTTTTTTACACTATCTATCTATCTATCTATCTATCTATCTATCTATCTATCTATCTA
>JANRMT010062822.1:15642649-15695009 GCA_026402145.1 Polypterus bichir lapradei
CTATCTATCTATCTATCTATCTATCTATCTATCTATCTATCTATCTATCTATCTATCTATCTATCTATCTAGCGAATAAAATAACATTATGCTGCAAACAATCATGAATATTTCTAAGTGATTTACCACTCTAAGGTAACTCATCAATATTCATGAGTGAGGAAACGTCTTCAACCAAAACACAATGGCGTCTAAATGAGAACTATAAAACAAATTTTAGAGCAAACTGAAACTGAACCATTAGTTGAATCAAGAGAATAGAGATGACAATTTGATTCGGTCATTAGATGTTGAAATTGATTAAAACTGATGAATATGACATTGTATGACTGAACTGGCTTGATACGCCTGCTGAATAAGTATGCATGGCAAAGGCAAAATTATGGTGATGAAGTAGAAAGGCAAGAAAGTTGTCAGCCCCCTAAGCACTGTTCACAGTGCAGCAACTGTCATTGTGAAAATGGAAATGTGGAAGTCACAAAGCCTTGCGCTGTGCAGGCCTACAGTAACACATGGGGCATGTTGATTGTGTGAATCAGGCACAGACATTCTGCCTTCTCATGCTCAAGCAACAGAAAAAATATTCTAAGAAAAATGTGCAAAGAAACAAGCTTCCACTGTCCTGATTGCACCATCAGACTCTGTGTTGGTGACTGTTTCAAAATGTATCACATTAAGGACGTGTACTAAATCTGCATCAGTACAGTAGTGGACACTAGACATACCCTCCTTACTATATTTAATTGACATGTTTCTGTTACATTTGTTTTTTTGTTAATCAAAATTCAACATTTTTTTCCAGAAGTAAACATAACACTAAATAGGCTACTGCACAAAAATTTATAATGTTGTAATATCTGTAGGTAGGAGTGGTGGCTCTAAGGCTAGGGATCTGTGCCAGCAATTGGAAGGTTGCCGGTTCGAATCCTGTAAATGCCCTTGAGCAAGGCCCTTAACCTGCAATTGCTCCATCCTGGGTATGACGATAACCTACATTCAGCCCTATGAGCAGGCCCCCCAACTTGCACAGAAAACCTGGGGGGTTGGTGGCTGGATTGGCACTCCAGCCACTGTCAAAAACCTCACACAGTTCCATTCCGTTTGAACTAGTGTTCTGCTGAGGTGCTGAGCTGCTCCCGGGTCTTAATGTGGGTTCCTGAGGTGGTTTGTTGTGTGAAGGGCGTGGCAACGTGCTGCTCCCAGCCTCTAACATCTGTGATATGGTGAGGAACTCTACTATATGGGAGGACTTCATGGTAGATCTGCTGTTTTTCTACTTTGAGAAAGCCAGCTGAGGTGATTGGGGAATTGGGAATTGCCCAAGAAGTGCTGGAAAAACTCACTGATGATAGAGTGGGGTAAAATTAAACTTAAAACAATTGGGTAAAAGTAAACTAAATTGTTTTTGTCAGTATTTATAGATCATGCTGTATTCCCTTCAAGAATAATGCAGTGTTGAAGTAATACTGCTGGGTATAGGATGAGAATGAACCTTCTGTACTGAACCTTCTGTTTTAATGATACTCTTTATTGTTCCTTTTAACATATGCAGAGGCTACCCTTGTCTATTTCCATGAAAAAATGCTTTCTATTACATTCTAACAGAAGAAACTGTATATTTGTAGATTTGCTATTTCTAAAATTAAATTATCCCTTTTTTATTAAAGGTATGGAATTATAATAAAAATGTACGATATTTTCTGTTTTTAAAATATAAAATTGCATGCCGTATAAGGTTTTAACAAACCAATATAGTTGAATGTCATTATGTTTGCTTTTTTAAATCATTTTTCTTCTCTTTTCAAACAGAGCTACCATTGAAGAAAAATATGGGAAGGAGCTGATTAACTTGTCAAGGAAAGTCTGTGGTCAAACTGAGTTGAAGTAAGTCAGCATGAGAGCTATTTTTATGTGGTACTTAAACCTGGTTGCTAGATGCATTGTTAAGACCATCTAATAAAGCCTGCTGTGATCAGTTAAACCCTATTATGACTGCACACCGTGAAGCATTTCACTTCAAAGAACTGAACAATGGTGAGCTTCCAGTGGTCAACTGTGAACCCACAACGTCCAGCTCAGAAGCAACATAAACCAAAAGAAGAACTTCTTTAGTCAGCCATGCTGAGACTGTTTCTAAACACTGTGAACAGAGCACAGGCAGGAGAGAAAGTTACACATTTATGTGTGCTTTATAGATAATATACCCAAAATAGCTACGAGTGTTGGTAAAAATAATACAACCTGATAACAGCTGCCAAGTAGGTTGCTGTCTTCGTCTCGAGTTGTACCTGGTCTGGTATGGCCTTTAAATGGTGTTCCAGAAACAGACAACATGGCCACTCGGAGTATATCTGCCTAGAGAGATGGTCTTCTCAAGATTGAAAATGAGAGAGAGAGAGAGAGAGAGCAAGAGCTCAGCTGTCATCACCAGGAACCACTCTGCTCACAGTGTTCAGAAAACAGTCTATGTGGAGTTCTCCTATTGGCTCACACTGCAAGAAGACTTCTTCAGAGCCAGATGTGGAGGGTTCACAACTGACCATCGACAGTTTACTATGAGTCCACAGCAATTCAGCTGGCAACGGGGGTGTGATGTGTGGCATTCTTTTAAGGTCCACGTATGGTCACTGTAGGACCCTATCATGACAAAGTAACAGTGAAATATAAAAAGTAGTATTGAAATTGGTTTATAGTATCAGATCGGCCATTGAGGTTGTAGTAGGGTAAGAGTACATGGAGGTGTAGAATCTGTTATTAGGTCCAGATTATGTTCAAGAAGGGAAAAAATAATTTAAAATTGCCTTGCTTAATCTTTAATAGTAATTTTACTTTACATCAAAAATTTTCTTATTATAAATACATTAAATATTTGTTTTTGTGCAAATTGAAACAGTAACTGAAAACTAAAAGTGTTGCTGGAGGATTGTGGGTGTGAATTAGTTTCGAACAGTTGATCAAAGTCTGTAACATACTTAGGCTGTTATGATATGCTTAAATTCAGAATATATTCCTCCTCATATTTTCTGTTAGCTTTTGAAGGTATTCTGTGGAATGCTGGAATATGAAGATTCAGATTTTATCTCCTCTCTAGAATTGTTTTTTTAACAAATGCACTTTTATTTTTTGCTACATTTTGATGTTTACCGTAACACAATTTAGTTTTCCTTGGGCGTCTCCATTTGGTTGGTTGGTTGCTAGCACCATAGCCTTGGAAGATGTCTGACTATCTGTTACACATGCAACAATATAATGCCAGTATCACAGTGATTACAATGTCTAAGACTGTGGATGAACTTTGAAACAAAGATTAAAACATTTGTATTTTTGAAAGACTTTTCAGAGCTTAAGTTTTTGAATTTGTCTTCAGGCTACTGATTTTGCTTATTAGCCTGCACATGTGACTTTCTGGATTTGACTCTTACTTGATTTTTGACCTTGTTGTTCTCTTGGTCTTTTCAAAATTAAAATTACCCTTGTGGCCCCTCCTTCTTCTTTAATCATGGCAAAACATGAGGAGATCACAAGTAATGCATTTCAGACTCTTTTCATAACTGGTATAAGATCAGGGAATTAAGGAGGCTGTGACACGGGTATCCCATGCTTAACCATTGACCAGGAGAGATCTGAGGTTTGGTGCATTCATGTACTTCCTGTTGCTTATCTGTTAACAGTTCCACAATCTCAGTTATCTAATGGAACTTAGTAATAGGGTCATTATTAATTAAGTTGCTTGTCTCAATAATTATATATACACCTACTGCCATTTGATAAATTTGTCTTAATGTGTCTATTCATGTTCCTTGGCCATGTGTAGAATTTTCTGTGCAGTTTGTAAAGCTCACTTTATTTTGACCATTTTTCTTGTATTACCAATTTAATGATGGCTTGTGACAAGACAGTAGAAAACTGATGTTTACTAGTAGACGTTGTTTGCAATGACAAGAGGAGTCTTATCTGATCTCACTTCTGGGTATTAACAAGCGTGATGGTCACAATCAGTTTGTGGGTTTTAACCATTCGCTAAGCTGCTTGATAAAACTGAAACTGGTCTCAGCAAATGTCAGTTCAGCAAAACTATGATAGAATGGCAGAATGAGAAAGATTATTTTAAAAAGTGAAACCTGGTTGTCCAGAATGCATAAGATAATGGTCTGTTTCTTTCTGATTTGCTTTTGGAACATTTTTAATTTACTATTTATCATACATTGCCCTTTTGTGTATTTTTTCCTGTGAGGATGCTGTTTGGCTTGATTGTTTGCATGATCACTGCCATAATGTGTGTCTGGTTGCTATAACTCAACATAGTTGCTAGGGATGTTATCAAATGCCATGTGATCTCTAACATGGAGGCCATTATATTTAAGATGGTCACTTGCACAGAGCAGGTATCTAAAGTTTAAGATCCTTTGAAGAAGCTCAGAACATTAGAAATTTGACCAAGGAGACAATTTAGTTCATCAAACACATTGCTTTACATAATAAATACCGTAGATCCCGGAATATAAGTCGAGAATTTCGTCCTAGATTTTTGGCTTGGAGTTTGGGGTTCGGTTTATACAACGAGCATCGTTTCAGATTCAAGATTTCCAGCGCAATGCCGGTTTTGCTGATCAATACGGAAGTAAATAATTACGAAACCACAGAGCCATCTTTCAGATGAAGAAGTAACTTTGCATGCCGGTACTTTAAATTAAATAAAGAATTTATTCAAAAAAGTGTTTTAGTTGTTGATTTTATTAATAAAATTTATAATAAATTATCGGGAAGTTTAAAATAAAAATTTTTCTTTTTATTTACGACCAACATCTTGCGTTATGACCCGAATGCGGTCACGTGTATCCGCTTGCGCGATTGTAAACAAATAACCGAGAGCGTTAGTATCGTCAGTTGGAGCCCAGATACATGTGTTTGTGGATGTAATTTCGGTCATTGCAGTGATTTACCTATATATATATATATATATATAATTCACTAAGACCATGCAAGCAAGACACATAATTGGTAAGGAAGGAAGAGAAGGTAAAGAAAGCGATCAAAATTGAAACGAACATGGAAATTGTGTGGAAATATGAGAGTGCTGTTCGTGTGACTGATCTCGCTAATATGTACAGCATGTCGAAATCCACCATCTCGACAATTTTACAAAGAAAAGATTTGCATTCTCCTCCTCCTCTCTTCCTGCAGCCCAAAGATGTCAAATTAAATGGTGAGTACAGTATGAAATTGTTGTTTCTAGAATAGAATAGAATGCCTTTTATTGTCACTATACACATCTACAATGAGATTAAAAGCAGCTCCTTCAGTGCAGAAAAAAGTTCTGTATAGGGCTTGTATGGTTGTTTTTTTAGCCTTAGCATAACGCCGGATCTGTGGCCCCGCTTCTGTTTTCTTTCCCTCCTCCGTCTGCGTCGTCTCCTAGACCGGACAACAATCCACGGAGAGCGCGCTGGGCTCGCTATGTTGTCTGGGATGTTGTGCGTGTGATGAAAAACACTCGAAACAGATGTCTGGCTCTGGACACCGATGTCTATAAGGTTCTGACTGGTGTAGCGGATGTTCACCGAACCGATCGTGCACAAACAAGGGAAAGTACAAAAACAACAAAAAAGTGCACTGAAAAGGAGAGCCCTGAGCCGCTGCGCGCCGCCATGCTCCTAGCTTAATCTAGCCTACTTCTGGTAGGCTAGGCACTTTTTATAACTTTTTGGTTAGTACATTAGAAAAATTATTGGTGTTTTGGTAAATTATGCACATTATACAACCTTTTTTATTATGAAAAGGTTAAGTAAGTGTTGCAGTGGGAGGTTCGGAACGAATTAAGTTCTTAAGCCAAGGGTCCATTGTATTGCATATTTAAGTTAGTCAAATTTATAACGAGTCTCCAGAAATCCACCCGCCGATGTACTGTATTTGCATATATAGTTTCAACACAAAGGCTTCATTTTACCAAACTTCTCCGCAATCACTTCCTGGTTTCCATCAAAAATGCCGGCAGTCTCAAATTCTCGCCGATAAACATGATAAATATAGCTGAAGATAAACTTTTAAGGAAATTTAGAAAATTTTGCTTGGAGAAGGGGGTCGGCTTAAATACCGGTCATCGGCAAATACATGTAATTTAGTAGGTAGAGAAGGGGGTCGGCTAATATACCGAGTCGGCTTGTATTCCGGGATCTACGGTAAGATGTTTCAACATCTATCTATCTATCTATCCAAACCAGAGAAAGATGAGTTGAAAATGTGCCTTATCTACTTGTTACTTTAAACTTTATCTATATTTGGCAGTTCTAAACTCTGATGGATGAAAGAAGAGCATTTCTGTAATCAGTAAGCTAATTTTTCCTTTTGTTTAACAGCACAATGAAGAGAGCCTTGGATGTCTTCAAACAACGTGAGTACCTTTCCTGTGGTACTGGTTCATGAGCACATTGATGACACTATAGTTCTTTGTTACTAGCAAGATCCAGTTGCCAATGTTGTGCTGTTGGTCAACATTCATTTTCACATACAAATCAACTTCTGGGGATTCCATTTTTGTAATTTCCTATGCATGTAATAAACTGGTTATTTTAGTATTAAGCTACATTTTTAAAGTCTGATGGAAAATTCATAAATACATTTTTAAATGTGTAATCTCCTTTATATTTTGAATATTCAGGTCAGGAATTATTCATTATTTTCATTTCTGACATTTTGATGTTTTTCTGCTTTGATAATTGATATAGATATCATACAACACTATGTAACTTCAAATAATTTCAATATGATCAACAATGAATAACACATCTTTCTTTGAATTTATACCACTGTACATAACTATAATAAAAATCAGGATATGAAATTGCAATATTCTGTATGTTTACAATTTATGGTGTCATATGATCAGACTCGACACACTCTAAAAAAGGTTTGGGGCAGTCACCTGCATAATTTCCTTGGCTGCAATGAGTTTTGAAAATCAAGACAGATGTCCGTGATGGACTCCATAACAAGACTGAGGGTTCCTTAAAAAAAAGACAGCTTTAAATGCCAAAAGAGGAAGTGACGTAATGGACCTGGAAGTGACGTGTTTCTGGGGCCAGAACAAGAAGTGATATCTTCAGAGTTGAATCAGACAGGTTTTCCCATTTTTGGTCTGCAGAGACAACAGAAGAAGGTTTAGCGCACCCCACCACCCCCTGGCCTGGAGTGGAATTACCTTCACTTGGTCCATATAACATCCTCCTACTCGCATGTGTGTGATAATGGGTTAAACAATAAAAATTAAAAAGAGATGATGAAGATGGTTTGCTAGAAAACCTACAGAGTTTTTCCTTTCTCCACCTCCTATAACCATTTTACATCTTACCCTCTAGAAAAGAGAATCTTAATTGAATTTAACTGTTATTTGTGTCACTTTGATGACAATCCCTACATGCCTAAAAAACACTGGAATGTAAAAACAAAAATTAAAAGGGATCGTTCCTCTAAGTTACAAGTAAAAACAAAATGAATGATTCAATTACAATTCGCTTGATTTTTGTCAACTTTTGTTGAGGAAATACAGAAATGACTATATTTGGTGATAATACACTATAAAACAGAACTATTAAGAAGGCTGCCCCCTTGCCCTGCTTTATCTTCTAAGTGGAAATGTCTATGCCCATTGAGCTCCAGAGATTTGGTGATAATTGCTGCATAGGTTTGTTCATTATCAACACGAACAATTTAGTTTTTGTATAGCCCATAAATCACACAGCAAGTGCCGCAATGGGCTTTAAAAGGCCCTGTTTTTTGACAGCAGCCCCTGTCTTGACTCCCAAAGTATACAAGAAAAAACACCTAAAAAAACCTCTTGTAGTGAAAAAAAAATGTAGGAAATCCAGGGAAAGGCATTTCAGAGACAGACCCCTTTCCAGGTAGGTTGGATGTAGAATGGGTGTCAAAAAATGGGGTAAATACATCTCACAAAACAGAACACAAATAATCTTCTTCACAGGCTTAGATGACCAATCTATCATTGCCACTTGAGGAATACAATGCAATAGCACAGTAGTATTCGTACAAACTACAAGGCAAAATGCAGGAATAGATAATATCACATATGAGGATTCAGATTCGTTCAGAGTCCTGGAGACTTCGGGCAACAAGCCACCTCCCCTTAGTGGCCATTCCACAGCTGAGTCAGTGCTGAGCCGGCCAATCAGATGAAAGGACCCTTCTACCTGATGATTCCAGTGTTCCTTTATCAGAGATCTTTGTCCATAGGAAGGCAAACAACTTCATTAAGGCTTCCAAAGCTGAGTTATGGTTTCTGTCTTTCTGATCTGGGCATAAATAGGTGCCTAACAGTCTTTTAGATACTAGCAAGAAAAATATAGTTTTATCGGGTGCACAGACTTATTTTAGCATTCCCACAGCAGAGGTCGTCCTTTCATTACCAAAGCAATTTCACTTTGGTTGAGTAGGTGATTGATGTTAAGTGTCCTGTCACAGTTTTAATCTATGAAGCCAGATAATTGAAATAAAAATCTTGAAATGCTAGTAGAGAAAGAGGCGAGGCCACTTTGTCCTATAACATTTAGCCCTTTTCCCCCTCACAAACACACTTTCCTTATAAAATAATTTACTGCCTCTTAAATCAGTGCCTATTTAACATCTTTTTTAGAAGAATGATGTATTTGTGGAGTGAAATATTTGTTTTGTCTCATTACATTGTTAAAAATTGCAACTATCACCCCTCCTGCTAGAACACATTAACTTTCAGCATTTCTGGCCGGATCTCTCCTACCTCTGTAGCCTTGCTTCCAAGACTGAGTTGTCGATACACAAAACCTTCAACTCCAACTCTGACTTCGACTCATTGATTTATTGCACCTCTGACTCTGAGCCTTTAATTTCTGGTACCACCAACTCTGTCCCTAACTTTGCAATTTGAAATTAGACTAACATATTTACTGTATTGATTGAAAGCACACAACACACATCACTTCATCACTGCTTACGTAAATCATCATGTCTAAATGTTGTAGCATGTAAACTTAAAAAAATAAAAAAGATGCTATATTTTTATCAAACGTTTAGTAGAAAAAATAGTTTAATTAAATTAGTATATGTGAAATTGGAAATGCTAACACATTAGAATTGGAGTCAATACATTTTTACCTTATCTGACTCCAACTCCAGTAACCTAATAATCCCCCCGACTCAGACTCCACAGCCCTGCTTGCTACTCTGCAGCTTTTTAACCCCCATAGTTTGCTGGTCCCACTTAGCAGCCTTGCAAGTAGCATGACTTAAACAGCCAGCCACTCTGCATATTCATAGGGCTAATGTACTGCAGTGTCATCTTTACCAATAAGCTTATATAATGATATAATTCATGTGTGAGGCCTCTTCTTAAATTCTTGCAAAGTTTGGGACTCCATATTACAAAAAAAAAATCAGTGGTAGAGAAAGTCCAGGATTTCCAAAGTAAAAACTGTCAGAAAACAGTAAAGGAGCTAATGCTTATCAGTTTAAGTGAATGGAAATTAAGTGACATGATTAACGTCTTCAGAATTATTAAGGGAACTGTCATTATTCCACATGGGACGTAGTGCTGGGATTTTCTTTTTATTTTCTTTGTGTTTTGTTTTCTTTCTTTTGTCTAACTTGCTCATTAACTGTGCTACCTGATTCAAAAGGAAGTACAGGTTGAAATGAAGAAGTAAGTAGTCAAGGTAGACCTCAGCATTAATGTTTGCAGTGCACGGTGCAATCCATAGGTCTCTGTTGTATGCCATTTGGTATGGAAGTCGTAAAATCAGTGTTAATGTTTGTGATGTGCCATCTATTGGAATGACAGAGACACAGCAACCAGAACAAACACACATACAAGCACACAGACACTTATCCTTTTATGAAGGTGACTTTTGCGTTCCTTCTGATAGTTCTGTTAATTCCCTTTGGTATTTGTCAGTTATGTTAATGCCTTACCATTTAAAAGCAGCTGCAACCCGTTGATTAGGTAACAGTCTTTAAGTGCTGAGGCTACACTACAAATATCTTAGTAAGCCACTACATCATTGCATTGGCATTACTTAGTTTATGAAACTCTGCTTGTATCCTCCTTTATGCACTTTGTAAGTTTGTTAGCATTCTTGACCATTCTTTTTTTTGGATTTTATGTTTCTGAATTTTTGACTTACTTAGTTAATTATTGTAGAGTTTGGCTTTCTTGTTTAATTAGTTACAGTATTTGTGTATTTTTTTCTTTAGTCATTTTCCTAGTATTTATGTTTTTGAGTTTTGTTTTTCTGTATTTTTAAATGTTCTCCTTTGAATTTTAAATAATTTAATTTTGTTATTCCTTGTTTTGAATATTTTTTTGGTTTCATTCATTTAAAATTCTTCTCTTTGATTTTTAAATTTGTGTTTATTTTTGGTTTCTCTTCCATAGTGTGGTAAAATCACAACAGGAATTCTAATGGAGGATCCCAGCTGTACTTTAAAAGGAGTTCGGGGTTTTGGGGCACCAACGAAAAATGATTAACGTCCTTAGCATTAGTCCTGAGCATCACTCGGGCAACTGTATAGACCAGGGATCTCCAACTCCTGTCCTGGAGAGCTACTGTGGCTGCAAGTTTTCATTCTAACTCTTTACTAAATTAGTGACCAGTTTTTGCTGCTAATTAAATATTTACCTTTACTTTAATGAAGTTTTCTTGAGACTCTGACTGCTGAATTGATTCTTTTTTCCTTAACCGACACCTAAACATAAATTTGATGTGAAGTGAGCCAACAGATGACCAGCTAAATTGGGGCCTCAAACTCCAACCAACTTCACTTCATTCAGTTTCTTAATTTGAAGCCAATTCTCGTTGCTAATTAAACCCGTTATTTAATTCCATGGCGCTCATTCTGCCATGGCAGACGTTTCCAAAACTGTTGATCTTGTTTTTTAAGAGCGCTGTCAAAATGTTTTGTGGACCTGAGCAGATCAACATTACTGAGGTCTTCACCTTTCTTTTTTTTCAGTTATTGTGTGATGGACGCAGGCTGTTGTTTATGTGTTGGTACATTTTGGGTCTAAATATTGTTTTGTTGCTAATTAAGGAAAAAAGAAATAATTAAGGGGCCTGAGTCTTAAGTTGTGCATCAATTAAAATTAAGGCAAAGAGTTAATTAGCAGCAAAATATGGTCACTAATTAAGAAAATGGATAGAATGAAAACCTGCAGCCACAGTAGCTCTCCAGGACTGGAGTTGGAGACCCCTGGTATAGACACATATCACGTAAGCGTTAGACCCGAGGATTACTCAGGCTGTAATAGTGGCAACAGCGTTAGTGCCAAGCGTTACTTGGGAAACGATATAGGCATGTCTTGCATAAGTAACGGGCCCGAATGTTACCCAGGCAAAGGTGCCGACACGTCTCTTCCTATCCTCATAATGACATCTTGTAAGAAATGTTTTTCAGCAGCCCCGGTGTTGCGCACTGTTGACAGGGATATGAGGAGTGATGACGAAGTCAGTCTGTTTTCAGGTAAACGGTAAAATCAAAAGTGATTTTGGTGAATCTGAAAGTGATGCTCATGTCAATCGCACATGTGTAGTGTGCTATTCAAAAGTTGATCAGTCTGGAAAGAAAATCTGCAAGGAATCGTGCTGTTATTGTTCTGACTGTGACGTTGGATTGTGTATTTTACCATGCTTCAAGATATACCACACAAATGACACATTTTGACAATATATACAATATTAGCATTGCTATATTTATTATTATTATTATCCAACCATCCATTATCCAACGGCATATCCTAACTACAGGGTCACAGGGATCTGCTGGAGCCTGTATCATTAATATACTTTCTATACTTCTGACTTTGTACTTTTAGTGCTTTTCATGTTTTACAGCAGAAAGATCAGATTTAATAAATATGCAATTTTCCAAGCCAAAGTAACACTTTTTGTGTTTTTTAGAGAAAAAATATAACGCTAAGGATGTTAACAATAAATTATGTACAGGTGTTAAAAAATTTGTTTTTACATGGAGAACCACAGACCTATGGAATAAGTTAACAAGGAGTGTGATAGACATTAGATTGTTAGGGACTTTCAAAACATGACTGGATATAATTTTGTAGAAATAATGTGAGTAGGATTGATGAGCTTTGTTAATCATTGTTTGTTCTATTGAATAGACTGTTTTCCTTTTCAGAATTCATCAAATATGTGTTGTGCAGTAGGAAGTGTAGAGTTTCTGGAGAATATGTAGAACACGCAGACCCCACAAGGCAACTTGGCAATCATTCATCAAATATTCTTATCATTACAGGGTGCTGAGGTGCCATTCTATCCCGACAACACAACATGCAATACTATAAATCTGAAATTTGTGTCTTTAGAAAGCAGAGTACCTAGAGAAAGCCCACACAGACACAGGGAGAAATTGTAGACGCTACATGAGTCAATGATTCTGTAAAGCCATAAATAATAGCCTGTATGTCACCTTCCTATTCCTAGGTGATCATCATGAAATTTTTTTTTCGGTCTTTTTTACTTGTTCTATTCATATTTGAAATATGTTGTACTTGTTTAAGCAAAAATGTGAACTAGACATATATGATATGTAGTGTAATGACAACTTCTGATGGTAATATGGTTTTAAATATTTGAATGGGTTTTTCTTCAGAAATTGAAAATATTGGTCAGGCTCATACTCATTTGGCTCAGAGCTTAAGGGAAGAAGCAAAAAGACTTGAGGATTTTCGGGAAAAGCAAAAAGATTCAAGGAAAAAGGTAAGGCATTCTCCATAAAAAAGACATGTGCTGTTACTGTCTCTTTATTGTCCATATTTTAGACCGTTAATTTATGGGGGTGTCTTGTGCAGTATGTGGGGAACTGCTATCATCAGTTTGACAGCTGTGAAGAAGGAAAGAATTGAAATTTTTAGCAAGAAGGATGTGCTACACTGGCTTTGGCTTAAAATGTTATGATTCTGTGGAAAGTATGTTAGAGTACTTCCAGGTGTAAATGGGAAAAAAGACAAGTTTATCTCAAGCTATGTTGTGATCTAATTTAATAGAATGTTGTCTGTGCCTGCCAAGCCCCAGGTACTTTCAGACTCTGTTATGATTTAATTGCCAATTTCTCTCAAATCAAACTGGTAACTGAGGTATTGAATCCCTGGTATTGAGCCCAATAAATGCCAAGGAATGTATAGTTCTCTTTGAAAAATCTGTTAACTCCAATTATAGATCTTTAAATGTTACATTTTTACTGTCTAATCGTTGATCTTTTCTTTTCTAAGATTAAGTTTTTACATCTACAAATTCTTTGCATTATTTAAATTAATTACTGCCTGCAACAAAAAATAAAGTGGTAAATAAGAATTAGATCATGTGTAAAAGTAAGAGAACTTAGAAGGCTTAATAGTGTTATAATTTTGATTCTTTATTTGGCAGATGGCTTTATCCATGCTGACTTACAAAATCAATATTCTTGTATTTGAGTGATTACAATCAGATAATAAAAATTATTCAGTGAAGAGGGTCAATACAAAAGTTTTAAAATTCCTTTTATATGTTAGGAAAGATTAACTAAAAGTTAGATTTTTCTTATACAGAGTAGTGTAATATACCACCATGAGCTAAGGAAACCACAGATGACATCAGAAAGAATGTCGAATTGCATTTCAGGCTGGAGAGGTTTAAAATCCAGCAGTCTACTGTAAAATAGTCTACAAACTAAAAAGAAAAAAATAATTCTTTTTTAATTATTATTTCTCTACATAGACACAGATTACACACCAAGTATCAGGAAAACATATACAGAATATCCACAAAACCCAAGGAGCAACTCTATGGATCTCTCTGTCCATGTCAGGTCCTCAAAAATAAAACTAGGGCTGAACGGCAGTAATATTCTTCGAAGGGCAACAATGCAATCATGAAAACTACTGCTGGAAATTAAGTTTTGAATAAAATGTTTTTCAGGTGATCGTCCATATTTTTGGAAGGATATCCTCTTCCACTGTTTAGAGAAACACCAAAATAATTTTTTCACAACTGTCATTTGTGGTGGCTGGGATATCATGATTTAAATTTATTCTTAGTTGACTTAGATGCCATGCTGTCTTCAAAAGAACATTAAATTCAAAATATGCCTGTTCTTATAACTCAATGAAAATGGTCTTTTAATAACCATGTTCTTCTTTAATAGTCAGCAGTGAAAGTCAATCATGCTTCTACTTCAAATATCAGTGTTTGCCAAACTTGTAGCAGTTGCAAAGATGCTAAGATTCACAACGTCTGAAGATGGTAAATTGTTTTTTTTATTACGCGAACCCCAGAAATGCACCCAGCCTTGACCCGGCACACACACCCTCACACACAGAGACACTGATAAACAGCTCAATTAATCAATAAATATTACAGATGCAAAAAGATAATAAAGTATATATTCAACAAATCAAGATGAAAAAACAATTATTACACAAAATCCCTCCTTGAGTCCCCACTGGCGATAGTTATTTACATGCACTATATACATGAATCCGTACGAAACAACAGACACTACTCAGTAAACAATTAAGACTAATGATATAGTCCAAACACAGTCTAGTACAGCGGAGCAGATGATGATAGTGTGCGAAATGAAATATCAAGTTTTGTCCTACCAGGTTCCTGTTGTAGTGTGAAGATTTGGCATGATTGGGAGAACTCCCCAGACAAAGGCATGTCCAACCAAGACAAAATTACATGGATAAGCAGACACAGGACAGCACATACATTGAGAAGAAACTGTAATCCATGGTAGTTGTAGTTTTATGCCAATAGTGTGTATGATGCTTAGAAACAGACAGTTGATTACAATCCCCACTGCATCTTTTTGGCTCCTTTTATAAGAGCCCACTATATAATCCAACTTCCTAGCAACCCCTGTGCCCTCTGGAACTGCCCAATGGCATAATACTGTCAGGGCTGTTGTGATGTTGTAGGTAATTTTAAGTAATGCTGCTACAAATTGGTGTTATAATTTGTCTGCTAAAGTGCAATATTTCTACCACTCTTCCCCCATATGTGATACTTTTACCTTTTTTACATCTTTGCTTCAAGGAAGGAACAGTACTGTGGGCTGCACAGCAAGCTAATGGCCATCACCTTTCCCAATACAATAACTGCCAGGCAGCAAGCAGAAAGACAGCACTGCATACAACACATTTTTTTTAACCTCAAGGGACCAGTTCATCATTTTATAGATAAAGTACACTCATCCTAGATTTATTTACTTAATTATCAATAATTTATACTCTTTTTACGACACTGCTTTCTAAATGTAACAGTATAAAAAGTTGTAAAGGATGATGCTGCATTACATTGATGGTAAATCTGTTTATTTTGCCTTCTTTATTTAATTTAGCATTCTTTAATTTGCCTAACTAAGCTTAATTTCTGGGACTCACTTTCAATAAAGGTGGAATATATACTATTAGATATCATTTTGGGGGTATCCTATCACCATTCTATTTTAACTGTGTTTATTTTTAGCTTTTAATGATGTGTACCTTTCTCCATATGATAGTATAGAAAAGCCAAGCAAAATGACGCCATTTATTTGCTAACTAAAAAGATTACAACAGTTCACACATTCAAGTGACTAATTTGGAGTTCTGAACCTTTACAAACATTAACTGTTACAAATCTGTCATCTAGTGACAAAAACTGAAATGACAAGCAGCATCCTGATCATCTCTAGCATAGCATTAAGTATGTATTAGAAACAAGTATTTTCTTGCTTCTTATGTTTCATTTTGGTTTATTTTGGGAGAGGTTCATAGAAATAATGCTTAACCAGAAGTTACATTTAATCATAGTAAGAATTGCTTGGAAAGTATCAAAGCAAACTTCTGAAACATCTTGATGCTGTTTTTCAACAGACAGAACAATTTATGGAGTCATTACACAAGCAAAAGGCCTCTCAGTACAAAAAAACAATGGAGGTAGGTTTATCTTTGCATATTCCCGTCTGGCATTTTACACTATACTATAAACAGTGTTTGTTTAGCAAAATGGTGCTTGTTCCCAAAGTCATCTGGTAAATTTGGCCAAGAGGTTTTCTATGTATTTTCTCCCGTCTGAATCCACCAAACTAAAGGGAACTTCTGTGACAATCTGCAGTTTTCTTTTTTCTTTAATTTGGATTCAAACTTTATCTTGCATAAACATCCTGTTATGTACCAATTGATTTCATCCATCCTGCCCTGGCTTGATTCCTCAATTCTGCCTGATGCTTCTGGGATAGGCTCCAGCTCCCTGTAACCATGAAGATGATAAAAGGATAAGTTCACTGTTTTTCAAGTCAAAATTATTTCTTCACAATTGTGGTGTATATTGATTTGCCACATGAAATTGCATTCAGAAGTAAAGCATATTTTATAAATTAAAAACAAAAAGCCAGCCCACTCTTGCATTTTATAATGGAGCTAATGCTAAGCTCCAAATCTTCCAAATACTTCCATTTTTGAATTGAGTATTGATCTGCATCTTGAGATTGCACACTTATTGGGAAACCGTGTATTCATGTCAGATTAAAAAGGGAAAAAATAAATAAATAAATAAAAATATGAACAATTACACTCCAAATTTAACTTTCCAGCAACACATTTCTTTTACTACCTTCAAATTACAAACTTTGTTAAACTAAACCTGCCCAATTCTCTACACCTCCCACCTACTGTACCTCTATGCCGGAAAAAATATTGACTGACAGCATCTCAATAATATATAAAAACATTTTAAAGTCCCTCCCTTTCAAAGATCCAAGAGGACAGTGGGAAAAGGATCTCTCACTCAACATCTCAGAAAAGGAGTGGAAGGTAGCCATGCACAGAATTCACTCGAGCTCCATATATGGAAGTCATACAATTATTCAACTTAAAAATTATATATCGAGCACATCTGTTTTGTTTAAAATTGTCCAAAATGTTTCCAGGACAAAATCCAACCCGCGAACGTTGCAATCGAGTTTCGGCCACACTGGGTCACGTGTTTTGGGCCTGCACCAAAATAACATCATTCTGGACCAAAATCTTTAAATGTCTTTCAGAGAGCCTTGGTGTCAAAATCTAATTCTCACTTAGAGGATCTGTACAAAACTAATCAGTAACATTTTAGAATAAGCATTTTAATTTAGGAAGCAGATTCTCCCCCCCACCCCTTCTGCTGGCCTAGCTGTCTTTCTCATGGGTGGGGGTTGATTTATTTCGAACCAAGTCTTGTAAAACTTGACTTATTTAATTTGGGGTCTCTATTCTGTAGACAATTAGACAATAATAACTGAAAAAAGTCATACAATCACTTAAATTCTTTCATTATACAGAAACGTATTTGAAAACTCTGTTCCTTTATGTGAGAGCTTTACTTGGTTGATGAGTGTCTGTGTCCAGTATTTCCATATCAGTCAGTTCTATTCCATGTGCTATCTTACTACTGATTAGTGTGCATTATTCATGTTGCATCTTGCATCAATGTATGCATTTATTATAAATGTATTATACATGTGAATGCACTGAAGTAAATGTCAGCACAGAAAGCTTAATTTGTGTTTAATCAACTTGGGTGGCTGTCAGCAATGAACACAGCTCGCAAATGTCAGTCAGTAGTCAGTAATAATCACACCATATCAATAAATTCTAGAAGAAGCAATAGTTTTTCCAGAATAACACCTCCATTGCTTTAGGCCCATGTCCCCCTGCAAAGTGTAATTCTTTGGAATGAGCTGATGCCACTGCAGTGTATGACTCTAGAATTGTCACACTTTATGCTAGGGGCTTGACTTGTACTTCTGTAGGTCCATTCATCCATCCATCCATTATCCAACCCGCTATATCCTAACTACAGGGTCACGGGGGTCTGCTGGAGCCAATCCCAGCCAACACAGGGCGCAAGGCAGGAAACACACCCCGGGCAGGGCGCTAGCCCACCGCAGACTTCTGTAGGTTGTGAAATAAATAGCCTTGACACACAGAAAAAAGGATTGAGGCAGCCACCTGTATACTTGAGCCCTGGCTGCAAAAGGCAAAATAGGTTGCACAGTTGAGTACAGAATTGAGTCCCAACATAGAACTGAGGAAAGTTAGGAAGTGGTCTAGGTTTTAAGGCAGGGAACCAGAAGTGATGTCAGGGTGACTGGAACTGGAAGTGAAGTCTTCATAGCTGAACCCGGAAGTGACGTCGGGGTGACCAGAACCGAAATTGACATCATCGTAGCCGGAATCGGGCAGAATTTCCTGTATTTGGTCTGCAGGGATAACAAAGAAAGAGTTAGTTCACCCCCACCCCCTGGCCTGGCGTGGAATTACCTTCATTTGGTCCTTTTAACTGCCTCCCATGTGTACGTGTGTGACCAGGTAAAAAAATACGCATATGCTGTGTGTGTTTATGATCAATAATGCAACATATAGGACTGCTGTGTCTTATAAACTGTAACTTGCAATGAGAGATCATTTTTCATAGTTTGTTTTATAGTAAATACCTTTAAATGTTTTTTTTTTTCAGATATTTTTTACAACCATGAATATGAAAAGTCTACACACTTATTGAAATTTGAGCTAAAATCAAAAACCACAACAAATCCTGTCAAGCTTTTTTTAAACCTTTAATATGGTCTTTTTAACAACAATATCAAAAATTGTACAAAAAAGCAAAATGTTAGCAGTTTATATTAATAACTGTACATCATTATCAGTTAGCCATTTAGTTCACATCTGAATGGAAAATGAGCTTTTTTGAGATCTGACACATTAATAAAAATGAACCATCCATCCTGAAATGTGCTTAATCCATTTCCATACTGCAAGGACCAGAGGTTATCAAGGATGAATCGGCCCTCAGTGAGGCATCGGACGAGACTCACGCACAGATCCATACTCACATATATGGAAGTATTTGGTATATGTAAGAGGGAAAGCAGCATGGACACAGGCTTCACCTGACTGAATATTTTTATCTTGAATTTAATAACTCAGCCTACAATTACCCCAGCAAATATCAGAATTGAAACTTGAAGAACAGTACTTATGCTTTTTAAAGTCTGCTTGCATACATACTGTAGATCCCTTTGGTTTTCTTGTTTTCATCTTTTTTATTTTTATGGCTGATAGTGTTTAAGATGCTGAGTGGACAAAGGTGGAATAATAGTACCTTGCAAAAGCAGTCAGTCATTTTCTAACCTTCTTAGTCCTGAATAGGGTCACAGGGGTGCTGCTGCCTATCCCAGCCACCATAGGGAACCAACCCTGGACAGGGCACCAGTCCATCGCTGGATGAACACATACACACACACCCCCGTCACACACTACAGACAATTTAGAATCAGCAGTCCACCTAACCTGCATGTCTTTGTACAGCAGGAGAAAATCATAGCCCCCAGAGAAATCCCACATAGAAATGGCAAGATCATGCAAGCCCCATGCAGAGAGGACCCGGGACATGAGCCCTGGTCTCCTTACTGCAAGGTAGCAGTGCTAGCACTGTGCTACCATGCCACCCTGCAAATTCAGTATTACTTAAAAAGAAAAACTAATTTTGAGTTTCATGGCTTTGAAATAAAAATATCAGAGAAAAATTTGAAAGGACTAAAATTTCAAAAAGTTTTTCGAGGGAGAGGAATACTTTTGCAAGCCATTGTATATCTTAAATGTTAATTTTGATACAGAATATGTTTGTCCCTCTTTTACTATTTTCCTTGTTTAATATATCAACGCAGCACATCAATATTTGTTCACCCATTGTTGTGAGCATTGATTGGTACCCACTTTAGCTGAAATTGAGTTTATCTTTGCTTAAATAACTTGTACTTCATTGAATTCCTTTAGTCAAAAAAGACATATGAACAGAAGTGCAGAGAAAAGGAAGAAGCAGAACAGAATCTGAATAGAAACGCTAATACCAGTAATGCCAAGCAGCAAGAAAAGGTAAGTACCTTCAGATTAACTAAGTGACTAGTGTTCTTCCGGTATCAGATTTAAAATAAACAGGCAATGAATTACATAAGACCTGCTCCATAGTTTTTTTAAGTTCCGATATTTTGAACACCTTAGGTAATATTTAGGATTTTATATACATATATAGATGTTGTTCTGAATAAATGCCCAGTAGCTATAGTCTATTGGAGATTAGTCTCACTGAAGCCAGATGAATAATATATACGTGAGAGAATTTTGCTTAAAAGTGGGTGGGAACAATTAGACGACTCAGTGACTGTCACATTTCTTAACCAATCCAATGCTTCCTGAAGGTGGTGCTCAAAATAGGGGCAGTGAATTTGAACTACAGTTATTAGAAGTGCTCTTGTTAATTTGGTCTGACAGAGAGCAAGCTTCTCATTACGATGAAACGTCTACAGTCGAAGTCTCCTAAAAAACCCTATTAGACATATAAATGTGTGTCATGTGTGCTGAGAGCGCATTGCACATTTTAAAATAAACATAGCCTGATGCAAAGGAAATGCCTTTCTGTAACATTAGATTATACTGTACATTGGCATTCAGTGGCATCAATGCACATGTAGTAAATGTGAAGGATATGTTGTCACAGGAACTGTGTGTGCTTTCAGTTATTCAGCATTATGACAGTAGTGTAGGAGTTGATGTAAGCAAGAAAGAATTGGCAGCTATTTTCATGAAAATATGAATTGCAAAATATGCATTTGAAGAAAACAGTGTTTCACACTCCATCATTAGGACTGCTATTAAGAGAACTGAAAATGAAAAGCCACAGGAGATGCAGATTTCATTACTTAAATCACGAAATCTGCCTAACAACACCAGTACATGCACAGGTGAGGCTGCACAATATCTATGTTCTGACTGCCTGTCTAAACAAATTAATAAAGAAATGTAGCATTACTGTTTATGTGGAAATGCAAGCATACTGCGACAAAGTAGCCACGGCGTTTTAACACGTTGTATATCCATAGACCACAATGCTTCTCTAAAATCTTTTTGCTGTTGTTATGTCATGTAGTGATTCAATAGTTAAAATGAGAGAAAGATATCATAGGAGATAAAGACACTTCTCAAACATGTGGTATCCAGTAGCTGCAGTAGTTTATGTGTGTGTGTCTGTCTGTATATCTATCTTCACTATCGCAGCACTCCTTACAACGTACCGATTAATTATTAAGCTTTAGTTACCTTGAGCTCCTTGATGATTAATGGAATTTTTAGCTTTTTATTTTCTCCTTGTGTCAGGTCTTTCGTTCAGTATATTTTTTTTCTTTTCGTGATACCCAAACATCATTTTAAAATGCATGGACTGGAGAAATTAGAGATGGCTGTTTTAGGAAGAAGCCCTATGGGTATATTCTTTGCACCACCGTTCACTACACGCTTTTGAATGGGAATGTCCCCAGACGAGTATTCTCATTTGAGAATCACATCTGGAATCACATCTCCTGTTTGGAGATTGAATGACTTGTTCAATTGTTATTTAAAAAAACAGTGACCAAGTCCTGGTAACTTTTAACCACATCTCCATTATTTTAGAACATTCTTCACCTTCCTTTTGGTCATGTGTTGTCATTTTCTGCTTTTGCTTCTAAAAATAATTTCTGTTGGAGCCATTATTGTTATCATGGGGAATATCATGGGACGAAATCAGAATTGCGTAGGTTTTCATTTGGAGCCCGGATGACTTCTTGAGAAAGCAGGCAATTCAAACAGTGCTGGCAGTGACTGTGGGAAGGCAATCACAGAAATAAAGAAACATATACAAGACTGGAAACAATGAGGAATGGCTTAAGGACATCTGTGTTAGTTAGAATTTTCAATGAATGCTGGGCGGTCTTTTGACCTTGGAACCCCCCTGCAGGATTTTTATTTTTTCTCCAGCTTAACTGGAGATTGTTTTGTTTTTCTGTCCTCCTGGTCATCTGAACTTATCATCAAACTCATCTTTAGAGACTTAGAATACAATATTTTATATTAGACTCAATATTACTACAGCCTGAATTGATTTTGTCTTGCTACGTATTCATTATTTTTTTGTCCAATTTAATATGTTTTTGTTTCCTTGTAACTATCTCTTTGACATCTTTCAGCTACATTCTGTGTATGAAAATGTGCTATAGAAATAAATGTTATTGTTTAATTAGGGTACTCATGCTTTTGTTTGTGCACAAGAGTAATTTGCACCAAGGTCTTTCAGCAGATACTTCAAGAGAAAATACTCAGCAATATGATAAGGTGGTGGGCTTGGACACTGAAGATAGATCACACTCATATGAAAGATGGCAGTAGCAATATTTATCTAATGTTAAAAGTTATAATGAGTCAAGAACAATAAGACGGTTCAGCTTCTCTCACAGCTGCAAATTATTACAGCCTACAATGTCAAATTAAGTTTAGGTATATGTGTAATCCTATCATTCATCATTCATTCACTGTGCCTTAATGCTGGGCAGATGAACATGGCAGACAAAAGAAATATCAATGTACATAAAAATGATTAATGCTAGGGGGCTTTGCTTCGCTCGTCAACCTCCCAGCCTGCACTTCACGTCTCTGCGGCTTGCATATGTGGATTTCACTTTCACCAAACAACAAATTTTTTAATTCTCTTGGATAGCCTTCTTCATTGGGAAGATACACTACTTTTCCCTGATGGCAACACGAAATAGACGATCTACAAGTGTTCGACTTAAAGTTTTTAAAGCCAAACAATATGTACATATTTCTGTCATATCACCTATGTCCATATATTCAATCTCTTTTTGCTATTCCATTATTTCACTGAGTAATAATTTCCATTTGTAAGCGCTAATGCGATCTTTATTATCAGTTTTTTGAGACTTTCAAGTTTTAGTACTTTCTTAATCTCTAACCTGCTCTGCATGTGTATTGCGCCAATGTTTTTTAACCTCTTTACAACATTCTACTTTGTCTTCTACTCTTTGTCTTTTATTTCTGACACCGCTTTGAGCTGAGAGTGCAGGAACTGTGTCTGACAATAGTATTCACACGAATGAGAAGTGAGTGGACCATGGTTATGGTTGTAAATGTTTGAGAGGAGGGCGGGACTTGTCAAAATCTCTTGTCAAAAATCTCGTCTCGCGGGACCTGAAATTATCTCTCGCGGGAGTTGAAATTATCTCCGAGAAAGTCTCGTCCCAGGATTTCCTTTTATAATAGAGAGATATGTTCACAGGATGTTTATTGACTCAGAGTAAAAAAGAGGACAGAGAGAAGATTTCTCATGCATGTGTTTTAAGGGTTATATCTGTAAATCTCGGATACAGAATAAATGTTGTTATATTTATGGATCTTTTAAAGGTTTATCTATAAAAAGACACTGATAACTACAACCTATGAGATTCATTTAGAATCATCCTTCCCTCATAGGTGTACTTACTGAAGATGTTATTAATAGTTATTATGAGGAAGAAACAGTAAAATGAGTGTGGCAAAAATTAACAAAGCAAAACTCAAAACTGGAAGTCAAGAGATTGATTGTTCAAACAACTAACACCAATCCAAAAATCAAAGTTGTAGTCTCTCACAGAGTTCTAATACCAGGATTGAAAATTATGAAATATAATTTATAAATATAATATAAAAAATAGAAAGGCTAAGTTTTAATCCATGGATGCTTCAGGAATGCATACAATGACATTCATTAACTCATGCCATTGATGTCACTTTCCGAATGATTATGGTATTGTTGCCATAACAATGACAAGTGCAAAAAGCCCCAAAATGGCAATACCATGGAAAAGACAAAAACAAAATGGCACTGAAAATAACAATATTAAAAATAACAACTTTAAATGGAAGCTCTCTAGCACAAAATGAATAACAAAACTCTAGAAGAATTGAATACAATGCCAATCACAACAATTGGCATCAGTCTTAAACTTTGGGTATAGGATCCTGTGATGCTAAAATGTATTACTATGGACAAGTGCTGATCTGGGCACCTTATGATTTAAAGTTGTAAAAGTGACTCTCAAGGTGTGTTTAAAGGACAGCACTCCACAAACAGAGATCAGCCAAGAATTTCATATAAAATGTCTTATTTTAAAAACAGAACACTAATCAATGTAGCCAAACAGGTAATAAGTGTGCAATGTCAATGCCCTTGATTCTCTGGGTGCTTAAACCTAGTGAAAGATACAATCATATTTATTTAAATGTGTTTAATTAGAAATAAATTCTTTGTTTTATTTTAGCTTCAGGTGAAATCTCAACAAACGAAGGCAGCTGCAGAAGATGCAGGTTTGTGAAGTTATTGCAATAAAGTTACAAAAGTAAATTATTTTATGTTGTTTGGTCTTTGACTAATTATTGTATTAAAAGGAAAGAGAAGAGCTAAAAACATCTTCAAACTTTTTTTTGGTTATTGTTATGTTTGTATTGGATGAAAGAAGGGTCCAAACATATTGTTTCTTAAGTCAAGTGGTAAAAATAAAATATGGTTTTTGTTTAAGGCCAAAACAAAAGAATTGTGGCCATTAATTAGAGTCAATGAACACGAAAGTTTAGATCTTTCATCAAAATTGTGAGAACAAAACCAAAGTCATAGGTGAAAATCATAATCTTTACCTACTAAGTATCTTCAATTGTTTGCTTCAGATACTAAATAAATCATGTAGTCATCTTTTTATAGGATTTCCTTCTTGATGTCGCTAAATGACAAAGCACAGGCAAACAAATACACAAAATGGTGGTGCCCATGAAATTCCACAAAATAGTGACACAATGTCATCAAAATAAAGATAAAAATCTAAGAAACATAAAAAAAATTAAAATGTTCCAGACAATTCAGAAATATTGTTAATGATTTAATAAAATATTCCTGACAGTTATTTTTTTTAAGGTTTTGAATGCCAAAATTCTGATATGATGTAAATCTTGTGATGGAAGTCAAGACAATTTTGAAGAAGAAGGAATTCTGAGTGAAAAACACCAAAATCTGAAAAGAAAAAGGTGCACTGTTAAGGTATCCGTCAATAAGGGCGCATAAGTAAAGGCGAGCTTCAAAAGGGCGACCTCAATTGGGCGCAGCGAATAAAGGCAAACGCAACAAAATTATTACAGAAAATTTATTAGATAAAGGCATTGATTAAACGTATAAAAAGGCGAAAGCAAGAATATTAAAACATCCAATTAATTAATGCATGAACTTCTAACGAACTATTTCTGGAACACATTTGTGAAGAAAATTTATTAGATAAAGGCAATGATTGAATTATAAAAAGGCGATCTTCGCCACATCTGGAACATGGTTGTGCGTAGATGGTCTCTTGACGAATAATCCATTTTTGGTATGACAGCGAGATGAACATTTTCAATCCTATTTTCAGTGCATTTCCAGATGTGTTTCCCGTTGATAGTTTTCTCCTTTCTGAATGTGTAGCCTTCGACTACGAGTAGATCTGCACCTTTGTTGCTCTTCACATATTCCAGAGCCATTTAAACTAAATTATCTACGAACGCCTTTATTCGCCGCGCTCAATTGAGGTCGCCCTTTTAATGCTCGCCTTTATTTACGCGGGTCTTTATTCGCCGCGCCCAATTGAGGTCGCCCTTTTGAAGCTTGCCTTTTTGTGCACGCCCTTATTGAATACAGCCCACTGTTAACCATGGTCAAAAAAACAAGTTAGAAACAGAAACCAGGAGGACAAAAAAAATACCAGCATCCAAGTCAAAAGAAAAACCAAAATGAGAGAGAGAAATGTGTTTGAAGCTCAAGCAGTTTTGCCTTTATTCCAAAGCAAGGATGCTCACTGTGCTTTACCACAGTTTTTAATGGGTGGGCCTGGTGACACAATATGTCATGTGACCCCTATGGCACATAACAGGAACTGTAAACAATATGGCCGTGACTGTGCATAGGCAGTCACAAAATGGCAGCGGTCTAACAAAGAACAAAACACAAGAAGGTGTCACCAGAACAAAGTTATAAATAAACAGCTACTTATAATCTGTATATATGAAATGCTAAGGGTTATCTGTCTGTCACACAGAAACTCATGCATCCCTTTCCTTTGTAGCTCAATCTTGGTCTAAATTGACAGCTTTGACATGACATATGTAACATAATCCCATGATTTGGATGTCCGGCCCACGGCAGCTCCAAAAATTTGGCTTGGAGCCCTTCTCACATCCAGCAAAGACATGTTAGTGCCCATCGCCTGGCAGCAGCACATATTCCCTGAAAAGAAATACATGGCCTCCTGTTCATAATGTAGCTGACTCACACAAAATTAAACAGAGGCACAGGACAAATATGGCTTAAGTTCAACATATAATCTTCATCACAAAGCACAAAGCAAAGGTGATGCACACTATCAAGCCAGAACGAAGAACTACACCTGCAACTGCCACTGACGGTGAAACACATTCTACACACTTACTACACACACGTTGACTGAGTCACACAGAATGCAGGTGTGACAAACACTGGGAGCTGCTTACACAAATGTACACTCACCGTGCAAAATGAAGTCATACACACCATTTGACCACAATTAGAAATGCCCTCCATGACCTCAGCTCACTGATTAGACAACAAGACACCGCCACACATACCAAATCGAATGACTAAACTTAACGCAAGAAGTGCGAGGATGAACGATTTACAACACATATGCAGTAGCAATAGCTCCATATGTGTTGCTTCTAAGAATATCTATTGCTAAAATCCTGTGACATCGTGAAAAGCACTCAACTCTGCGATGCACATATTCCACACACTAATGACACCCACTTCGACTACAGGACACAAACGTATAGACGACAAACATCAGAAACCTCAGCGTCCTGCCAAATTCAAAACCCAATTCACTGATGGCAAACGATAAACAATCAGATTGCCAAACACTGCCACACATGCCAATGTAAAAGATCAGCCTAAATTTACAAATGGAGTTCAAGAGTAAACAATTAATAACACATACACATTATCAGTAGCTCCTTAGTTTCACGCAGCCTCGTTTGATAATCCCCAAGACACAAAACACTGAAGCACACAATTTCATAGAATGAAAATACAGACATCTCTCCTCAGTTTTCCATTCCCTTTTATTTGAAGACCAGAAGAGCACATATACAGTATCAACAGCTCCTTATCTTTGCTATTCATGACAGCCTCTATTAATAATCCCCCAGTACGTGTTGCATACATGTTCAGAATTCTTGATCAAGTTGATCATTATATTGGTGGGCTTCACTCATTTCAATTCCCTTTTATTTTAGGACCGGAGCTCCACACGTTCAACTAGTATGAGTTAAATTTATACAAAAAAATAAATTGAATCCTGTATACCAGGGGTCCTCAATCACGGTCCTGGAGGGCTGCAGTGGCTACAGGTTTTTGCTCCAACCCAGTTGCTTAATAAGAAGCACTTATTGCTCAAGCAACACTTCTGATTCACTTTAGTTGTTTTGCTCGTTAAGATTTTGAACCCTTATATCTTATTTTAGTCTTCAACAGCTGTATTTTTGGTTTTTTAATTGCTCCTAATTAGCATTAACATATAATGACAAAAGAGACCAGCAATTCTCCATTTAGCTTGTTACCATTTATACCTGTGTGCATTTATCATGCACTATTGGGTTTAATTAAATACTTGGAAGGAAATGAAGAGAAAAAAGTGAAAGACTGAGGATTACTCATCCATTTTAGCCTTCAAATCATTTGTATGATATCCTTAGAAAGGGGAATAAAATATAGGATATGAGAATTACCTGACATAGCAGAGTTAAAGCACTAACAAGCCATGAAATTAAATTATTGGCAAGAATTGCTTTCTAATTAAGCAACCATGTTAAAACAAAAACCTGCAGCCACTTTGGCCCTCCAGGACTGTGATTGAGGACCCCTGCTGTATATAAAAAGAAGGGAAAACAAAAAACAAAAGCATGAATCATAACCGATGTTCTGACATAGAGCAGTTGATGCAGGTTAATGGAGAAAGTGATCAGGAAATGAAACGTTGTCAGAAAATTCAGTACCATTCATCAAAACCAAAACAGTAAATAAATCATTGTCAAGAAATCAAAACCAGGAACGATACAAAAATGAAAGTCGCACAAAAGGTTTGTTTTATCCACTATCTTGGACAACCAGGAAGTGCATGGCAATAACATTTATACTGTCACATTAATGATGTCATGTGCTTCACGCTTTTGGTCATCCATCATTAGCAACACATAAACCGTTTTCCACAGAGTGGTGGTGTCCTTGGAAAACAAAGTGGTAACACCATAAAAATAAAGCTTAAATAGCAGAAGGAAACTCTCCATAGTAAAAAGCCCCAGAATACATCTCACATGCATTCTCAAAATTAACTGAGATCTCAAGTAAAAGTAATATTCACACATCATGATTTTTGCAAATGTACATTATGAATGGTAGTTCACCCATTCCAGCAAAAAAGGTACAATAATACACACCAAGGTGAAAGACGTTATTATTTAGCTTGCCTATATGGGGAATATTTTCAAATAGCGGAAATCACACATAAGGAAACAAATTTTAAGCAATATTTTGAATGATTCATTTAATGTCACAGGCTATCACATATCACTCTGGCACTCTGTGTTGTTATTTTCTTCCTTATTTAAAGCTGTCACGTCAGAGCAGGTACAATACCAAAAACAATCAGGAGGCATAAATGTGCTTCTGGCTACTCCTTATTTTATGTAGCATCCGAATGACAAATTAGTAAACAAATATAAGGCAAAAGTTGTTGTTATTTCATTCATTCATTCGCTCACTGAACCGGTTTAATCCAACTGTAGAATTATGGGAAACCCGAAAACTAAGACACAAACCAAGCTTCTCAGTGAGCAAATTTGCCAATAGATGGGTGTCACTGTATATCATCACTATTTTTAATACCTTAGGTAAATGTATTTTTAACATAATTGTATTTCCTTATTAATAATTTAATTTCATATTTAACATTAAATCATTAGAATGAGTTTACTTTCTGACTTTTTTGCCTTCCTATAGACAAGGTTTATCAGCAGAATGTAACATTGATGGAGAAGGTCAGAAATGAGTGGCAAAAAGAGCACATTAAAAGTTGTGAGGTAACGTTTTCAATCTTTCTTGTGTTTTGCAAAGAAATACAAAAGTCATGATTCATTCACTTTTTAGGAGATTCATGTTTGTTGTAATTTGACACATCTATTTATTCTTTATTTTAATGCTTCATTGCATCCTATGCAGAATATTACAGTTGCATTGGACATTATCCCTACTAAGACCTGTACAGAATTAAGTTGCTTCCTAGATAGGGACATCTTATGACAGAGATGGGGACATCTTGTGACAGAATGGTCACAAATTCCAAAACCTTATAACTGATTTTGAAACCCACAATTAAAAACAAAAAAAACTTAAGAGAACATTGTAGATTTCTGAGCCTTTTTTTCTTTTTTTTTTTTTTATATCGCTGAAATTGTTTTTATATTGAAGTATATTATAGTAAAATATTTTCATGTTTATGAATATTCAGTATGAAAACCACTAAATAGTAAATATTGATTGACTGAACTAGAAATGGTGAGCATTATAGTGGTTCAATGCAGGCATTTCACTAGCTTTAGCACTTATTAGGATATTAGGATGATGTCGATATTCGTACAGTTATGTTTGATGAAAAGTGGGAGGGACACCCCCATGTGTTATTGCACAGTTGAAGTCCTCTTGATATTCACGCAGTTGTCGAACAAGGTGGGGGGGGGGTCCCTCGTGGAGCATCATGCAAGTCATCCATGCACATCAGAATGCAGAAGTGGTGGATGAAGGGCCTGGGCTCTTGATCGTCAGCTAAAGCCCCGGAAGCCTACCCCTAGAAATGCCACTGGTGCAATGGTTAGCACTGTTTCCATCAAGTTCCAGGAAACTGCAAAGTCACGTAAATTAAGCAGACAGAATGTGTGTGGGTGTGCAAATGTACACTTCTATGGCCTGGCATAATATTCAGGCTTGGATCCTGTGTTAAGATGGATGCTGCCAAAATAGACTTTGGCTACCAACAACATCCCTGTAATTGCATTAAGAAGGTTTGAGAGAGGATGGATGAGCACATGAATGGTTTTGTACTTTCAATGAATGGATAAAGAAGACGACTATTTCGGGCAAAAATACATTTAACTATTCTCTTTAGTATTTATCTTAGCCTTTGATTACAGGTCTAAGATTTAAGGATAAAGCAGGATCATAATTCCAAATTATACAATACAATACAATACAATTTATTTCTGTATAGCCCAAAGTCACACAAGAAGTGCTGCAATGGGCTTTAACAGGCACTGCCTCTTGACAGCCCCCCAGCCTTGACTCTCTAAGAAGACAAGGAAAAACTCCCAAAAAAACCCTTGAAGGGAAAAAATGGAAGAAACCTTGGGAAAGGCGGTTCAAAGAGAGACCCCTTTCCAGGTAGGTTGGGCATGCAGTGGGTGTCAAAATGAAGGGGGTCAATACAATACAATACACAGATCAGAACAAATCCTCAGTACAGTATAAAAATAAAAATTTTAGAAGTACGGAGTACAATTTAACAGTAGATGATATCACATAATATGATTTGGATTTGTTTAGAGTCCTGGAGACCTCATCCATCAAGCAGCCTCCCCCATTTGGCCATTTCACAGCTGAAATAGCGCTAATCTGATAAAATGACCTCTCTTTCCCACAATTCCTGCAATCCTCCATCAGGGATGACTTTACTTTAGGCAGGCAAAACATCTTGGCAGGTGGGCCGTGGCATCAAGTGCCACATTTGAGTACAGAGAAGAGAATCAGAATAGGTGAGGGTTAGTATCCAATTATAACTTTCATGTTACTTATGTTTTAGTGCTAATGACTAACAACAGAGATGCAGTCTGTACAGTTAATCAGCAGCTCTAGTCAGGATATGCTAAAGTGAAATAGTGAGTCTTCAGTCGGGATTCAAAAGCTGGGACCAAAGGGGCATCTCTTATTGTAGCAGGCAGACCATTCCACAGTTTAGGGGCCCTGTAACTAAAAGCTCGACCTCCCACTGTTATTTTATTAATCCTTGGAATCATAAGCAGACCGGCATCTTGAGATCTTAATGAGCGCTCTGGTTTGTAAGTCATGATAAGTTCAGACAAGTAAGCCAGACCTTGGCCATTTAAGGCTTTATATGTTAAAAGGAGGATTTTGAAATCTGCCCTAAACTTAACCGGGAGCCAGTGTAAGGATTTAAGAACTGGAGTTATGTGTCCGTATTTTCTTGTTCTTGTAATAATTCTTGCAGCAGTATTTTGGATTAACTGGAGGCTGTATAAAGAACAATTTGAACATCCAGTGAACACCGCATTGCCGTAGTCAATCCTACTAGAAATAAATGCAGAATAATTCTCAGAATCCTGTTTATTTAGAAAGCACCTTAATTTCCTAACATTTTTAAGATGGAAGAAACATGATTTGGACAACTTTGTAATATGAGATTTAAATGACATGCTAGAGTCAAAGAGAACTTTGAGATTGCGGGCTGATTCAGTAAAATTAATGGTGATTTCAACTGAGTTAAATGATGACAGAATATTGCTGTGATCAGCGTCATTCCCTCCAACAATTAACATCTCTGTTTCATCTGTGTTTAAAGACAAGTAGTTCTCATTCATCCACTCCTTTAATTCACTAACAAAACTAATTAAAGACAACATTGGAGAAACTTCATTTGATCTAAATGAAAGGTATAACTGGGTGTCATCTGCATATGAGCGAAAATTAACATTATGTTTCCTAATGATAGATTCCAGTGGAAGCATGTAAATGGAGGGTTGCCTTCCCAGGGCTGCTTTCTGCTGGCATAAATTGTCATTCCATAACCTTGTAATGAACTAAGCAAAACTGAGAAAGCTGCATTACATTATATTTACAACATATCAGTAATGTACTGTGACCTTTGAAAAAAATTTCTGTTCTCACAGAGTTAAACCTTCCTCAGCCAGAGTATGATGATGTTGTATTAAATTGCATTACTCTGTGTTTGTGTTTAAAGTTTTATCTTTATCCGGTCAGTGTTTGACCTTATAACGTTAAAACAGTTTTGACAAGAACAGGCCATTCAGACCAACCAGCTCATCCATCCTATTCGCCTGGATTGTCTAAAATAACATCAGGTCAAGTTTGTGTGAAATTTACCTTTAACAAAGTTATGTCCCAGTATTCTTGTTGCTGAATTTATTTTATAGTAACAGCTGGGATCCACTGTACTAAATCCCTTCATGGTTTTAAACAATGTGTCTTCTACCAAAGAGGAATCTGTTTGTAACTCTCCATGGCTGGAGTCAGGCAAATGGACCATAAACTTAATCAACATCTCTGTTTAATATGAACATAGTAATTCATGCAATATTTACAGTAATATTTTTCTTCTGATCTTTTGTATTATTTGTAGCACTTTGAAACGCAAGAAGTTGAAAGGATACACAATTTGAGGAACATCATATGGACTCATGTAAATCAGCTTTCTCAACAGTGTGTTACAAGCGATGAGGTGAGACCTTTTTTTCCACAACTGATATACTGTACAGTAAGGCATAACACTCCCATTTAATTTGGTAGCTTCAAGAGGAGCCAGGGAGTCAGGAACAGTTGCAGGAACATCCATGATGTTGTTTTATTCCTTCATCTAAAAAAAAAGTAACAAATCACAAATACTGTAAGTTTATTTTTGTAGTTTCATTTATTTCCCAGTAAGAAATTTTGTTTCACAAATAGTTTGCAAACATTCTGGCTTGTTTAACATTTTAGGTATAATTAATGTGTTGCAAAATAAGTTCTCTTACAAATGTGCTCTGAGTAACCTTATGTAACATAAGTTGAGGTGCTGAATTAACTTAAAATTAACTTCTAGACCTGAGAACTCCCAGACTGTGCAATTGTAATTGTTTTGTGGTAGACTGGGGCCTTCATTGCATTCCTCCATACCCAAAACAACATCAAGGAAGCCAAACAAATAAAACAAAAACTATGTGTTTTTTGAAAACCACACAAAGTAACAATGCACAAGGTGTATCACAGTAAAGAGCGCATCAACTAAAACGCTACTACTGGTCAAACTGTATGGTTTTTACATCTCTGTCTACCTCATGGGGTAGCTTGTCCACTTTCACTCCCACTCAAGTACACTAAACCACTCCACTTCTCATTTGCTGTCTTTCTTTTAATTTCACTCTCCTTCTGTCCATCATTCCACCAGTTAAATACTCCTCTTCCTTAACATAGACTCAAATGCAATTTGGCCGTATGGCAGCATTAAAACCTCAACAGTTTTCACTTTGGGCCATTTCCCAGAATCAAACTGACCGCACTACACATATCTCCCTCAGCTATAGTAATCTCTTTTAGACCGTGAAGGGCCATATACTGTTCACTAAAATTCAATGCCATTTTTTTTGTGATTTTATGCTTTGAATTATAGGCTTGTTGAAAGCAGAAGGAGACGTGTATTGTCTCCAATTCAAATGTCCCGTCACTAAAATGAAATCGCTTTGGTATGAGCCAGTGTAATGAAAAGAAGGAAAAGAGAAAGGAAAATAACTTTTTGCTCAACAGCAACTTAGTTTTGAATTTTAACTTCTTTATTTAGCAGATCGTACTTGGTAAACAACCTATACTTACTGTACTTACTGTTTTTTCTGCACTAAATATTCTGCTGCTGCTACCATGGCCAAGTTTTCCATAAAAGTGTGGTAAAACAACAACCTCAGCACAATCACCAAAATGGCAGTGTACAAAGCCTGCGTACTGAGTACTGTGTGTCTCTATGGCAGCGAGTGCTGGACAACACACATACAGTATGTCAATAGGACCAGCTTTCATCTCTAGAGACTGCGTCGATTCTTGAGCATTTCCTGGAAAGGTAATGTGCCAAACAAGACTGTCCTGGACCAAGCCAGCATGCCAAGCATGTACAGACTCCTGTGGGCCACGTTCACATCATGTATGGCGGTCGCATTCCCAAAGACATGGGGAGCTTGCCACAGGATTCCAGCCCACAGGACAACCACTGCTGAGATTTTGTGACTCTTGCAAATGTGACCAAAAGATTGCTGACAGTGTAAACACATAGGAATAGACTGCTGCAAAATGATGTGCCTGGCAACAGTTGATACATTTGGGCATCACCATGGCTGAGGAGAAGAGAATCTGAGTGCAGATGGACAAAAGAGTGAGGAGGAAAGCTGCAGCAGTGACCACCTAACTGCAACCATCAGTCTACGTGTGCAGCACATGCGCCAAAGACTGCCACTGAAGAATTAGCTTGTTCATCCAGAGCCAACACTGCTCCACATCCAACTGAGTCCTTAACTGGGCGCATCCATTGTCTAACCACATAGACAGAACCATCACTCAAATATTCTGTTGCAGTTGATTAGGTAGGGATGCTTTTTTAATGGAATAGGGCCGGGAAATGGAAGAGGCAAACAATCAAAGTAGATAAGCAAAGCTAAGTGTCACTATGAAGCTATGATTGTTCACCTAGGCCTTAATGCTAATCCATGGTCAAAATCCTTTAAACTCAAAGCAGATGGCGTAGCCCTAAATTCTCATACTATTACACACTCTCAGAAACGTTCTGAAGGATCCACAATCTTGGACAATGTGAGGTCAGCTATTCTAGTGATGTCTGACCTCTAGGAACACGCACCTAGCCAAGAATCAACACATCAGAGCAATGACACCACAAAATGATGGTGCTTGCCAGAAAAAAAAATGGAATTGAGATCATTTCAAAATAAAATAAAAATTAATACAGTTTGAGCAAAAGCATTCATAAAAAATAAAAGTAGATATGAAATCCTTAGGTTTCAGAAACAGTAAAAAAATTACTAGACGGTACATAATTTTTTTTAAAGGCAAAAAAAGTATTTAAACAAATTACAGGGCTAAACAAAGACTTTGATCTTTGCTGTTTAAGCTGTTTGAGGTTATTTTTTTTTTAAGAACCATAACTTCAAACATCCCTCTTTGTATTCTCTGACAGTCTTGACAGTGTTTCTTACCAAACAGTGAGTAATTGAATCCTAATTTTCTGATTTTAATCCTGTGTGCTGTCAACTGTGCCTGCAACTTATAGGCAAATTCTTAAACACTGGAAAACCCCTGTGTTCCCATTAGTAAGTTCTTGCTTTAGATAATTTTTTTTTGTGATTATGGAACTTAATATTTTGAAGCTGAACATACAAGGAATATTTCCATGTATGTGTTTTTATTCAACATCTTAGTTTCAAAAAGATTTTAACTTTTTCCTTTTATTCTTAAGTGCATAATGCTGCCATTTTAGAATTTAAGCATGTAGTTAATGGACAGCTATGGCTGCTATGGACCACCTTTGAAAGGGCACCAGAATTGCTGTCACAACGATTTGCTTATAAATTCCAGCACAGCACCGTTAGTCCTTTGTCAGAGATTACAGATTTGAACTGTGAACAATGTTTGTTTGTGCTTTAGGTTCTGATTTTCTGGTAACGATTCATAGATTTCCATTCTCAGTCTCAGAGTTTTGGGTTTGGTTGAATTTTCGTGCTCTTGTTATCAGGTCCTGGCAATTCTTGTTTGATTATGATAACAGTTAAGCTCCCTGCTTTTTGACAGCAATCCATTTTCAAAAGCAGTCTGTTTAGAAACGTGTGTTCTGGTTTCTGTCTTGAAAACCATGCAAGTCTCCTGCTCTATTGCTAATAAAAAATAGCAGTTGCTCTCTGTCATTTTGTCAGCAGGTTTTGAAGAAGGTTGCTGGAAATGTAAAGGCAGACGGATAGCATCTGTGCTGCAGTCCAACCTTGCGTCTTTGAGGACTTGTGTTTGGCTTAACAGAACTGAGGTCATACAGTAGCTAGGGTCTGGCATTATCCTTAAATCACCATAGTTTCCAATCAACACTGCTTTATCTCAGCTCATGAGCGCATTGCAACCCAGCAATCTCATTCAAAAGGCTGGGAACCCATTACTGCGTAACCCTGCTGCCGGGACGCTTTGGCATGTCACTTGATTCCATACAGAGGCACTCCATTTCACGTTATTGTTGGAATGCACTAATGAGGGTTCTAAACAATGAGCCAGTGCCCCTCAGCATTTACCTAAATTTCCTGTCGTCTTTGAATGCTGTTTGAAGCTTGAAGATTCACAGAAAATATCTAATGCCTCCTAATGGCACCCTGCTAAAACCAAGTATTGGGGATGGCGCTTCCCTGTTATGCCATCTGGCCAGTTACAGAAGATCTTCCTTCCATTTAGAGGTTATATAAATTTATCTATGATATTTGTAAGCTTTCTTTCATTTCCTGGTTGCTGGTTTTTCAACAGGAGTTTAATATCCTACTACAATATGAATAAACTAGCTATGCTACCTCTCTAAGATAGTTTAAAATCTTAGTAATCAACGTAGATCTTAGTGTTAACATTTCCAGTGCACCATGCATTGGAATTTATTTTGTAATGTACAATATGTAGTAATACAATGTATTGCATTTGTCATTCTAAAAGATCGCATTATCACAAACATTTGTACAAATAAAATGTGATGGATATGTTTCTGTTTGTGTTGCACAATGTGTTGGAATGACAAATACAATGCATTTTATTACTACAAATGTTTGTGATACGCCATCTGTTGGAATGACAGAGACAGCGCAATCAGATCGACACACAGCGAGAGAAGCATCTTACTGTAGAGTTGCACGGTCATATGACACCACAGGTCTAGGCAGCAGTTCTGGACCAGTAGTTTCACGATGGAAGTCACATTACCATACGTCTGTACTACACACAAACCCCTAAATTTAACAATACGGATGCCTAACATTAAGTTGCCCCTAATATTATATACTACATATACTCTCACCACATTAACACCTAACCTTAACAACAATGTTAATCCTTAACCTTAATTTACAGCTAATTTTAATCATGTATCCCACACACTAACCACTAAACTTAACTTCCCTCCTAAAAATGCTGCTCTGTATTTTCTGCCCTCGACCAGCAGTGACATGTACTGTCTTCTGCCAATAAACTGAGGCCAAAATACTGTGGTGACGTATGCCTCTCCAGCGCCGCAGTTGGAAATTACTGCACAGATTCACAGACACTTATCCTTTTATTAAGGTGTTGTGGCGGACGGTCGGCGCCCTTGCCCGGCTGGTACGTCTACATGCTGGGAGGATCGGGGGAACAAGCATGGCCAGAGCATTACCTTCCCCGGAGCTCTAGATGCAGCCCCCATGGGTTGCAGTGCTGCTTAGGACTCCTGCAGGGCTCCATGGGAGTTGGAGTTTGGCACAGCCCTGTTGGGGTCCATGGGTGCCACCAGGGGGTGCTACAGCAACTGCTGAGCCCACATAGGCAGTTCTTCCGCCACACCCAGAAATGCTGCTGGAAGTAGACAATCAATCACCTGGAGCATTTCCGGGTGCCTTATATAAGGAGCCAGCAGACACTACTCTGTGAGCCAGAGTCGGGAGGGAGATGAAGCTTGCTGGGAGGAGTGGAGGAGAAAAAGAAAAAGAGAATAGAAGAAAGAAAGAGAAAGAAAAGGAGAATAATTGTGTTGTGTATTGTGCTTGTGCTTGTGGAAGACGGGGAAGACGTTTCCCACAAAGGGAAAAGAACAAATAAAGCCCTGTGTGATTTAGAGTTGAGCCTCTGCGTCTGCCTGCGCCAGGTTAGGGCAGCGGTGCCCACCTTAGAGGTTCACAGTAGATATTCCATCCATCCATTATCCAACCCGCTATATCCTAACTACAGGGTCACGGGGGGTCTGCTGGAGCCAATCCCAGCCAACACAGGGCGCAAGGCAGGAAACAAACCCTGGGCAGGGCGCCAGCCCACCACAGCACAGTAGATATTGTTCTCCAGATTTTAATAAAATAGCCAAAAATGATTTCATGGTTTGCAAATCATTAATTAGAGAATATATTATTTAACAATTAAGAGAAGTTAAATATACTATTCAGTGTTTCTTTAAAAATTAATCACCTCCTTTAGATTAATGCCTATACAAAGCTAGAATGCTCGTGGTGGACATGCTCATTTCACTACTGCACTTGTCACCGTGCCTTCTGATGGACTGGTGCCCTCTCCGGGGTTTGTTCCTGCCTCATGCCCTATGCCCTATGCTGTCTGGGATAGGCTTCAGCACCCTCTACCGCGACCCTGTTCAGGACTGAGCGGGTTACCAAATGACCGACTGACTTGTAACCGTTAAGCTGAAGGCTTCCCCTGCTTGTAACACTCTCAATGGTGCTTTGGAAAGATTTCAACCCAGAGGTATGCAGCAGCTGCAAAGCTAAGGAGTGGTTTTAAAAATGTAATCCCTAACCGTGAAATTATTTTTTTTTTTTATGGATTTGAATGAACAGTATGCTATAAACCCACTGCCTAAAGGCACAACTATATAGTGAATTAGCATTAGTTTTTCACTGTTTTGCTTTATTTGTTTCATATTTGTATTAACATTACTTTACAAGAGTGAATGAATATTTTAAATATGAGGCATTCTATTCCATGTATAGATTTGCCTGTTTGCACCATTTACAGCACATATAAAAAGATAATACATTCTTAATACATTCTTAATGCTGTTCAATTTTTAGTTCTATGAAGAAGTGCGGAAGTCTCTGGAACAGTGCAGTGTACAAAAAGATATTGAATACTTCATCGACCTTAGAAGAACCGGTGAAACTCCACCAGGTATTGTGTGGACATGTATTTTTATTTTTTCTTTCTTGTATTTGTCTCTGTTTGTTGCCTCAGTTACACACCTTTTCTGGAATTTTGTTTTTGCCTTTTTTTCTCTTTTTCTTTTTGACCGACTTGGATTATTTTTTGCCACCATTCTTTTTAATACGTTTATGTTTTTACCACCTTTACTAAAAATGTAACATTTTTAATCTTTCCATTCACTTGTTTTCTTCAGGGGTGCATTCACTATAGCAGTGGTCCTCAATCACGGCCCTGGTGGGTCGCAGTGGCTACTGGTTTTCAATCCAGCCAGTGTCCTAATTAGAACTCAGTCCTTGCTGATAATGATAGTTGGTGTTTAACTCTATGCCTTGTTAGTGTCTTTATTCATCAAAGACAAATTTTAGTTACTTTGTAGATCAGAGGTCCTCAATTACAGCCCTGGAGGTCTGCTATGGCTGCAGGTTTTCACTTTAACCAATTTCTTAATTAGAACCCTTTTATTTACTACTATAGCTATACGTTTTTTGGGCTTAATTTTAGTTCCCTTGCCTGTTACCATTCAGAACACTTAATTGCCTATTTTAGATTTTAGTAGCTGCATTTAAGTTTTAATTATTGTCTATTTTCTTAACCAGACATTAGTTAATAATGAGATGTGGTTAACCAGTAAGCTAGCAACTCTCCAGCTGACATGTTTACCATGAAGTATGTGTGATGAAAATGTTTAGAAATGAATGAGAAGGGAAATAGAAGGACCGTTAAGTTTACAGTAAATCTTTCCTGGTCCACAAAACACTTGGATAATGTTCTCACAGAAGGAAACTCTACAGTGCAAATAAAATTTCTCTTGGATAAATACAAGCATTAACAATCCAAACAGTTTAATACCAAGTTTCATTATCAGCATGGACTGTCTTCTAATTAAGAAACTATTTGGAATAAAAACCTGCAGCCACTGCGGCCCTCCAGGACCGTGATTGAGGACCCCTGCACTATAGACTTGCCTTCATACCATTTACCTTTCTCCTACTAGTAGAAGTTTTTCCACAAATGCAGGCCTCTTTAACCAGAGAGTTCCAGCTTCACTAGGTTACAATGACTGGTTTACTTCCTACACAACCTAATGAATAGTTCTACGTTTGGTAGTTGCAGTCATCATCAGGGCCATTTCAGTCAAAAGACATATTTACACATGTGCCAACACTCGCATCATGTCAAATAACCTAAAACAGTATGAGAGGAAAACCATAATACCCAGAGGTTACCTTTCAGTGCTCTGCATTTGGCCCGCTGTACTATGCTTACTGATTAAGCAGGACTTAAACGCAACTCCTGCTCAAGCCTTGAGTTCCCTCGTAGTCTCTGCATGTTTTTTGCCTATCCTTAAATTTCCTTTTGTTTTTTTTTTGTCATCAGAACTTTCTTAAACAATGTCTCAGACAGCTAGCATTAATCCTGCTATTGATGCCATATGTCATGATAGCCACAAAGCCTAATAAATAGATGATGGTGAACCAAGGGTATTGAAGTTGAAAAGGCCAACTATTGACCATCATATATTGTTAAAGTAGCCAAGGCACCAAGTGGTGAAGCATGTTAGGGGTCCATAGTGGTATAGGTTTGTACATTAAAATGGTGTGGCTCTGTCTCTGGGGTGTAGTTGCGCGCAGTCATCGTGTGACCCCGGAATGTTTAATAAGGAAATTGACTGATCACATTTGCATGTGTGCAATCAGTTTAGCTGGTTTCCTCATTGATACCCTGCAGGTCTTTAGGCAAAGCATCTGCACCCACAAGCATAAAGAGAGCCTGAGTAGGCTATAAAGTAAAAGGAAAGAAATTGAGGTAACAAAATCAATAAGAAAACAGAGAGAAAAGATTCAGTTGGTAGCCAGTATAGTTATGTGGCAGCAAAACTTTGCTGGTTTCTCGCCTCCACTGGGTATATCTGGGAGAGTGGAGCGAGACGAGAGAGAAAGGGCAGCACTGAAAAATGGGAGCTAATGGCTTTATCAGCCTTAGCATTAACATTTATTAATTAGCATTATGTATTGACTTTAAATTTCTCACAAGCACTGTGCTTTTATGGATTATTTATTAATCTTTGGAGGAATATTGACTGCATTGCCCTTTTGCACATATTCTGACCTTCTTTGGATTACTTTGGTTTGAAGAATAACAAATACAATGCACTTATGCACAAACCTTGTTTGTTGTTATGTGTCCTCATTGCCCTAGCCGTCCCGGTCATGACTACTGATGTCCAGGATCAATGAAGTTATGATATAGGTGGGCAACCTGGGCATCGCACGCCACTTCACCATAGCATTTGTATGTGTGTGTGTGTGTGTGTCTATTGATCTGCCTGTCTGTCCTTTTAAAGAGCTTCTGTAAAAAGCTGAATAAACATCTGTTTAATCTAAGGTAATCTATGTAAAGTTCTTAAAGCACCGTGAATTGTAACAGGAATAACAGTGATTTGCAAACTAAGAGTTAGAGATGTGTCAAAAAACACTTTATGAGCAGTAGACGGGAATCACTCTCACCCTGTTTAAGAGAAGTTTGTGCCCTAGAACTTCCATTAACTGGATATTTTTGTTCATTTCATCATTCTCTGTTAACCTTTGAAACTGTTGTATATGTACATTCTAACAGTGCAGCTTTTTCTGAGACACCTGAACCACCATGTCTGGCATTACAAATCATATGGTATCACTGTGAATGTTGTTATGATTATGCATTTTGTGTCCATTCTAATGTTTGATCAGACAACAACTAAAACTCTTCACCATATATACAGAGGTATGGCCATGTGAATGGCTGTTTAGAGGAGCAGGCTATTTGTATTAACAATCTGATGTACCTAATAATGTGACCACTGAGTGTATGTGATCATTCTCTGTAGTTGTTTCTGAAGAACCGTGTGACCTTCCTAAAATAATTCAAATCTTCTGTCATTAAATTGGTCATTTAAAAAAATGTTTTTTGTAGCACTAGAAGCAACTGTCTTTGCAATTTAAAGTGTAAGTAATGATGAGTCCCAGTGGAACATTTACCTTTTTATCATTTATCTTTATAGCTCCCATTCCATATGAAAATTTTTACAATGGGCAGAGACCTAATGCTAGTCGACCTCAAGTTCAATGTGGGAGGTAAGATAAAAAAAAAATAATCAAAAACTTTGATCAAAATTCAGAAGTATGTGTTTACTATATTTGTAATACACTATTGTTGTGATTATTATTATTATTATTATTATTATTATTATTATTATTATTGTGTTCCAAGATCCAGGCCTTTAATGACCTCTTGGACACAGCCTTCAGCAGTGTGTCTATCGGCGGACAGAGTGTCGACCTTGTTGAGAGGTTTACTTACCTTGGCAGTGACATTCATGTTTCTGGTGACTCTTCCTATGAAGCCAGTAGACGGATTGGGAGAGCAAGGGGGGGGGTTGGGGTCATGAGGTCGCTGGAAAGGGATGTGTGGAGCTCCCGATATCTATGCAAAAGGAGTCCTGGTACTTCCTGTCTTGCTATATGGTTGCGAGACATGGACGCTATCCAGTGATCTGAGACGACGACTGGACTCCTTTGGTACTGTGTCTCTCCTGAAAATCCTTGGGTACCGTTGGTTTGACTTTGAGTCGAATGAGCAGTTGCTCATGGAGTCCCGAATGAGGCACATTGTGAGGGAGCGTCAGTGACGGCACTACGGCCATGTGGCACGTTTCCCCAAGGGTGATCCAGCTCGTAGGATCCTCATTGTTGGGGATCCGAGTGGCTGGACCAGGCCAAGGGGTCACCCACGTAACACCTGGCTGCAGCAAATAGAGGGTTATTTCTGGAGGGTGGAACTGGACCTCGTGTCTGCCTGGGTGTTGTCAACCGAGATCCTGAGCTATTTCATCGTGTGGTGGGTGCAGCAATGTAATGTACCAGTGCATGCTCCGAAACTTGACTTGAACTTATGTATTTCGAAGATTGCACAACCAGATGCTGTTCCAGACTCTAGCCTTATCTATTTCCCTGGGCTTGGGGCCAGCACATCCATAACCAGATCAAAGAGGTAAAAGCTTAAAGAAGATACCTGGTGCAACGGCACTAAGTTGGGCTGGTTTTCCACCTTGGTGGCTAAATTAGGACATGTATGAGGGAATAAGAACCCAGGTTAGAAGCTGTATTAGAGTAACAGGCAAGATCCCAGTTAGAGTAGGTCAGCACCAGGGATCTTCTTTAAGCCCTTACATCTTTGATCTGGTTATGGATATGCTGACTCATGGTATAAAAGACTAGTCCCCTGGTGTGTGTTTTTTACTGATGAAATTGTGTTATATTTCACCAGAAAGGAGGAAGTGGAGAGGAAGTTAAAAGAATTAAGATGGGCTTTGGAAGGTATAGGATTGAAAATAACTAGAATAAAAACTGAATATTTGAGATTTAATTATGATCATGATCAGGATTCAGATGTTAGCAGCCTGCAGAGTTAGGTTAGAGGAGGTAAAGCTAGCCTGCAGTGTTAGTCTTAGGGTTAGGGTTAGAGTGGATATGTCTAAATACTTAAGAACAGTGGTAACAGGGTGAAGTATTGGATATAGAGAATGCATAGAATGTGGTGTGGGCAGAACTATTGTAAGAAGATGTCAGGAGTATTGTGCGATTGAGGTGAGAGTTAAAGATAAGGTTATAAGACAGTGATAAGACTAGCAATGTTGTGTAGAGCGTAGACATGGGCAGTAAAGAAAGCACAGGAGAAGAGTTTGGATGTGACAGAAGTGAGAATTGTGCAATGAATGCATAGAGTAACAAAGAAGGATAGAATAAGAAATGAGAGGTACAACAAAAGTAGGAGAGAGATCTAAGAAAGTGAAGAAAAGTAAGATGAAGTGATATGAACATATGATGAGGAAGGACAATAAATATGTGGGTAAAAGAGTGTTGGTAATGTAAGTACAGGGGAAAAGAAAGTGTGGGAGGCTTATTCAGAGGTGGATGGATAAAGTAAAAGACAGAAGTGAGCAGCAGGGACTAAAATTGCAGCCTTGTGCTTTCCAATCCAGTGCCGTAACAGTTACACTACAGTAACACATTAATGCATTGATTCTAAATGAGAGTTCAAGTTAGCACTCTGACATTTCAGTTGTATTTACTGAACTATAATGTTTTCATATTACTTGTACATGCTCATTATCAATATATAATGGATCTGGCCTCACAGTACTGAGATGTCAGTTTGTTTTGTGGCTGGATTGTTTTCTGTGTGGAATGTTTTCTGTTCAAGTGGGGCTGGACTCAGGTTAAGTGTCATATTAGAAAGACTTGCTGTTAGGTTGATTGGGATTTCTGACTTTGCTTGGTGTGAGTATGGCCTAGTGTCCAATTTTTAGCTTATTACTGCCTTGTCCCTTATATTGCTAGGGTGAGATCTGACTGCCTTGTAAATCAACTGCAAAACATGGGATACTGAAGAGGGCAACAGCTTTATGGTCAATAATTCTAATAAATCTTTGATTGACTTAATGTACCAGTTTCACCATATCAACAACAACATTTATTTATATAGCACATTTTCATACAAATGATGTAGCTCAAAGTGCTTTACATAATGAAGAAAGAGAAAAAAGACAAAAAAAAAAGAAAATAGAATTAGGGAACACTAATTAATAAAAGTAATAATAAAAGTAAGGTCCGATGGCCAGGGAGGACAGAAAAAACAAAAAAAAAACTCCAGGAGGCTGGAGAAAAAAAATAAAATCTGCAGGGGTTCCAGGCCACGAGACCGCCAAGCCCCCTCTAGGTATTATACTTAACATCAGTAACCTCACAATATCAATATCAGCCCCTTCTCCTTGTATAACAGAGTGTACCAACATCTTTTCATTAATCTTCGATTGAGTATTGACACATCCTAGCGCTCAAAGTTTCATTAGGACACCCCTCTCTTTGATCGAACGTCACTATATTACCACAGAAAGAGTACTGCCAGTAATGTGGCAACTTTTTAGGCACTGTTTTTATAACTCGATTATTGCTTTTTCAGGAAATATCAATGATAGACTGCTACTTCTCTAAAAACAAAAAAATACAAAGTTGTGTTTGTTCAATCAATATTGTGTTGTCTATTTTTAGAAAAAGCTGAGGAAGTCATATATAATGGGAGTTGCCCACTCCTAATTTCTGTCATTTTTACTTTGTTTTTTTCTTGCTTATTAATTACTTGCATTGTGCCTGATATTAGGATGTAGCTCCTTATGACCCGGAATTGGAAAAAGCCCATTAGGAAAACTGATGAAGTGTTTCTGTTAAAGTCTGCAGCACCACCATATCCACGGGTCTATTGAGATGACCACAAAAATGGTCTTCTCTAGGGTCCACTGAGTTCATATTTGTGATCAAATCAATAATAACTCTGTGGCACCAATAACACATTTTGTAGAAGCGTTGTTAACTTGTGTATTTTTGCAATTTTAGCAACATGATCGTGAGTCTGTGTTGCTGCCTCATGGATCTAGCATTCTAGGTTTGAATTATATACTTATTTGTAATCTGCATGGAATCTGCATGTTGTCTTAGTTCTTTGATTATCTTTCTACATCCAAAAAACAGGTCTGTCAGATTAATTTTCCAAATTTAAAATGGCCCAGTGGACACGTAAGTGTGGGTATGTTACGATCTGGTGTCTTGTCCAGCAGTGGTTCCTGCCCTCCAGGCGATTCCACTACGATAGGCCCCGGTCCAACATGATCCTAAAAGGGAGCAAATAAAATTGACTAAAGTGTGCTGTCTTAAGTTTGCAATTTCATTATAGGAGATGGACCACTTTCTGTCAGATTAAAAAATCCCCCAGCATTCACACAATCAGAAACTTCTTCAGCCAGAGTACCGTTTTTTTGCTGAAGCAGCTTTGAGATTTTGGTCCAGTACAAGCAGATCTATCAATAAATAAAATAGAAGAAAAAAGTAATGAAGACATGCTATATGGTTCACTTCTCCAGCAGTCCTAGTGGGAGCGAAGGGTGTCTTCTATAGTTCATGAACTTCTTTAGTTATGAACAGAAGATTTCATTTGAAGACCAAATCCAGGTCTTTAAAACTCACAAAGACATTGATAATACTGATCCAGTAGAACTCCTCCAGTTAAATGATGAACTGTGTACTCAACGGCATCAGCAGAAATAAAGAAAAGATGAGTTTAAGACTGAAGCCCGAAGCTCTTTTACTCACAAAGACTATGCAGCAAACTGCTGAGTCGTGTTAGTGAAGCAGAAGTTCTGATAAGTTTTAAAAAGTATAAGAGATATTTGGTGATCTTGGGTAAGGACACAAGCCTTTGGTTTGTCAAACATTTTGGTTTTATGCTCTACTGAGATAAGATATTAAAGTCTTTAGTTGTTATTTCATAATTATATCTATATGCCAAGTGTGTTATTGTAGCTTTAAAGTGTTGTGCTGTTTTATCATGGCTGTGCATTAAAAACCATGTTAACCTCTACTTTGACGGGATTAAAAAAAAAAAGAAAATTTACATTTTTGCTAAGTGTTTCTTCACTGCAGTTTCCTGAAGTGGGCTGTGCACAGCGTCCCACCATACAGTTCCATGCTTATACAGTATCTGTAAAAGTAAACTGATGCGTTTGAGCCTGTCTCGTGGCACTGCACCAAAGGTAAGGTAGGGAACAGATAAATAGCAGCTTATAAAAATGGCCAGGAAATTATCATGCGGCTACAAAAGCGTCTTTGAACCATTTGCCAACCACAGGAATGTTAAATTTGCACCTTCACCTTTGTGGCTCTGGGAATAAAGCTGAGGGTGCCAGTGTAATGCAAACTCATTTTCCTACAAAAAATCAAGTCCTTGAATGTTCGTGCACATGTTGCTCTTAGCTCTGGGTTTGCCTTTCATAAACATTTGTGTGTCTGATAAGCATGCATGTTTCAGACATTAAAGTGATCAGAGTCAATTCCTTAGACTATTGCGTCTTCCAACTATGTGTTGCCTAATTAATCCTATTAATAATAACTTCATCACAAAAATAAACATCCTTGAGAGCAGCTAAGGTTCAGTTAAGCAAGGCATTGTTTTGAGTTTTCTCATGCTTCGAATCACACTTCACAGTCTTTTATTATTTTTAAATTTCTAATCACAAAATGTATAAAGAAGCTTTTACCATGAAGATCCAAGCTCATCTGAATTTGTGTCTGTCCACAAATGGAGAAAAGGCTTCTATGTCTGTATCTACAGACATTTCGGTAGCAGTCAGTGTGGTCTAATAGACTTTAATTAAAGCACCATGATGTTCTTACATTGGTGGACATTGGTCATCATCAAGTTCTTCCATGAGAACCCTGAATACAATGAGGACTGATTGAGGTCATTAATGTTAGGTAGAATGCTTAGAGGGGGCTCGGCGGTCTAGTGGCCTGGAACCCCTGCAGATTTTATTTTTTTTCTCCTGCCATCTGGAGTTTTTTTTTTTTTTGTGTTTTCTGTCCTCCCTAGCCATCAGACCTTACTTTTATTCTATGTTAATTAATATTGCATAATTTTATTTTTTAATATATTGTCTTTTTTCTCTTTTTTCATCATGTAAAGCACTTTGAACTACATTGTTTGTATGAAAATGTGCTATATAAATAAATGTTGTTGTTGCTTATACAACAGATTCAAGTTCATTTGTTGCCCCTGACTCACTGTGTGGGCCTACACAATTTCCCCTAACTTACTTGTTGCCCAGGTACAAAAATAAATTTATCTGTAAGCCATTAAAGTAACAATTTTAGACCCTCTGCAAATGGCTGTTGAGACCCGTTACTTACAGATTGTAAATCTGAGTCGTCACTCGACTCATGAAAAACTTCAGTATACGTTGTGACAGTAGATGGCGCTATACCAGCAGTTAACCCGGCACCGACAGACACAAGAGGCACACTTACACAAAATTTATACTTTTTATTTTCAGTTCTCTGCTTTACATTCCTTTGCACTTCACACACCGTTCACAAATCACCACAAATAACTCACAGTCTTTTCTCTCTATTGCCGCCTCTACTCCTCTCCTCGCAAGCTCCTTCCTCTTCCACCCAACTCCAGCTCCCCGAATGGAGTGAGGCGGCCCCTTTTATAGTTCACCCGGATGTTCTCCAGGTGCTCCCTGATGACCTTCCTGCAGCACTTCCTGGTGTGGCGGAAGTGCTGCATGGGCACCCAGAAGCACTCCGGGTTTAGCTGCTGCCTGGTCCGGCAGCACTTCCTGGTGTGGTGCAAGTGCTGCATACCATAGCTTCTGAGCCATCCAGGTGCCCCCTGGTGGTGGCCACGGGTCCCCTCAAGGTTGAGCTTCCAAGCTTTGGTTCTGTAGCCCCAACACCCAGCAGGGTGGCTGCCTTCTCATGTTCCAGCGGAGGTACTGCCCCTCTCACGGTCCTTCTGGGCATGAGCACCAGCCGTCCGCCACAACGTGTATGTGGTTCATGCTTAGTTCTTTCAGGCTGTCGCATCAGAATTTAAAGGAATATTTTAGAAGTGACAGTCCAATGGCTTTACTTGGGCACTATAGATGAAGGCTAATAACAGGAGTACAGTTTTGCAGCTAATCCTTTTTTTTGTTTTACAGACGAGGCCCTCTTCCCCCTCCGTCAACACCAAGTAAGTAAAGTTCTCTGGCTCTAAAATTGTGAATCTGTTTCCTTCAGATTTAATTTGCATAAATGGTATTTTTATATTCAGACTTAAACATCAGCTATAGCCTTTTGTGTTTACATGCGCGTTAACAACCTGGTTAAAATAAAAAAGAGAGAGAGAGATGCCAGAATATTGATCTCTGAGAAACCGGGTTAATGTGCGTAGATTTCTACATGCGGAACCCCATTACATAGCCTTGTAAACCCTTAACCAGGTTACAGTTAAGGATTCCGTCATCTGTGCATGTCCGTTGCACTCTGTTAGCCTCAGCATGACGTTGCCTCGCACACACATGCAGCAGCCACAAATAGAAAATGATGGGAGTGTTAACAAAGATACATTTCCTGAGGCAAATGGTCGAGTGCTCGCATTATTCCTTTTCCTCATTGAAATAATCTCAATATTTCAGAAATCTCTAAATTTATGTTGATAAGCTAAACATACAGTGTTAAAGTCAGCAGCACAATCTCAGGAAACACAGGCTCTATGCTCATTTGCAGTTTCATGGCAACTATAAATGATGTTTAATCATTTTTATAGCTCATTTTTTTGATGGAGTATTGTGGACTTTCTCATGTAAGCAGAGATATATATAAGAAACCCAGCTTCTGCCTTAAATGGGTTACTCACCTCATCACGGTTATGTGTGTGCATGTAAGCACACTCCTAGTCGTGTCCATTTGCTGTAGATATCATTTAACTTAAATCAGTGCCACAGTTGTGCTAATGCAAGTAGCATCAATAGAAAGAATCTCCACAGGCAGGCTTGAGAGGTAGCTGGTTATAAAATTGTAGCCTCCTCTATTGGCTGTATCTGTGGTTGACTACACATGCTGGTGGTTATGATGAAAAATAATTGGACAAGACTCTGCCTGTCCATTGCCAATACCCAAACAAGATTTTGTTAGTTTGGGCTGATGGGTTATCTGACCCACTTGCCGACCCTCAATGTACTGATTTCCACTTTTTCACATTTTTGATGCAGCTCAGTTTTTTTTTCTTGTAAGTTGTGGTATAGCATATTTTACAGAATACAGGCTTGAAGCATTACTTTTCATATTTTCTGGTTTCTAATCTCTGGTTGTCTGCCAGTAGGCCTTTGCTCTCAGCTTCCTTCCCAATTTTAGATCCATCAGTCAGTTTTTAGGGTCTGGTTAAAACACATTCCTTGACTGAGTCACATAGTGATCTGTATGTGTGGAATGTGACCACCATAAAAGGCCTTAAGGAGCTGCTAATTCCTATTTGCTCTAGCCATTAAAGAAGTCATGCAGTTATTTTCATTTAAAGGACCGGTTTTCCCATCCTACTCTAAAATATGGCCAGAACAATCTTTATGCATTTCTCTTGACTGCCCCTAATGCTAGGAAAATGGAAATAATTTAGTTTATGGCTAACTTTAGACTCCACACTCATGCAACAGTGCAGTGTCTTCATATGCTCTCCATACTTTGGCTGCGGCTCTCATGTTGCACACTCACCTTGTCCATCTTCATTCTTCTTGGTGTCCTTTTAACATTTGTGAGTTATTTATGCATCCCAGTACCCTTTGACACATTGAAATGGTAATTAGGTAGATTACTGGTTTTGAAAATGTTTAGCATCCATTATCTTTATTTACCAATGTTGGTCAGTTTCCCCCCCATTCCCTTTATTTACCTTTAATGATTTATAACCAATGGAATGATATGTGACTTTTAGTCAGAGTGCATATCAAACTTAATGACTGCAGTGGCTAGATCCTATTGCCTAGAGTATCTCAGATTACACTACTGTTATTAGAAGGGATGATGAATTATGCAAATGCTGCATGATGTTTTAGCACAGTTTCAAATTTTCAAACTACTGTATCACAAACTCACTGCATTCTGATAGCCAGTTGAACTTATTGTATCATACTACTTGCTGCCTGTATGAATGCTTTTCAGGTATGACAAGGTTAACTGCCCTTTCTTTTTCTTTTTTCTATTCTGCCATGCCACAACAGATTAGAGACATTGGGCAGACGAGACTCTCTTCTGCTTGCGCAGGCCAAAACACCCGTTTATACTTTTCCTTGTGTCTGCATTGTATGCATTATATTTGTGGCTGAGCACCCGTTGGTTGTCAACTCTCACACACACAGGAGCTCACCCCTAAGTCATAAGACAAAATAAGACCCCTTTGATTTTATTAGGGTGAGTCACATGCATGTATGACTGTATTGCCACTTGTGTCGTTTCCTCCTCTGTCTCTTTCTTTTTGCCAGTAGAGGTAGCTGCTGAGTAGTCTATCCCCATGAAATGTTGTGGAAAACGTTGTTTCCTTATAGCTCACTTCTGCCGTTGACTTTTCTGAAACTCTCAGCTAATAACTGAGGCACCCTGAAGTCTCACAAGATACACCATCCTCAGGTGTACTATGAGTATTACACTGGTAATGCAAACTCTTGAGTGGCCCTGTCACTGCTCTACATTGCCCCCGTTCGGCGAAAATTATAACCTAGACACTCCAGAACAAGTGTTAGATAAGATTCAGAAAATATCTGGGGAATGTGAGGTTTAAGCTATAAGGATAGATCAAAGGAACAGAGATCACAATGTGACATAAAAGTTAAAAAATATAGAGAAATTGATTTAGGTGTTAGCTGAAACTTTCAAACAAGTATTTTAAGGTGACACTGCTGCCCAATGGTCATGTCCCGGAGGCTCCAGCAACCTTGATGGATACCAGGTGGGTTCGGAAAACACACCCTCATTCATCAGTGGAAGTTAAGGGGACGTGCACTTGAAAATGAAGCCATAAAGCACTTCTTTGCACAAATAGTTGTTGGACTCTGGAACAAACTACCGAGACATGTAGTTGAAGCAGAAACTTTGACAACTTTTAAGAAGAATGAGATATTGAGATAGGTTAGCCATTAGCTAAACAAACGGGATGGACTGAATGGTCTCCTATCATTTGTCACATTTCTTATTTTATTATTTAGCAAGAACACGCAGACACTGAAGGAAGCTGGATAATGTTAAATTTAACAAGAATGTTAGAAATTATTTCTTTGCCCATACAATACTCGTACACACAATGCAGAGCAGATTTCTGGACCTGGTGGTGTAGCTGAAGGTAGCATGATGGAGACATTCAAATCTCAGTATTGCAGTTGATGAGCTGAATGTCCTGTCATCATCAAAGATGATCTAATTACCTTTCATTAAATCTTTCATTAATCCAATCTTATACAAACCTTTGGAGAAAACCTTGCCCTCACAATACCAAAATGTAATGTTACTGCCTTCATTTTTAAATTAATTATTTTTGTGCTTAGCATTCTTCACCGAGTACAGATTTAGAGTACTTACACATATTTACAACTCTAATTCTCTAAATTATTAAACCAGTCATCATTTATATACATCAACACAAATTATATTGAGCACAACATACATTCAGTAATTAAGATAAACATTATAATTGGTTGCGAGGTATAAATGGAGGAGAAAAAAATAATTTCAGTCAACAGCAATCCTGGACAAAATAAACCCTGGGAGTCCACGGTCAGTTATAATAGACAATGTCACAGTTCTGATGATCTTCTCTTACTTCTACTGGCTATCCTTCCCTTCCTTGACCTTCTAAAATATCATTTAGAATAGCATTTAACAATCTAATAAAAATCATGTTTAATTGTATTGAATCTCAAGTCTCTCGGTAACTCTAATATCACTTCCGTGAGCAGACACAGCAGCTTGGCAACATATCACTGGCACCATAGCAGGATGCAGAGGAAAAACCAGAACAGAGGATGGTCTCTAATGGCTCATAATGTTGTGTATTTTCAGTTTGCAGTATGAAGAACAAATCAGCAGCTCGAATCATTGGATGCTAGACTATTTAGCCTGGATTTAGGTGCTAAGACCAATGGGTCCTGTTGATACAAGATTCCTACTGTAATCTCTCTCTCTCTCTCTCTCTCTCTCTCTCTCTCTCTCTCTCTCTCT
>JANRMT010062822.1:15710009-15723162 GCA_026402145.1 Polypterus bichir lapradei
TACATGTACTAAGCACTGTAAGAAGAAAATTAATTATGGTTACTCACCAACAATGACACGATGACTTGTCCGATAACAATGAGTTTAATTTTACTGCACAACAAAGGAGAGCGTTACAGCCCTTGTAAAGGAGCCACTTCAGGCGATTGTGTAGCACTGCCGTTGTTCTTCTTCTGGCAGTCTTCAATCCAAATCCCTAAAGCAGATTCCATCCAGACTACTGCCTTATTACATCCACTTACAACTCGTTTTGCACCCTGGTTAAAAGGACACTGCGGCCGCAGATCTTATATTCCTTTCCTACTTTTTAAATAAAAAGAATCATAGCCTTCAACAAATCCAAAACGTTTACCTTTTCAGTAATCGTTAACATCTTCTTCTTGCGCTTGGGCACGGCCCCTGAAGCAGTAGCAGATCGTTTTGGAGCCATAATGAAGGGCTTGACTATGCACAAAGATAAACACAAAAGAGCACAACTCTTTACACAGCGAAACACGTTGATGCTGAATGAGCGAGATGAGACTTCCTGCTTAACACTGCATTCAGCATGCAGGAACTCAACTGCGTGCTCTGATTGGTTAGCTTCTCAGTCAGGCGAACTTAACTGCATGCTCTGATTGGTTAGCTTCTCAGCCATCCACCAATAGCGTCCCTTGTATGAAATCAACTGGGCAAACCAACTGAGGAAGCATGTACAGGAAGTAAAAAGACACATTGTCCGCAGAACCTGCGAAGCAGCGTAAAATCCGCGTTATATATCTGGTTATGCTTTCATATAAAATCCGCGATAGAGTGAAGCCGCGAAAGTCGAAGCGCGATATAGCGAGGGATTACTGTGTGTATATATATATATATATATATACACACACACACACATATACAGTACTAGCTGTGTAAGCTTGTGCTATAAAAAGCATGGAGTCCTAGAAACTATTGAAATCACCAGAAAAAAAAATTGAAATGTAGAGATATCAGGTAATTGAAAGGAACTACTCTGGGCGTCTCTCTCTTAGGAGGTTTTGTTTTGCTGATGTGCTTGCATCGCTTGTGCATTAGCGGCGGGAGGAAAAGTAAAAGGGATACCATTCTGCTGATGTGCTCACCTCGCTTGTGTATTAGCAGCTAAGTGAGTGCCCTTTTCTTTGGAGGTGGTGCCCTTACCCTGACTCCACCTCTCACTTCCGGGCCAGACAAACAGACACACACACTTCCACACACAGACATTTATATATAAGACTAGGGGGCTTCGCCCGCTGCTCACTTTGCTCGCCAGCCACTTCGCATCTCTGCTGCTTGCGTATGTGGATTTCACTTTCACCAAACAACAAATCTTTTAATTCTCGCAGAGATGCCTCTTCATTGGGAAGAAACACTACTTTTCCCTGATGGCAACACAAATTAGATGACCTACAAGTCTCCGACTTAAAGTTTAAATCCGAACAATATATTCAGTCTCTTTTTGCTGTTCCGTTATTTCACCGAGTAATAATTTCCATTTGTTTGCACTAATACGATCTTTACTATCATTTTTTTGAGACTTTCGAATTTTAGTACTTTCATTATCACTAACCTGCCCTGCATGTGTATCGCGCCAATGTTTTTGAATTCTTTATGACGTTCTACTTTGTCATCTACTCTGTCTTTTATTTCTGGTCCCAGGTGTGGTTAAATCTCTTGGCAAAGAGTCTTGTCTCGCCGGACGTGAAAGTATCTCTCTGAAAAAGTCACATCTCGTCCCAGGCTAAAAAGTCTTGTCTCGTCCCAGGATTTTTTTTATTATAATAGATAGATATAAATATATACTACATGTCAAATGTTTTAGAACACCTCAGTCTTTCTAGTTTTTCTTCAGTTTAGTCAGATGAAGTGCAATGAATGACCTAAATTAGTGAAAAGGTAAGCAGCAAACTGCCAGAGGTTTAAATTTAAAGTTCTGATAAGCAAAAAATGAAAAAAAAAGGAAATTTCAGAATATTTCAAATGGGTCTGTCAGATCTCTTCCTATCAGAGTTTCTTCCAGTTTCAAATTCCCTTTGTTTGTGTAGGACATCACTGTACTCACTGACACCATGTCAATTTTCTTGCCATTATCACTGGAATTTACAACTTTCTAGGGTGTAGATGGTGTATCTGCTCCAACGCTGCTTTATGACAGACAGAAGGTTTTTAAGTAATCAACAGAAGTTGAGACACCTCTGCAAATTGTTTGCTTCAGCTTTCAAGGCTTATTTAACTTTAATTGTTGCAGGACATCTGTAGGCTGTAACCTATTAGTTATTCCCTGAAGATGGCCCATTTGTAATATTCTGAAATTTCTCTTTTTTTTTTTTTTTTTTTGCTAACCTAAACTTTAAATTTAAATCTCTGGCTGTTTACTGCTTGCCTTTTTACCATTTTAGGTCATTCATTGCATTTCAGCTGATTAAATTTAAAGCAAAACTGAAAAAACTGAGGTGTTGTAAAACTTTTGACCAGTAGAGGGTGTATATATAATATAATGTGTAGTGCAAAGTGATACACCTGGGCAACAGGAATGTCAACTATAAATACAAGATGGGAGACCCTGTCCTACAAGAACCAACCACTGAAAAGGATTCAGGAGTTCTTGTTGACATAGTATTTTCATCACCTAAGCAATGTGCAGAAGCTATTAAAAGTGTAAATATTACATTTAGGCCTGGGAAAGTTAACATGCTAATATTTGTGTTAACGTGTTAGTTTAATGTGTTAAAAAAATATTGGTGCAGCCACAGCCAGCAACGAGGCAGTCGCTTCATACTGGTGTTCATTTTCTTGATTTATACATACCAACATAGATGCAGGGGAGTGGGAGGAAAGCGGGGAGGCGTGGACGAGGTTTACGGCAGTACGTGTGCAATGCTAAAAAAAAGTCTTTTTTTTCCCATTTCATGTTTCTGTAAGAACATTCAATCAATGTCCTACCACCTAAATGCAAAATAAGTTATCTTTGAGTGGCACTCAAACCAAAATTAGTCCCCTCTGTATTTAACTTACCAATCTGTCATGTAGCTTGCAGTGCTGACTGCCTTAATATAATGATAAAATTCTACAAAATATAATGATTATTTCTACCCATGATTCAAGTTTGCAGCATCTTCTCTAATTTATGCAAAGAACACAACATAACCATCCAAGTAAAGCATGATGCCAGTTTTTTAGGCGAGATAGCTGCTACAGAGAATTGCACACCACAATTCTACCAACTACAAAAACATTAAATGTCATACACGTGCTAAACTGTCCAAAGGGTCTTGACTCCCGGAGACACCGTCAGAAAATCAGTTTGGAGATTGGCGCTTGCAGACATAGCACTTAATGAGGACTTGTATGCCTACTGTCCCTCTGCTCTACGAGAGTCGCTGTCAAATGAGCACCCAGGCAGATGGACCCCCAACATGGCTCATGGCTGCTACAGTGCACTCTAAGTCGATCACAGAGCTGCTTTTATGTCAGCTTCTCCAAGTAGTCGTGCCCTTCTCAGACAGGTCTCGACCACCTGATGAGTGTGTCTCTCTCAGGTCAGGACCCAGGGTCAGTACACTGATATTTCCACAGCACACCATTTGAAAAACACTTGTGTGTAGAGTATACCGTATATACTCGCGGATAAGTCGGGACTTGATTTTATCGTATAACTTCTGATATTTTATAACATCTGTCATATAAGTCGAATGCGGAAAACTCATGCTATTGGTACAAGGGATTATGATATGCTAACGCCACCTGAGAGAGTAACCACAGAGCACACTGCCTTTTTTTTCCTATGTGGCTGTGGCAATGCACTGTATCAGAGCGTACTCCTAACCTCTCCCTCTCGTGCCTACATGACCACACAGTAATACCCGAATTATTCCGAACGAAGCAACGTTTGCACTGTTTTTTGTATCTCACACCCTCATACACCTTTATCGTAAGAGCATCCCTTATCTACAATGGAACGTTATACCAGAAGAAAATGTGAAGCTGGTTTTAAATTAAACGTCAGTGAAGTAGCGGAAAAAATTGGTAACTGCAACAAAATTTGATGTGTCTGAGAAACTGATGCGAGACTGGAGGAGGCAAGAAGATGTAAAAAAAAATAAAAATGAAAGTGTTACTTTTTTGAACGGGCGTATAAGTTGGGGTCTGATTTTACCCAACTTCTGCGTGAGTATATACGCCAATTGTTAAGTTGTTGATGATGATAAACAATTGAGGATGGTATTTGCACAGCTTTAACACAATTTTAATGTATGCCCATTTAGGAGATGCTTATACTTTCAATTAAATTGGTCTTTAACAGTTGTGGAATAAGCGCTTGGTTGGCGCTGACCCGAAACAGAGGCACATAAAACTTAACAAAAAGATGTATTCTTTCTTCAGCCATGGGGCACGTCTTCCCCTGTCCCACAGGCCCTACACAGTCCCAAAACGCACAACCAACGAAAAACACCCACAAAAATCACTCTCTTCTTCCTTCACTCCTTCCAGGCAGCTTTGTCCTCCTCCTTCCTACTCTGGCGCCTCAAGTAGTGGCTGCAGGCTCCCTTTATAGCCCACCCGAAAGTGCTTCTGGTGATAATTAACCTAATTCAGGCTGCACTTCTGGGTGTGGCTGCATTTCAGCCCACATGGGCTCATTAAGCCGTGCAGCTCCTCCCGGTGGTGGCCATGGAGCCCAAAAGGGCTAAGCCCTAAAGTCCCAGGCCTGTGGCCCCGATGTAACCCAGGAGGGCCGCCACCACGTGTTCTGGGGGATGTAGTGTACATCCCATGGCTGCTCCCCCGGTCCCAGTGTCAAAGGGGCGTCCCGGCCAGGTATGGGTCCCTGCTGTCCACCACACAGTGTATTCAAAATCTACAGTCGATCCAATCATTTAGTTTTACTTTGACATATCTGTGTTTTATAGACTATGCCAGTTTGAGAATTAGAACAAGATTTTTTACTGTTGTTATTTTTGTAGGTGCTTGTAATGCATTGGCCTCATTTTCTTATTGTCTTCTTTTCAAATTACCTTTTAGGAAGGCATTCAAATTCAGTTTGTACTTGCTCAAGTAGTATTTGTTAAAAGTTCAGATTTAAGGTCATGGTTTAACTTTAAGCTATGCCATAAATTTTTTTAATTACTTTGTATTGATTCTACATTATTTTTGTGGCTCAGTGTATACTTACTTCATGATTTAAGTACTTATTTTATGATTACGTGTTTTAATGTTGGATACAATTAATTGTGATTAACTACATGCAATAAAACAAATAATTTTTTTTTTTTAATCGATTCCCAGCCCTATTTAGGGTATTGCATAAAAACTAATATGAATCAAGGGATGTTATGCTCAGCCAATATAATAATAATAATAATAATAATACATGTTATTTATACAAGGCACCTTTCTAAGCACTCAAGGACATCGAACAAACAATAAATAAAAAACACATCATAAACAAAACTTAAAACATCAAAAAATACAGAAAATATAAAAATTAAAACCAAACAAAGCCTCTGTAATCATAGAGAAAAAGCCATTTTAAACAGATGGGTTTTAAGTTTACATTTGAAGGTTGAAAATGATTTGATATTTCTAAGCTCAGTAGGTAGTGAGTTCAAGAGCTTGGGAGTAGAACGGCTGAATGCTCTGCTCCCCATGGTGGTTAGACGGGCGAGAGGGACAGTCAGATGGATGGAGGAAGAGGATCTAAGGTTACGGGAGGGAATGGCAACATGAAGAAGGTCAGACAGATATGGAGGGGCGAGGTTATGAATGGCCTGAAATGTTAACAGCAGAATTTTAAAATCAATCAGAAATTTAATCAGGAGCCAATAAAGCTGCTGCAAGACCGAAGTAATATGGTGAATAGATGGGGTTTGATTAATGATGTGAGCAGCAGAATTCTGGACTAGCTGAAGCTAATGGAGAGATTTATTAGAGAGACCAAAGAGGAGTGAATTGCAATAGTCCAGACGAGAAATAAGACTATGAACAAGAATGGCAGTGGTATGGGGAGTGAGGGAGGGGATGATGCGATTAATATTACGTAGGTGGAAGTAAGCAGACCGGGTGATGTTATTGATGTGAGATTGGAAAGATAGAGTACTATCAAGGATGACACTCAGACTCTTGACCTAAAGTGAAGGGGAAACAACGGAGTTATCAATGACAAGTGAAAGATTATTGGCTTTGGATAATGATGATTTTCAGCCAATGAGGAGAACCTCAGTTTTGTCGCTGTTTAATTTAAGAAAATTTTAAGAAAACCAGGATTTAATTTCAGCAATGCAGTCAATAAACGAAGATGGTGGAAAAGAAGAGGTGGGTTTTCTAGCAAGGAAGAGCTGGGTGTCATCAGCATAACAGTGAAAATTAATGTTATATGTACAAAAGATATTGCCAAAGGTAAATAATAAATAATATAATGCACTAGTGAGATCACATCTGGAGTATGGTGTGCAGTTCTGGGCACCACACTGCAAGAAAGACAAGCAGCACTTGAAGTGGTAGAGAGGAGAACAACCAGGTGAATCACAGAACTTAAGGACATGTCTTACTCTGACCGACTCAGAGAATTAAACCTGCTTAGTCTCAAGCAGAGGAGACCACAAGGGGACCTAATTCAGATTTTAAAATCCTCAAAGGCTTTGATAAAGTAGATCCAGCAGAACTCTTTCAACTTAACAGTGAATCACGTACTTAAGGACGTCAGTGGAGGTTAAGGGGAAGTGCATGTAAGACAGAATGCAGGAAGCGCATCTTTAATCAAGGAGTTGTATGAATTTAGAACAAACTACAGAGAAACGTAATTGAAGCAGAAACCTTGACAACCTTTAAAAAGTGCCCTGATGGAATATGGAGACAGCTTAGCAAACAGTGGTCCCACCTTCCTCCTCCTCCTCTTTAGCAAACAGCTAAACAAAAGAGCTTCCAGCTGACTTCAGAGTCTCCCGTGTGTCTTGTGGCAAACTCTAGCTGACAGGTCATGTGTGTTTTTCTTAACAGTGACTTTCTTTTTGTCTTTTTTATTTTGTCTCTCCAATTTTGATCACTGCAGTTTGTCACTCTTTCCAAGTTACCCTAGGTCTCTTGGTGGCCTCCCTTACTCCCTCCGATTTTGTGAATGGCCTGCTCCAGGCAGATGTACAGCCTTGCCACACTCTTCAGTGACTTGGAGATTTTCTTATTTCCATCCCCTGACTTGTGCCTTTCAATCACTTTTCACAGAGATGCCTGGAGTGTTGTTTCATCTTCCTTTGTGTAGATTAGGCTACCATACTGACTCCCCACAAGCTGGACCTTCTACAAGCAGGTGTATTTAGACTGCCATCAACTGAAACCCCAGGCAGGTGATCAAATTCTGTCACTTCTAAAAACGAATGCCAGCACCAGTGACGATTAACACATATGCAATCAATAATTTTGTGTTTTATATTTGTGATTAGACCACTTTCCCGATATCTATTTTCACTTTTTTAAAGATTAAATCAACTGTGATTCAATGTTGTATAACTTCTAAGCTGGGGGTTGAATCCTTTTTATAGCCACTGTAAATGAAATCCCGAGGGGAAGTAAAAGTAAGAAGATTTTAATGAAATATTTTTTATCTCTCTTTTTGTGTAACATCTTTAACAGTTTGTTTTGGCTTACATCATCCATCCATCCATCCATTATCCAACCCGCTATATCCTAACTACAGGGTCACTGGGGTCTGCTGGAGCCAATCCCAGCCAACACAGGGCGCAAGGCAGGAAACAAACCCCGGGCAGGGCGCCAGCCCACCGCAGGTTTACATCAAAAATGCACAATTCTACAAAAAAATAAAGCATCATACCAATGGAGCGTATTCATTTGAAACATAAGAAATCAGAATCACAGTCCATGTAAACAAAATGAATATGAAAAGAGGAAGAGCAAATCTAATAATCTAAAGAAATACATTTTATAAATGAGTTAAAAAACTCTAAGCATGTGGCAGTCAGATCAAGATGTTTATTGTGTATTGTTGTTAAAGGTTTCCTTTCATGACATCAGTGTTCCTGTTTTGTAGACATATTGGTAGTCTGTACAGTTATTAAACTTTGAAGGTATGTTGGTGATGTGACCTTGATGTCACTTGTATGGGAAACCTTTCTTGGTTGCTACCCTTTTGGATTTTTCTTCCCATGGTTACTGTGGTTACTGTTGCCATGCCCGCTGCTAGTCACATGATGTATTGAGTCATCCTATCCGGCCTATAAAAGATGCATATCCAGGCATCCTCACTTTGAATAAAAATAAAAATAAAAAAGCAAAACAAACTCATGTTAGTAGTAATTGAGAGCAGAAAACTAAAGACAGTGTTAGGATTCTTTGGTTACAAAGTTTTTAGGTGACAGCAAATCATTTTTTGTGATCTTTGGTTTATCGATCACATCTCATTAGAAAGTTAACCTGAGCTCTTACCATGAATTTTACAGTCTCAGAAAACAGACATATTATTCGTATTGACATAATTTAAGTGTTAATGATAGTTTAAAAATAAATGTTTATGAATGAGTTACATCCATATAATTCATTGAATTTATTGCAATGGAAGGTACAGAAAGTTATATATAAATATAAGTCAAATGTAAGTTTTATATCTTAGCCTGTGCCTAATACCCATGACATATAAGCTTGTAAAATGGATATAAAATTATGACATACTTACACTTCTTACGTGGTGACAGTAGAAGAAATCGTATCTGGGGGAAAGAAAACCTACATGTTATTCATTGACCATTTATTCCAATAATCCCTCCATCCATTTCTAAACCTTCTAAATCCAATATGGTGTGCTGTAAATGTGCTGTCGGTAACAGAGACCAGAATACAAAGAACAATGTGATCCGTCTTCAAGCCCAGAGCACTCAAAGTCCACTTGGAAACTGACATAGTTATGGAAAATGGTGAGCAACATCTCCAATCACTTGATTTGCATAAGAGAACAAAATTTATGTACCATATTGTTAAAATTTCAGCACTGTTTTCTTTACAAATGAAAAAATAAATATTTTAGCATTTTTAATTTGAAAATATCATTTACCTGTTTTCTTATCATCTGGAGCTGAAATATAATGACCACAGAATAAATGATTATATTTTTGCATTCCCCAGGTTGTCATCTAATTGAGTTACACAATACATCATCTGACTGCCAAAATACAGGGGGTCTCCAGTCTTGGTCAGCTTTAGTATTTCATGCAAGAATAAATTTTAACCTTTGATTTCTTGTGTCATACATTATGAATACAAAAATCTGCTTCATAATACACTGTTTAAAGGAGGACCAATGGCTTAGTGCTATTATATTATATTATATTATATTATATCTTTATATATAATACGCTACCGTGGCAGTCCGTTTGTCTGTCCAGGATTTTAAATCACCTTTAGCTCGCAAACCGTTTGCACTACTGCCTTGAAATTTGGTACGCATATACTACATGATGTCTTCTATCCAGTTTTGGGGTGATGATTGACCTCCAAGGTCAATTCCTCTTTTAAGTTTTATTTTATTGTAGAATCAACTCTCGGCAGCGGCTAGCACAGCAGCCAAGCGACGCATGCGTATGGGCGCCATTCTCATTCCCTACCACCTTCGCCGTCACTTCCCCTACCTCTTCATATCTTAAATCATTCTTTAAGCAGATTGAAGACTTAAGTGCCAGCTTAAGTGAAAAATGAAGGAAAACAAACTAAGTAATTGCAACACAAACACTGACTTAATCAGTTTTAACGTGAAAAGATGAAGATGAAAGAAGAGAAGAAGCAGACCGCTAGGGTGGAGAAAAAAAGAGCTGCTCGGGAAGCAGCAAGTGTATCAACCTCTGAGCAAACAAATGCTAAACCTACAGAGAAAGAGGATGAAAACTATGAATGCTCAAGTCAAGTGTATTCACTGCACATTATCGTGCAGTGCGCCGTTACTGGTTATATTATATTATATTATATTATATTATATTATATTATATTATACTTTCTACTCCCATATTTGCTTATTGTTAATCCTGGACCAGGTCTTTTGACCTGGGTATGCTGTCATTTAAAAAAAGGAGTTAACCACAAAGATATTGTCATGCCTGTGCGTTGGAGGACCTCCTCACAGGCTTAGTTGAGGTATGTTGTAACCCACCGAGACAAGAGGGGGCGCCGCTGCAAACACATCGCCTTCTTTCCCCTAGAAGCTGCTCCGTGAAGGCAGTTAGCCCTGCCCTGGGCGTCACTTTTTGGCCAGAGTCTTGCTTGCCGCTCTTTTCTTGCCCAGTTGGGTTATTTTTGATCGTCATTTGTAGGAAAAATTGGCTTTTCACAGGTTGCCTTTTTTGGACTAACTTTTTAAAAATCAACGTGTATTTTGGGTTATTTTTCAAGCCCTTCTACAATGAATTTTGACCATGTTTTTCATCCATTTAGCACCCCTTTTCCTGCTATTAGCACTTGCATATGTTCTTTACTATTGTAAAATCTCCTCCCCCAGGGAGTCCACTCTTCGTGTGATGTTATATACTGTCACAGAGGGCCGGGATCGGGGGAGCAGGCTTGGTCAGGGTGTTACCTCCCCCGGGACGCTAGATGGCAGCCCTCATGGGTTGCAGCGGTGCCTCAGACTCCTGCTGGGCTTCATGGGAGATGGAGTTGTCTACAGCCCTATTGGGGTGTGGAGGTGCCACCAGGGGTTGCTGCAGCTGTTCCAGAGCCTGTGTGGGCAGTTCTTCCACCACACCCGGAAGTACTGCCAGAAGTGGGGCAACAAGCACCTGAAGCACTTATATAAGGTGCCAGTGGACAGTACTCGGTGAGCCAGAGTCGGAAGGAAGGAGACGAAGCTTGCCGATGAAGAGTGGAGGAAAAAGAAAAAGAACAGAGAAGGAAAGTATTGTTCTTTGGATTGTGTTGTGTGCTCGTGGGAACGGGGAAGACGTTCTACATGAGCAAAGAATAAAATAAAAACATTTGTGTTTTTATCAGTGTGCCACCTGCGCCTGTCTGTGTCGGGTTAAGTAGCTGCTATGCCCCTCTATCTTTGTCACAATACCCATTCTATCACTCTGAAATATCTCAGATGGGATCGTCAATCAGGCTTTGATGATATGTTCCTAACCCTCTCGCTGTGACACCAGCCCCGCTTTCCTGTGTGTCATTTGGTTCACCTCATTTTTTTGTGTTAAATTTGCTATTTTTAAGCCCTCATTTGGGCTATATTTTTAGGAACTTGGCAACCCATGAGATGGAGCTTGGCTAATGATTTGACAACTCTGGTATGATTACAATTCCCCGCAGAAAGGACAGAAAGTGCCTACAAGGACTTTGTTTTTTTTTCTTTTGTTTTTGGAGCCAATAAAAGGGACCTCATGGCGGGCGTCTCAAGATTTTTTTGCTGTCTTAAGCTGTCATTCCTGCACCCGGCCACTGTATACAGTATATGGTGAATAATGATTAATTTATTATGGCTCCTAAACAAGAAAACTACTATTAGGATTTTTTTTCTTAATCATACAGTGTGTAGTTAAACTCAAATAACAATAAAGTTATTACCGAGACTAGAGTGGACTTAATACCTTATAACAGAATTACTAAAATCACACTGGTGCAAGTACCTAATGTATTTTTTTTATAAAGAATGATATTGTATTTGCATCCTGATGAGAGTGTGTACACACTGTACTGCAATATAAGAATTGTCTTCTGGTGAAACACAGCGACTCTGACTACTCTTCAGATGTCTTATTAGGTGATTACTAAAAAGTAGCTCCAAAAAGTCATACCTGAAAGCACTTAATTATATTTCAGGAATTAATCCCTAATACAAATTACAAAATGGCCATAGCATTAAAAAGAATAAAATACTGTCTTCTTAAGCATCCATCCATCCATCCATTATCCAACCCGCTGAATCCGAACAGGGTCACGGGGGTCTGCTGGAGCCAATCCCAGCCAACACAGGGCACAAGGCAGGAACCAATCCTGGGCAGGGTGCCAACCCACCGCAGGACACACACAAACACACCCACACACCAAGCACACACTACGGCCAATTTAGAATTGCCAATCCACCTAACCTGCATGTTTTTGGACTGTGGGAGGAAACCGGAGCGCCCGGAGGAAACCCACGCAGACACGGGGAGAACATGCAAACTCCACGCAGGGAGGACCCGGGAAGCGAACCCAGGTCTCCTAACTGCGAGGCAGCAGCGCTACCACTGCGCCCTTCTTAAGCATATAAGACATAAAATTTCTAGTAGTTAGGCAATATTGATATCATTTGTTTACAAATGCTAACAATAGGATTGTTTTACCTCGACTGATTTGCAAAACAAAAAAAAAAATAACATTTTTAAAAAAGGAAGCATGTAAAGAAAAGTTAAATGAAAGGGGTGAGAAAGAACTGTGGAATGGCACATTATATAATTGTGCTTGCTGAGTTTTGTAAAGCGCTTACTGACATAATGCACTGCGAAAAGAAAATACCTATCTTACATACTAGAAAGCTGCAATAGATCTGCTTCTATTGATTAAAAAAAAAAGTTTATTTTTGTTTGTTTTTTTAAAAATGCATTTTTAAAATCTGTAGATGATGCAGCAAAAATCATTGTTTTGTTGTTAAAGAGAAGGGGAGCTTTCATATTGTAACTTTATTGATTATTATTATTATTATTATTATTATTATTATTATTATTTATTTTATTATTCATAAAGATGAAAGACGCCTCACGCCTGGACAAACTTGTTAAGAAGGCAGGCTCTATTGTAGGAGTAAAGTTGGACAGTTTAACATCTGTGGCAGAGCGACGGGCATTAAGCAAACTCCTGTCAATCATGAATAATCCACTGCATCCACTGAACAGTGTCATCTCCAGGCAGAGGAGTAGCTTCAGTGACAGACTTTTGTCACTGTCCTGCTCCACTGACAGACTGAGGAGATCGTTCCTCCCCCACACTATGCGACTCTTCAATTCCACCCGGGGGAGTAAATGCTAACATTTTTTTTTTTTTTCATTTTTTCATTTTTATTACTATTTAATTTAATATTGTTTCTTTGTATCAGTATACTGCTGCTGGATTATGTGAATTTCCCCTTGGGATTAATAAAGTATCTATCTATCTATCTATCTATCTATCTATCTATCTATCTATCTAT
>JANRMT010062822.1:15729194-15777317 GCA_026402145.1 Polypterus bichir lapradei
ATATACTGAGTATACTTTATACATAAAATATATGTTGCCGTACCTTACATAACTGAATAACCTTTATGGCACAATAACAATTTAATAGATTTATGGTCACTACAGTATTTGGATATAATAATCGTCATGTGGGAAAAGGCTGACTCGCATAAATAAGTAGAGCCGAAAAATGCAGTCAGGGAGGATATATGATAGACTAACGTTAAAAAAAAAAAATAAAAATTTGAATGCAATGCGATCTACCTGCACTACCTTTGCGATCTATCAGTCGATCGCGATCGACGCATTGGGCACCCCTGGTGTATGGTATCGTATGCAGGAGAAACACTTTAAAGAACATTCAGCCTTAAACACAAAAAATTCCACATAAAAAGTAGAGGCCCACTGAAGCAGGCCTGACTTTTCTTTCATGCTTTGTGGTGGTGCATTAAGCACATATTTCATAAAATGTATGCTTATTGCATGATTTGTTTTGCTTCTTAAAACAGTCGAATGCTCATACAAGGAAGTTCTTCAGCTTTATGCCTTTAGTCAGACTATTTTCCTCTTTAATTGGTTACTTTTTTTGGTTTGAAAGAATTTAGCAAGAATAAATGTACAGTGCGTTCGGAAAGTATTCACAGCGCATCACTTTTCCCACATTTTGTTATGTTACAGCCTTATTCCAAAATGGTTTAAGTTCATATTTTTCCTCAGAATTCTACACACAACACCCCATAATGACAACGTGAAAAAAGTTTACTTGAGATTTTTGAAAATTTATTAAAAATAAAAAAATTGAGAGAGCACTTGTACATAAGTATTCACAGCCTTTGCCATTAAGCTCAAAATTGAGCTCAGGTGCTTCCTGTTTCCCCTGATCATCCTTGAGATGTTTCTGCAGCTTAATTGGAGTCCACCTGTGGTAAATTCAGTTGATTGGACATGATTTGGAAAGGCACACACCTGTCTATATAAGGTCCCACAGTTGACAGTTCATGTCAGAGCACAAACCAAGCATGAAGTCAAAGGAATTGTCTGTAGACCTCTGAGACAGGATTGTCTCAAGGCACAAATCTGAGGAAGGTTACAGAAAAATTTCTGCTGCTTTGAAGGTCCCAATGAGCACAGTGGCCTCCATCATCCATAAGTGGAAGAAGTTTGAAACCACCAGGACTCTTCCTAGAGCTGGCCGGCCATCTAAACTGAGCGATCGGGGGAGAAGGGCCTTAGTCAGGGAGGTGACTAAGAACCCGATGGTCACTCTGTCAGAGCTCCAGAGGTCCTCTGTGGAGAGAGGAGAACCTTCCAGAAGGACAACCATCTCTGGAGCAATCCACCAATCAGGCCTGTATGGTAGAGTGGCCAGACGGAAGCCACTCCTTAGTAAAAGGCACATGGCAGCCTGCCTGGAGTTTGCCAAAAGGCACCTGAAGGACTCTCAGACCATGAGAAACAAAATTCTCTGGTCTGATGAGACAAAGACTGAACTCTTTGGTGTGAATGCCAGGCGTCACGTTTGGAGGAAACCAGGCACCGCTCATCACCTGGCCAATATCATCCCTACAGTGAAGCGTGGTGGTGGCAGCATCATGCTGTGGGGATGTTTTTCAGCGGCAGGAACTGGCAGACTAGTCAGGATAAAGGGAAAGATGACTGCAGCAATGTATAGAGACATCCTGGATGAAAACCTGCTCCAGAGCGCTCTTGACCTCAGACTGGGGTGGCGGTTCATCTTTCAGCAGAACAACGACCCTAAGCACACAGCCAAGATATCAAAGGAGTGGCTTCAGGACAACTCTGTGAATGTCCTTGAGTGGCCCAGCCAGAGCCCAGACTAGAATCCGATTGAACATCTCTGGAGAGATCTTAAAATGGCTGTGCACCGACGCTTCCCATCCATCCTGATGGAGCTTGAGAGGTGCTGCAAAGAGGAATGGGCGAAACTGGCCAAGGATAGGTGTGCCAAGCATGTGGCATCATATTCAAAAAGATTTGAGGCTGTAATTGCTGCCAAAGGTGCATCGACAAAGTATTGAGCAAAAGCTGTGAATACTTATGTACATGTGATTTCTCAGTTTTTTTATTTTTAATAAATTTGCAAAAACCTCAAGTAATCTTTTTTCACGTTGTCCTTATGGGGTGTTGTGTGTAGAATTCTGAGGAAAAAAATGAATTTAATCCATTTTGGAATAAGGCTGTAACATAACAAAATGTGGCAAAAGTGATGCGCTGTGAATACTTTCCGGATGTACTGTATGTTTTAATATGTTAACCAACATAATGAAACCACACTGTTTTAGCCTTAGCCACTCCTGGGCTGATCTCAGCCACCATATTTGAGTGAGGAACACTGTAGCAGGCTCCAGAAATGTGACACGTGTTAGTGTTGTGATTTGCTGTACTATTCTGATAAGTCTCCAAAAACTCATTAAACATCACATTAAATGGGTAATGCTTTCAGTATTGTAGAAAAAAAAAGAACCAAACCAGTCTAGTACTGTATATAAAGAGTGGGAGGTGTGAGTGGGATAAACACATACAGTGCTCTGTGTATCAGCAGCAGATATACAACCCGTCTAAAGGTTACGTCATACTTTGGCTTACTGTGACTGGGGTTTCATGTTTTCATATTACAGCCCAGGCACTGACTGTTTGGAGACTGCATTTCGATGTGGACATTTTGACCTCAACCATCAATGTGCAGAATAAACAAAGTCTATCAAATTATTTAAATCTATGGAAAGTGGCTTACCTTTGTACTTCCAGTAGGCCAAGCAACCTAACAGCAGAAAAGGCACTTTGAAGACAGTAAGTATTATGAAAACGTAAGTAGAAATTCCAACGTAAACTGTTTTTTGTTGTGTCCCAAATTGGTTTGCAGCATTGCAAATGTATTGTAAACCTGTCGGATTTTGAATCTCTCCCCTTATTTCAAATGTATTTTCCCTGTGGATGGTTAGGGTCTCAGCCTGATATTCCTGTCCTGTCTGTGCCAAGGCGAAGTTCAATGTCAGACTGGGTATCGGGTTTCCTTCAGCCAGGCAAACAACTTTTAAACGTCTGAAAAACCCATAAACAACATCCAAACGTAAAATTTCAGGAAATCCTAGAATATAAAAAAAAAATAAAAAAGAAGGGGAGAAGAATCAACATCTTATCCATTTGCTGCTGTATGAATCAAGTAGGCTTGACTTTGAATTGAGGGAAAAAAAAACTATCATGAATGCCGTTAATATTTAGCTTTGTTTCAAATGAAGTAATTTTGTTTAACTCAGAGTTATTCCATGTTTCCTTTCCTCACTGACTAAAGACTTAAGACATGCTCTCAGGTTGAAGGTAATATTAAAGTTAATGACATGTGTGATTAAGCAATTACGTTTGTGTCTGCATTGTGATGGACTGCTTATCAAAATGTACTGAAAATCAAAATAAAAATAATAAGCACCATATGTATTCCACTAAATACATTTTGCTCCCTCTTGGAATTTTAGAAAATTGTCCCCCCTTTTAAACTCACTTGAATGTTCACTGTACTTGACATGGGTTGTTTGAACTTCTTAAGTAATAATTTAATTTACCCATGATGCACCATAAAGGATAAGGTTAGTATTTTTTAAGCCAAAGTTATTTCTTCATAATCATGCTACATATGAAGGACGTTCAAAAGGTTTCCGCATTTTCTATTCACTCTATTTATTACGAATTTCAAAAACAAATTACATCACTTTTCTATGTGGTCACCTTCCTTCCTATGCATTTTTCCCAGCGTCATACCAACATTTTAATGCCATTAGCAAAAAATATTTTTACCTTCATCATTTCCAGTGAAAATATAAAAGTGCAGGAACTTTTTGAACATCCCTCGTATTGATTTGCCACATAAACTTGTGCTCTAAATTGAAGCACTTTTTATAAATTTTAAATACACTTTGCCGGTTCTTGTAGCTTACAATGAACCCATTGATGATTGAAAAATCCTTAAAACTTCCCAAATACAGTACATTCACTTTGAAGCAGCAAAGGTTTCAATTTAAAAAAACCGTCCCTCTGCATTTATGTGACATTCTTGTGATAACAAAAGAAAAATGGAACAAATTATTTTATCACAGAACTATTTTCTTGAGATAAGAACACATTTCCTTTTTTGCTTGTCTGCTCACAGCCGCCATTGTTAGTTGAGCTTCTACGTAAATAAGAAAGGTTATCAGCACAAAATTCAAATCGTGTACCTGGTCATTGCCTGTGTAAATAATAATAATAATAATAATAATAATCAAATTTGCTCTAATGAAAGCCCACTTGGTCCTACAAGTTTTGGTACTTTCTTCCAGTTTAATTTTGGAAAGTGGTACTCTGTGATTGATGATAGCTGAAAATGTGTCTTTATCAGTAACGCATACTGCAGCCTTGCGTAATAAAGCAGGCTCATCCCTGTCTAAATTTTTACAAACAAATTTGTTTTTGTATTCTGCACTTTTTGAACAAAAGATAAACCAATAAATTTGGATTATGTTTGCGTTTAAAATGGATGGATGAATAAATGGATATCTACTGGGGTGAATAGCAAGTCAGAACAAGCTTAGAATAAATAGAGCCGTCTAAATGTAAAGTAAAATAAACAAATGACTAAGATTTGTAGTGCGATTGGTTAACCTGGCAGCCAAATACTGTACATTAATAATTGACATGAAATGAGGCAAATCTGCACTGGACGGACCCACAAATAGTACATTTGGCCTTTAAAAGTGAAGAAATAATATGTAAGAGTAGGATAAACTACAAGTACTGAAAATAAACAAACGTAAACTGCAGAAGGTCATGTGACTGAGAATCCATGAGACCCCAGCCAGGGGACCATACAGTTAAACTGTCCATTTGAGATTCTGTAATACATTCAAATAGCAGCCTTCACGTAATGATGAAAACTGGTCAAGCTAAAGCCTTAACAATGTGTTGTCACAGATGAGTGGGGACACTGCCCGGCCGGGACGCCTAGATAGTCCCCGAGTTGGACAATACTTCTCCTCGGCCACGAGAGGGCAGCCGCCCGGGGCTATTTGGGGGCCACAGGGACGGAGCTGGAATACTCATTGTGAGAGGACGTGGCCACCGTCCAATTAGAGAAGCCTGGATGGCAGCACTTCCGCCACACCAGGAAGTGCAGCCGGAAGTAATACCGAGGACACCCGGAGTGCTTCCAGGTGCTTTCCTGACACTTCCGCCACACCAGGAAGTGACATCAAGGGGAGCAACTGGGGCTCATCCGGGTCATAATAAAAGGGGAAGCCTCCCTCCAGTAGATGAGCCAGAGTTGGGAGGAAGCAGACGAAGCTTGTGAGGAGGGACAGGAGGTCAAGAAAAGAGAAAAAAGAAGAAGAAGAAGAGAGTTGGTGATTTAAGGCATTGTGGTGCTCGAATAGTTAATAAAGAAGTGTGTTTTGGACATTCTGGTGTCGGTCTGTCTGTGTCTGGGGGTACGCTTTCCACAGTGTACATTAACTTGCATCTTGCAAATAAAGATAATAACCCTTTTATTTTCTTCTTATAATATGCTACCTTGGCTGTCCATTTTTCTGCCCAGGATTTTAAATCACCTGTAGCTCGCAAACAGTTTGACCTATTGACCTGAAATTGGGTACACATATACTACGTGACCTCTACTGTCCACTTTCGGGGTGATGATTGACCTACAAGGTTATTACTCTTTTTATTTTTATTTTATTTTATCGTAGAATCAACTCTTGGCAGCAGCCAGCAGGACGGCCGTGTGGCACATGTGTACGGGCGCCGTTCTCATCCCTACAACCTTCCTCGTCACTTCCCCTACTTCTTCATATCAAATCATTCTTGAGGCAGATTGATGACTTAAGTGCCAGCTTAAATGAAAAATGAATGAAAACGTACTAAGTAATTGCAACACCAACGGGAACTTAATCAGTTTAAATGGAAAAAGATGCCGACGAAAGAAGAAAAGAAGCGGGCTGCTAGGGTGGAGAAAAGAAGAGCTGCTCGGGAAGCAGCAAGTGCATCAACCTCTGAACAAATGAATGCTAAACGTACAGAGAAAGAGTATGAAAACTAGGAATGCTCAAGTCAAGTGTATTCATGCATCGTTACTGGTGTTATAATAATAATGGAAAAACAAATGTGTGTATATGCCAATATGCAATTTTATTTTCTGTTTAGAGACAAACAAACTACTGAAAACTTAAACTGGTAAATGGTTAGGTAAGCAGAAATGGGAATGATTTATGACCAAATAGGCCGTTGCATTTTGTCCTAAACCAAGGTGGTGCAGTGGTTAGCACTGCTGCCTCATAGATCTTGTCTCTATGTAGTTTCTCCATGTCTGCGAAGGTTTATGTTAGGCTTTCTAATTTTCCTCCCTTATCTCATTGTAGTGGTGCACATTGTAGTTAAACTGACAATTCTAAATTGCTTACTTTGTAAGTGAATGGGCCCTGTGATGGACTGCTGTCCCGCCCGAGTCTGGTTTCTGTTTTGTGTTCAGTACTGCAGGGATCCCTCATTTGGAGTTTGCAGATTTGAAAAAGTTGAATTTCTTTTTAAAAGACACAAAAAAATCACAAAATGAACAAGTTAGTTATCTTTGATAGATATATTGCCAACAGATAAATACAGGGTATGTTCCTAATAATCCAACTGCTATTTTAGTGTTGTCCTTCCCTGTCTGCTATCAGTGTTAATCTACTCTTTCAGCAGATTATTAAACCAAAATGTCTTGCTCCAGTAAATGCGTTATAAAACCAGAGTGGCGACAAAAGGAGAATATTTAAAGGAAGCATATTTGGAATGAAGTCTTCATTCAGGTTCTAAATCATTCTTGTCATTTCTCATAAATAAAAAAGATAATGCTTTACCTTGAACTGTTAGGTTGGTTGGTTCCGTGAAGGTCCAGGCTTTTGATGCGGCATCAGGAAACTCCAGACGGAAGTAATATGTCCCTGTGTCTGATAACTGCAGATCTTTTAGCAGCACTGAGCCATTTTTGTCAAAGACATTTCCTATTAACTGAAATCGGTTGTCCTTGTTTTTGCTGCATGTTCTTGTGTTTGCTGAACAGTTTAACACAATTTCTGCAAACCTTAGTGAATGATTGTTTTTTAGCCATATAATATTTAGCTTTTCACCTGTTGCCAATGGCTCATATGTAAAACTAGATGACAGCACAGCAGAATTTCCCTTCTTTTCAGTGACAGTATTATGAGCTTTATGTTTGCCTATAAAGAAATAAGAAATTAAAATCTTCATGGTTTTTTATACCCATAAACAACTATCGTACTTTATTGACTTGTTAAACACATTTTTCCAAATTTTAAAATGACATAGGCGTGTTTGGTAGGAATATGATATTTGGAGAATGAACTGAAAGCAGCAGAGAGTGGGTGAATCAGCCATTGCCCAGGTCCCCTGGCAGCATCCAAAGAACCCAACAGGGCTGCAGCAAACTCCATCTCCCAGTATGCCCTGTGGGAATCCATGGAGCCACAGCAACCCAGGCGGGCTGCCCTATAGCATCCTGGGGGAGATAACGCCCTAAAACTCTCTCTAACCTGGTCCTTCCATCCAGCTGCCGTCCTGGCTAGTCAGGTCCCTGGTGATACGCGACATTGGGTACACGTCTACATTAATTGAAGGTAACTAATTACATTTTTCTATTAGTGTACTTGTGTAGATTATATAAGGAATTGTACTTTTTGAAGTATTTTAAAATTTAAATATGTTTACTCTTTAAAACATTTTTTTATTTAGTAGCAATACTACTTCACTACATTTTCAAGGTAAGTTGTTGCAAAGTGCAAGTGATTGACTATGTTCAAACTGCAGAGTTCACAGTAACCAAATAACATCAAACTATGTCCAAACATGTTTGGGGTCATAGATCATGATCTGAAAATGCAAAGTTATTTAGTTGACGTAATGGCCATGAAGTTTTCTTGTTTTTCTGGCTCAGTAAGAGAGTGCATCTTAGGAGATCATTGGTGCGATGGTCCACTTTACTGGCTGAGAACTGAGCATGCACTGTAGAAGTTCCTGCCTTAAATCTCATCTGCAGTGACTTTACTGAGCGTTTCTGTTATAAGTGGAGATATCTGTGCAATAGAAGATGCAATGGAAAGATCACAGTGTAGTGGTATAAGTAACACTTTTTATACAAAATGAAAAAAGAGAGAGACAGTACTAGACTTCACTGGTCTCATTTAGAAGAGCTGTTCAGGCTCAAGGACATAAGACAAAACAGCTTCATTATGCAGTATAAATTGCATCCCAAAAACTGTGGAATTACCAGCATAAAGGAAGTTTACAAAAACCTGTGGAAGCAGGTTGATTTTTACACTAGCAGGGTGTTTAAAATATAACATCTACTATATAATAAAACATTAAGATCTGTATGTCCAGTCCTTCAGAGCAAAGTGATTGGTCAGTTTGCCTCTGGTGTGATTGGTCAATTTGGCTTTGGTGATGTGATTGAAAGAGGAAGTGCGAGCGTGTGAGACGCACAAGATTTGTTTTTATAAACAAATCAAGAAAAAATTAGAAAAATGAAAACCAATGCTCCACAGATCAAAACATCGGAAGTGGTCTCCCTTAGACTTTCTCATATACTCAGATATGGGGATGGATATTTGAGGAGTAAACCGCAAGACAATGATTCTATTTTTATATTATGTACTTTTAACAAATCAAATCAATAATATATTGAACAATTGTTATAAAAGTAAAGTTGAATAAATCAGACTCTGTATCTGCATGAATAAAAAAGTACCACTTCCGGTTAGCAGAAATAGCACAAAAGTTGATAGAAATCTACATTTTGTACCTAATACTTATATGCAAAATTTGATTGACCTAAATGAAAGTGTACTCAAGTTATTGTGTTTACATTCACACACACAGACACACACAGGTGTAATTCCAAAAATAGTATTTTCGAACTCGGGGAGGTCTAAAACATTGAGATTCATCAAAATCTTGATACAATACTTATACTTACAATAAAAAGGCAAAATGAAATTGCCTAAAAGGCAACCCTATATTACAGTCCCAATACATAATCCAGAAAACAGAATCCTTAACACAGAACAAAAGACTAAAATAAAGCAGAAAATCCAATGACAAATAATAATACTCATGACTCCATAGAAAAAAATGCTTGGCTGCTGTACCCTGTCTCTGGCTGGAATATAAAGCCAGAAGGGGTACCCAGCAGGGTGGTCCCACCCAGAAAGCACTGGGAACACATGCATTCTGAGAGAGGCAGTACATATTTAACTATTAATAAATCAAATCAACAGAAATAACATAAAAATAAAAATATGAAAATGATGATACAAAGTGAACAAAAACACACACAAATAAACATAAATACACAACATGATCATGCACCAATTAAAACTTATGCCTCATGTGCAGCCTTTTAGGCTTAAATCCTATGCCTAGCTGTTGTCTGAGAATGTATGTTTCATAAATCTTATGTACGTAACTAAAAAAGTGTGAGATTTTACGTCTACAGTGTTGATTTAACACTAATCAATTTGCTCTACACAGTACAAAGCACACATTACAGATCCATAAGACCAATAGCATTACCTCAAACTCAGGTCAGACCAGATCAATAGTTTAAAGAAACAATAATTATGTAATATGAAGTTATCACTTGAAGACAGATATTACAGTTGTTGAGCATGATAAATTAAAACCGCATGCATGAATTTACTTCAAAAGGAACAATTTTTTTTTAGTTAAGCAGGAATTAACTTTAAATACAATAGGACATTGCTCATCCATTGTATTATAGTAGGTGAGGTAGGATTCAGGTGAGACATTCTACTAAAAATAAAAAGTCTGAATTAGCGTAACCTTCGAGGTGGTCATAAGAAATTTAATGATTTACTTCATGAGGTAGAAGTACATAAAAAACAAGAAAGTTACATCAGATATTTGAAACTTTAAAATGTGTTCTTCAATTTAAATGATTAAAGTGTAAATATTAATTTATCATTTTTCACAATTTGATAGAGGTCCATAGAGGGCTTGAACCCTAGTAAAGGATCAGAAATTAAAAATAATATCATATTCATAAAAACTGGTTTTGTGAAACCCCTGGGGTTCACTGATGCAGCATCCACAACTTCAAGTCCTGTTCAGTTTTGCTAAAGACACCTATTGGTGTACTCGTTATCATAAAAACGTACTTTCTTCCAAAATATATGGTCCATAATGACCAAATATCTAAAAGTTTTGGTTTTTGGGGTATAGAAGGCCAGAAATGGAGGAGATGTGTGAATGTTTCCTTGTAACAGTGAGTCAGGAAGTGCCTGAAAAAAAAAAAAAAAAAAAAAAAACTAAAGTGATTTCAATACATTTATAAATAACTCTTATAAACAAAATTTAGAAAGTAAAAATTACAATATATAACAAAATAAACTATTCCGATGATCTTTGCCAAAATTCAGAACAGCTAAGAACTGAACACCATTTTAGTAATCAAAAATCTCACATAGTCTAGAGCAGCGTTTCTTACATTATTGGTCACAATAATGTTTAATGTTTGAGTCATCACATGAGCTAGCTAAATCCGTCCAAGCCCTTCATTTAGCACAGCATTTATTTTAGTAGTATGCAAAATAACGCTGCTGATTCATCACCGAGAGCCTTCATTTCTATGGCATGAATATATTAAATAAATATTCTCTAAGACACCATCTCTCCTGTCACATCCAGTGAAACAATTAAACTGAGATGACTGGCCACCCTTGTAAATTATAGTGAAATAGTCAGTCAATCATTATCCAACCCGCTATATCCTAACTATGGGGGTCTGGTGGAACCAATCACAGCCAACATAGGGCGCAAGCCCACCACAGGGCACACACACACACATAAACACACATCAGGGACAATTTAGGATCGCCAATGCACCTAACCTGCATGGCTTTGGACTGTGGGAGGAAACCCACGCAGACATGGGGAGAACATGCAAACTCCACGCAGGGAGGACCCGGGAAGCAAACCCAGGTCTCCTTACTGCGAGGCAGCAGTGCTATCACTGCGCCACCGTGCCGCCCCCAGTGAAATAGTGAATCATGATAATGTGCAGATAATGACCTTGGTTTAGTGTAAGGTAAATAGTACTGACTAAATGTTTATTTGTTCAGTGCACAGTGTCTTACAAACCACAGGGTATTTCATTCATATATAAATTTGTTTTCCTTGCTTGCATTTTATATTTTTCCAGTTAGTAAGATCATTTACCTTACCTTTTACTAATTACAGCTTGAGGAGGAGGAAGATGCATGCAGCGATTTCTGCGAGTGTCCCCCTGGACATGCTGATAAGAGGACAGCTGTCCCACTCACGCAAGCAGCCAACATTGAGAGCGGCTTTCTGCTCTGCACATGCAGGCTGCAGTTTTTTGATTAACTTGTCGTGAAGACCTTCTTACTGTCAGTAGCATTTATTGGAGGTGAAAAAGAGGAAAATAAACAAGTTGGTGTAAACGCTCTCAAGGCAAAACTGAAACAATTAACTAATTCATAGTTAAGGTCGCATGGAACATTCTTCATTTTAAGATAGACGATTCATCAATGCTTTCCAATCTTACAAATTGAAAATTGTGTGGATTCTGATCTGTTCAAGATATCACAATGAAAATTGAACTGTTTCTAAAAATTTCCTTGTAAAATAAGTGTGACACATTTAATAAAAATTGTCCATGAGGGAGCCGAATTGTTTCCTGCAGACAGACAAACAAACACGGCTATCACAATAGGTGCTTCATGCATTGTATCCGAATGCAACTAAAAAAGATGGAGATGTGACTGAATGGCACAAACAAGCTTGTGAGGTGAAGAAACCGTGGCGCTAGTTTGAAATGTTGAAGTGAAAAAGGTGTGCTGATTGTCTGGGCGTTATAAAGGCCGACTGAATAGAGTGCGGGTATATAAAGTGTCATGGCAGTGTTGTATGCTAAATTTAGTTTCATTCCCCATGGACAATTAGTTGATGGTTCACTGTGCGTTTGCTGTTATGGAATCTAATTCTACAACTGGGGAGCAAAGAAAATATTGTACTCAGTTTATCGTGTCTCAGTGAGGAAGAATCCTTTAAAGTGGTTGAAGAACTGTCAATCTGCTGGTCATGTGAAGGACATGTTTGGACCATTGAGAACTGTAAGAACAGAAGAAGCTTTCAAAAGTTTAATACAAATAGTGCATGCATTTTAAGTAAGAGGTCAGCTACTTTATTACTAAGTTTATTAAACTGTTAAATGAAAACTGAGATATGCTCAAGTAATTGCTAACTCTTTTAAAAATTATCTGATAAGGGTGGGACTAATTTTAAAAATGCTACTTTTTATGAAATGTTTTTTAATAAATGTGTTTCTTTTATTTTTTTTTTTTTTTTTGCCTACTTTATTCTTTATCTGACACCATAAATTAAGTGATTAAGTGACCATTATATTGTCCTTTCACAAATCATCATATCCTCGAGCCAGATATGATGAAATGACTCTGCAAATGTATTTCTGTCAGCTTTGCTAAACATTACTAATATTCATTTCAGAGAAATGCTTGAAATAAAATAACAATGTTTTTTATTCCTCTAAGTATGGCTCTGCTGTCATTTTGGGAATAAAACTCTACTTGGTTTTAAAGTGGGCTTAGGAAATGGATGGATGGCTCTCAGTATGGAATCAGTTTTCTTATTTGGGTCCTCAGATGAAAACGTTTAAGGACACCTGCTAGAGACTACAAAAAAAAACATGAGTGAAACAAAAAATTAATTCAATAAAGCTGAGACATTTATTTGGTTCTGCTAGCAGCTATGTTATATGGGTTGGAGACGGTGGCACTGACCAGAAAGCAGGAGGCAGGGCTGGAGGTAGCAGAGTTAAAGATGCTAAGATTTGCATTGGGTTTGAGAAGGGTGGACAGGATTAGAAATGGGCGAGATTGCATTGGTTTGGACATGTGCAGAGGAGAGATGCTGAGTATATTGGGAGAAGGATGCTAAGGATAGAGCTGCCAGGGAAGAGGAAAAGAGGAAGGCCTAAGAGAAGGTTTATGGATGTGGTGAGAGAGGACATGCAGGTGATGGGTGTAACAGAACAAGATGCAGAGGACAGAAAGGTATGGAAGAAGATGATCTGCTGTGGCAACCCCTAACGGGAGCAGCCGAAAGAAGAAGAAGCATCAAGAATAAGGTTTTGTAAGACAAGACTGTGTGTAATATAATAGATCGTCATCAAAATTTTCAATGTCATCCTAAGCTCAGAGTGACGACTGGAATTAAGTTTGCATAACAAAAATGGAGACAAATGTAAATTTAACAAGAACCCAGCCATTTTTGTCAACATGAGGAAGCTCTTCTGTTCTGTTCTCGGCTCCTAAATTAATAAAGTCATGCAAAGCACAATTTTCTCAGTTAAAAGGCTAATTGCTACCTTTCAAATAACCACATACTGTATATGGAACGTAAGCATACATGCCCAAAATATAATATTTACTTTTGAAAAAGAAGCATATGAATCAGTTTGGTATTCAGCATTATTTCTGATAAGTCTTGAATCTGTATTAGATGTAAATTAGATTACTAGCATATAATAAAATATTAAAACATAATATAATCTCAGTTAAAATGAAAATAAACTGAGAGGGATAAATTCTGTTGAAATATAGATTTAGAAGATCATATAGATAGCCAGTCATTTACTCTTCATTTCTACATAAAATTTAATACCACCATACAGTAGATATAATGAGTGCTTCTCAATATCACATTATCCCATTATATTCAGTAGACTCTGCAAAACTGCATACATTTGGATACATATGAATGTGCATTAAAATATAGAATAAACCTTTGCAAACCTTCACAGATCCTGAAAAGCACTGCTGTCATGACAAGAATCAATACATCCATTTTACTTCATCAAGAACAAATATTTCAAACAAACTTAGCTGCTAATAGCTGCTGCTGGGTCTCTGCATCACAGTAGACTCAAGTTCCTTTTTATTGCACGGACAGGAAGTAATATTTTGAAACCACAATGGTCTATGTAAAATGTTCAACTTAAAAAATCAGAAGCTAGTAATTTTTAACATTTAGTGAAAAAAAGCAGAGAGGCAGCACTCTGTTATAGGAAGGTTACGGTGCCAGAATGTTTATATTCAGATATTAATATCAGTGAAATTTGACAATACTCATTTTGATATCAAGGCTAAAACAGAAATCTGATTCAATTACTTTTTATTAACGTACCTCACTTATTAAAGTGAACAATCTTGTGCCTTTTTCTGAAATATAATCTCTATAAATATAAAATCTGTCTGTATGTCTGTTCGCTTTTCACAAAAGAACTACGTAACGGCTTTAGATCGGGTTTTTTTCTTTAATTTGCTTGAACATTCTGGTTGATTTTGCGTCTTCGGTCATCATGCTAAGTATTAATGGTTCGGTTGCGGCACTGATTTATTTCGAGAGACAGGCTGCGGGCCGGGGGGAGTAGGAGGTGGGACCTCAGGAGTAGGGAGCCGAGCTGGGCCATCCTCGCTTACGCAAAAGCCTCCATTCGAGTTGGTCTACCTCTCGCCACATGTTGGAGCGTACCATATCTCCACTTAGTTTGCAATACTTGTTTGTTCAGCAGACATTATCATCAGTAACGTTTGACATTTTTGAGAGAGAGAGATCACAGCTAGGGTGGCACGGTGGCGCAGTGGTAGCGCTGCTGCCTCGCAGTTAGGAGACCCGGGTTCACTTCCCAGGTCCTTCCTGCGTGGAGTTTGCATGTTCTCCCCGTGTCTGTGTGGGTTTCCTCCGGGTGCTCCGGTTTCCTCCCAAAGACATGCAGATTAGGTGGATTGGCAATTCTAAATTGGCCATAGTGTGGGCGTGTTTGTGTGTGTCCTGTGGTGGGTTGGCACCCTGCCCGGGATTGGTTCCTGCCTTGTGCCCTGTGTTGGCTGGGATTGGCTCCAGCAGACCCCTGTGTTTGGATTCAGCGGGTTGGAAAATGGTTGGTTGGTTGAAGATCACAGCTACATTCTCTTCTCCCCCATGCAGGGGATGCTCTAACATCAGAACTGAACACGATCAGATACAGTGGGAACATTTGACTTTGGAGTGTACCTTGCCAAATTTATACATTTTTGGCAAAGAGATCAGAGCTACATTCTCACCCCTGATAGCAAAAATGAAAAATATTATATATCAAGAGACCCTTGGATATGAAAGCTATCATTATAAATTGTTCTCAATACAAATTACTACATTTTTAAAAAATTTTTTTATTGATTTTTAAAGTTTGTCCTGTTTCACTACACGGGTGGAGGCACAGGGGATAGCTAGTATAAAATATATAAATACTAACAGTAACAACAGCCTTATAATGGTAGTATATCCATCAAGTTGTTGCCCAACTATCATGTAAGGAAACAAGACTGGAATTCATAAATATCAAAATAATGCAGGTTTGAATTTGAATGTGTGGCAGATCTGGGAGTCCCCCAGGACAGGAGGTTTGCTATCTTGGGGAGATGTCAGCACAGGAGTTATAAAGAACGATGTGTCATGAATGAGCTGGTTTATCTTAGACTGTGCACATTCCAAATATTTTCTCTGGCATTTTCTGTCCAGTGAATGAAAAATACTGCATAAAACCATGCTAAGTATAAAAATTCAAACAGCATCATATGTGTATTGTTGAATGACTGATTTCCATTTAAACAAACTGTTTATTTTTAACAACATGCTGTTAAAGTCTGGGTTGTCAGTGAACCAATCTGTTAGGTTTGTAACATTTGCTGTTGTAAGATTTATATTTGCATTTTTAGCTGATTTTAAAATATTACTAAATAGTGATACTTAACAGATGAGTCAAATTAATTGAAATTTCAAAGGTCTGAAACTCATGGTGTTCTAATTTTCTAAATATGTCCCTCCTTTTTTTACATTCATCCTAGCTTTAAAGCTTCTTGTGTGAAACCAGACTTGACAGTTTTACATTAACCCTTTATTTTAGAAATCCTGTTAAACAGTTAAAATATCTATGCGAAAGGATGAAGGTCCACATCTTTAGAGTCCTGGTGCTTCATGTCTTGCTACAGTTGTGCTTGAAAGTTTGTGAACCCTTTAGAATTTAATATACTTCTGCATAAATATGACCTAAAACATCATCGGATTTTCACTCAAGTCCTAAAAGTAGATAAAGAGAAACCCGTTAAACAAATGAGACAATAATATTATACTTGGTCATTTATTTATTAAGGAAAATGATTGAATATTACATATTTGTGAGTGGCAAAAGTATGTGAACCTCTGGTGTGACTCCCCATTGCAGCAATAACTGCAACTAAACGTTTCCGGTAACTTTTGATCATTCCTGCAAACCAGCTTGGAGGAATTTTAGCCCATTCCTCCGTACAGAACAGCTTTAACTCTGGGATGTTGATGGGTTTCCTCACATTAACTGCTCGCTTCATATAGAAATATAGAAAATTCTAAAGGGTTCACAAACTTTCAAGCACAACTGTGTATGGTTGCGAGACATGGATGCTATCTAGTGACCTGAGACAAAAACTGGACTCCTTTGGTACTGTGTCTTTCCGGAAAATCCTTGGGTACTGTTGGTTTGACTTTGTGTCGAATGAGCAGTTGCTCATGGAGTCCCGAATGAGGCACATTACCTGCATTGTGATGGAGCGTTAGTTATGGCACTACGGCCATGTAGCGTTTCCACAAGGGTGATCCGGCTCATAAGATCCTCATTGTTGGAGACTCGAGTGGCTGGACCAGGCCAAGGGGTCGCCCACGTAAACCCCTGGCTGCAGCAGATAGAGGGTCATTTCCAGAGGGTGGAATTGGACCACGTGTCTACCTGGGGGGTTGCCAACCGGGATCCCAAGTTGTTCCGTCGTGTGGTGGGTGCAGCAACACACTGTACCAGTGTATGCTCCCCAACCTGACCTGACTTGTTAAACAACCTCTGCTTTGCTGTTTTCAAGGTTCCTTGTGTGAGTGATCAGAATGTGTTATTGCTTTATACCAGTGTGCAAATCCAGAATTAGAAAGTTACTTGGGCTGTCGTTACGTGTACTCAATAAATAATTTATAACTGTGAAACAGAATAGAAAATGGGCAGATGCTTGGACTGATGGACATTTGTAGAAGTGCCCATTGCCATTAGAGAATGACCATAAAGCCCCTTTTCATATATCAGGACTGTGTAGGACACTGTATTAAAAAGCGATTAATCTTGTTAATTTTGCATCTCCTTTTACAAATGTGTAACAATACAAATTAAGTGACACCTCATCTGATTAGTAATTTAATTGCACTCACAAAGCACTTACAATCCTGTTCTGAACTAATTTCATAATGGGATAAAAGTGGCAATAACTCAAATCTGTATGCATGTTTTGCTTTTTTAAAATGTTATTAGTAATTATGATTCCTGCTTTGACACACTGAAATTCTCCTGCGTGAACACAAAGCATTTCCAAAAATGACTTCTGCTGTTTTTCTTTTCAAAATGTGTTGATGCGGAGCTATAGCATACCCACTCTGAGACATTTTTAGATGTAGTTTTACCAATGTTTTTATTGTGTATTGTTGAGCCTTCCAGAGTAATTTTTCAACTTGCAGTCACGCATGAGTGTGGTACCGAGTCTCTTGGTACTGCTGTTATTGTTAAAAAGCTAGTAACGTTAACGTTTTCAGAACTTTGGTACCAAATTTGTACTAAAGTATTGGTTCTTGTGACATTACATCTGTTATGACTTTCCTCTTGAAGGTACCCCAAAGAGAATTGTGAGTTTAGATACAAAGGGTAAAGAAATGGACAGCAGACCATTCATTGTTGGACATAAAACCTTGGGATGTTTGGCAGAGAAGATTACCACTCTCATGGAACAACATGCTGTTGGTGGTTTTTGCATTCTACTGTAGCTTATGAATACTGACTAGTGAGTTTACATATTTAGGATGATTTACAATCATGTAGTTATTTTTGAGCATATTTCCTATTGGAGATGATTTTCAGCTGCTCTAGAAATGCAGAAAATACATTGCAGATACAAAGGTAAATGTGGGAGCGTGTGAAATGCCTGGCTGTTTTTCAAAGCTGCTCTTTGCATAATGCCGATGTTGGGTCTCAGATGTCTACTGCCTTCTCAGATAGGCAGGTGACTGTGTCTTGCAAGGCTCCTTCGCAACATGTAGTGCCACTTTTATTTGCATTTGAGTTCTTTAGACACACTATCCTCTTTTGAGGTGCATAAAGGGAATATGGGTGGTGAACACTTTAGACACCCTTTAGACACTTTCTGGTATTCACCTGTTTTGTCTGTGTTCTTATTGCTTTATTTCATGGACTTTTGGTTTCTGTTCACTGTAAAAAGTGATAGGTTTTTGGGTTGGACCATCTAGACATATAAAGTAGAAACTAGATTTATAAATAACTGACATCATTTTTAAATAAATAACAAGTGGTTTTTAAACGGAAAAAACACAAGTCACACCCTTTTTAATTTTAGACATTGCCACATCTACAAATGGATTACAACAAACACAAACAGTGCCAGATACTTCCTGACTGAGCGTTAGTTTGTGGGCATAGGTTGACAAATTATGTTCTGCTTTGTCCATCTCAGACAAGGACACTCTGATATAGATTGTGGAACATAATTTCAATGTATTTTATTTGATATTTGTATGATATATTTGTATTCTGATTATCTAGTTATCTACCTAATATACAGTATTTCCTTTAACTTTATATAAAACTGTGATAAGCATCTGCATGGAGGAGGTAAATGTGACTAATGAATTTCTAGGAGGTGAGCTGGTAGGAGATGTGTTGGTGAGGCCAACTTACCCTGTGATCTGTGAGTGGATCCCAATGCCCCAGTGCAGTGATGGGTACACTGTGTACTATGCTCTAAATATGGTACCACCCTTCAGGTGAGATGTAAAACCAAAGTTCTGACTCTTTGTGGTCATTAAAGACCCCTGGGCATTTTTTGTACCCAATGTCCAGGCTAAATTACCCATCATGGCCTTGTCTATTCTGGCCCCTTAATCTTCCCCTGTTTCTAATTGGCTATATCTCTCTCTCTCACCTCTTCACCAAATAATAGCTGATGTGTGGTGAGGGTACTGGCACAATAATGGCTGCTGTCGCATCATCCAGATGGGTGCTACACACTGGTGGTGTTTGAAGTGGTTCCCCTTTGTCTATGTATAGTGCTTTGAGTAGTGAGAAAAGTGCATAAATGTAATTAATTATTATTATTGTGTTCACTATTATTATTATTATTGTTCTATTTTTTCTTCTTCTTATTATTATTATTATTAATCTGTTTTTGTTTTATGCTGTGGATGCAGTGACTTGTCCTTAAGACCCTCATTAAAATACAAGTCCCAAAAATGCCTCCAAGGGGTACTTCCCTAATAAAGCCCAGGTGCAGCTAAATTTTGGAGTGAAATGTAACCTCTGGTCTTGTCTGGTACAAATGATGTGCAAAATTTGCCAGAAATTGGCTCAACGGTATATATTTGTACACCAGGCAAACAAACACATACTCAGCTTTATATATTAGGTATAAACAGGTTTATTACATGAGCTGTAATTATAGATGATATGTGCATATTTTTCAGTACCATATATTCTAGTGACTCCTGTGTTCTTTATTGTCTCTGCTCCCCATAAAAATGCCAGTTTTGTTTGTTTGTTTTTTAAATAAAATATTACAAAAACAAGTGAAAATATACCAAAGACTGAAAGGAGACAGTGATTAGGTTTTTTGGTTTGTATTTTTCAGAACATCTCAAACCAGAAAAAGGAAAAAAAAAATATATGCAGCAAAAGAAACTTTGTAACTTTTTAAAGCAAAAAAGGTTTATCACAGGGAATCCAAATGAAGGCAGCATGTCCAAAAGTCGTTTCATTATTACCTTCAGAATTATATTCAGGTTATTTCATTTATTTATCTGCCATTCTGAATCAATCCCAGCTTGAAATGCCCATCCATCTTTTTTTTCTCTTTTCAGGTTGATTTACTTCTTTTACAGGGTCCCTGAGCCTGAGCATATCCTGCTGGCAGTGGACGTAAGGCCTTTGAGATAAGCCTGGCTTAAATGGACCTCAAGAAGAATTAAACTGCTGGGATTTTATGTGCTCCACTCAAACACTCAGAGATACTTTCAGATTTGCTATTTTTTATTGTTAATTAATAAGGTACACATTAGGTATTTCATACTAGAGTACTGCACATTTGGTCTTTAACAAATATCATTTAAAAAGTGCAAAAAGTAATATTTCACAAAGTATAGTGTATTTACATATTTATAAACTGTTTACATTAAATGTTTTTGCAGATTTTTTTTAATTTGTTGACCATCAACAAGCCCAATACTGTACAAAAAGATTGCAGATGTTAAAAGCGGAGATGATGAACGGTATTCATAATTCCAATTACCGGTCTCTTCTGTGGCTACTTGAGATCCCAGCCTGCAGCTGATGACCTTGTGAGAAACTAGAAAGAGAAGAGGAGAAGAGAAAAAGGACAGATACATTTCATTACCACTTTATTTTTCATATTAAGATCTTAGCCACTGTCATGTTCAAACCAGAATCGGACTCTTCCAATAATCTCAACTCAAATCTGAATCCTTGTTTTTTTTAGATTGTTGACATTATTTCATACTGCTCATCTGCATTTGTTTGAAAAAGCACAGTAAGTACACTCTCTTAAAATTATACAGTTTTTAAAATCAGGCAATAACTAACAATCATCTGTTCATTATTATGTTCTGAAATGAATAAATGTAACCTCATTTAACAAAAAAAAACTATTTAACTTTTCACTCTTGGCAGCCACATGTTGGCTTATTGTTAAATGAATAAATAATGAAGATTTGTTACTTTTTTACATTTTACTATTTGGGAGGCTCCTTTACTCACTGTAGTCATTGGACACATACTTGTTCTAACTCCTTGAATAATATTCAGTCCCTCCTGCATTCCACTTGATCACGATCAAAGCTGACCAGTTATCAGTGCTTGAATGTCAACAGTTTTACAACCTACTGTCCTCTTTCAGATACCTCCGGGAAACCAATCCCTCTTTGTGGCAAATGTTGCTCCCCAGCAACCATTTCCATTCTTTAGGTTGTCTAACTTTGAAGTCATCTTTGTCCTTGCTCTGAGCTCCGTAAGTTGCATTGGGTTTACTGTGAAATTCACCTGCATGTCCCCATTATTTAATTTATTAATCCCCAAGGGGGAAATTGTTCTCTTGCATGAACTTTGGAGGTCAGAGTGCAGGGTCAGCTATTGCGCAGTACCCCTGGAGCAATTATCAGGTTAAGGGTCTTGCCCAACAGAACTGGATCCCTTCTGGCAAGAATGGGATTTGAACTGCAACCTTCCAGATACCAGCAAAGATCTTTAGCCTCAGATCTGCCACTCCGCCTATCATAGATGAAGAAATATGTAATCTTGTTTTCACTGAATCTCATATTGCTTATTGCTTCACTTCAGTGTTTCATTACTATTGCAGTAACTACAATAACATTTTGCCAAATTGTATGGACACAACTTTACTTAATATTTAAATCATAGCAATGTATTAGAGGTGTATATGCCATTGTGTTTGTTTCCTGTGTAAACTGATTGAATTATATCAATTATTTTGTCATTATTCTCCACAGTACAAGATCCTATATATCTCATTGAGTATTCGATTTTCAGTTTCATTTGCAGCTTTGCTGTGACATTTTGTACTGAGAATGTGTGAAATGTTGCGTGAATCTCAGTTGCTACAAGGTTTCTGGCTGTTATGTTAAGACTGAATTTTTTTAGGAATACTTTGTGAAAGTGTATGGTTTATAATATAACACTAGCTGTGTAAGCCCGTACTGTAAAAAGCCCGGAGTCCTAGAAAACATGGATTCTGGTACTTCAATCAATCAGTTGTGCATTGTGAGTTTCTCTCTCCTTGGAGGTTTCCTTTGGCCGATATCCTTGCCTCCCTTGTGTATTAGCGGCTAAGCAAGTTTCTCTTTTGTCGGCAGTTTCATTTTGGCGACAGAGTCACTTTCTTTGAGTGTCATGCTGTAGCCTTGCACTTCCAGGCTGCCTTGCACTTCCGGGCTGGACAGACAGACACACACATTACCATGTGTAGACATTTATATACAAGATATTATTACAGTCGCCACTCTTCAAGGACATTAACTTACGAAATAAGTTTTATTTCTCTGATTCAATCTATTAGAAACAAGTAACTTGGCGATGTGAAGTAGAGTGATGGAGAGTACTAGGGAATCAAACAAAACAGGGTCAAAACAAAAAATCTGAGAGTTCAAAGGGCAAAACTAATGTCAAAAGCACTAATCTGATGCTTGTCGTGACCAATAGGCCATTTCTTTTCAGATTAGTGCTCAAGAATTATTTGTTCTTTTTGCCAAATGTTTTTCTGTATTTTATCAGACATGGTCCAACTGCCATGAGCAATTCAAAGGTTTAGACAGGACAATTCAGAAAGTTTCCTGCATTTATTTTTTATTTGTACCTATTGTATCAAATGCTGTAATCATTAAACTATTTACAGTATCTTTTAATAAAACAACTCACTGGATCCACAGGAATGAAAAATCGAAAAAAAAGATCTCCTTAATATGGTTTGGTTTCTCGTAAACAATGAGCTCAGGAAGAAATAAAATGGATACATTTTCTTTTTTTGTCATGCGGCTCAGATTTTTCTCCTGAGAAAAAAAACACCTTGAAATTCCAATAAGTGTCTTCTCGTCTGTTTCAGCAAAGATCTCAGCAAAGTCACACAAAGAGTGCAGATTTTCCAAGTAGTATCTTGACATTTTTTTGCAATTTGTGCTCAGTAATAAATGGCGAAATGGATGGACAGTTGTTTGTGGTAATAGAACACTTTACTATGATTACAAAACTGTAGTCCTTGCTTCTGAATAATACTATTAATTGCTCTAGTTTAAATTAATGTGCTTCAATTAGAAAAAAAGGCAGGCAGTATGGCATAGTGGTTAAGACTTTAGACTTTAAACCCTGAGGTTGTGTGACCACAAAAAAATTTCTTCATCTGCCTGTGCTTCAAAAGGAAAAACAAAACCAAAGTAACTAATAGTAACTTAAATATTGTAAGTCAACTTGGATAAAGGCATAAGTCTAATAATATGAAAAAAATATTAAATCTTGAAAGAGATTAAAACTAGAATACAAAGTATACCATGCTTTTCAAACTAAATTCTCAAGTTTGACTCTTTTCATCTTAGTTGTATCTCACTTCTCCTTTTTCTCTAAAGCTATTTCTTCTAAGGAGTTTTAAGAGAAACATCTGCAACAATGTTGATTCTTCAATGAAACATAAATGAGAATCTCTTTTAAGTCTCGTAAGCTAGCAAAGATCAACCTTTGAGAAGTAAATTGTTCCTATGGGGTCTGCCAATATTGTCAAGATGTTTTTGTTTATTTTAACTCCAAACTGAAACCCACAACACACTTTTATTTTTATGATTTTTATGTGGAACTTTCATGCACAAGTGCAAATCTGGACAGATTTGTTTTATTTTAAATTGAAGCTTTCATTGGGTCTTTTGAATCTCTTAAAAATCAGGCAAGCAGTTGTTATTCAAGTTTAAAATAGTCTCTTAAATAACTTCTTTAAATTTGTTCACTATAGTGGTTTTTGATGTTGTTTTTTTAAGTATATATTTTAAACATTGCAACTTTACTGTTCTTATTGATTTTGCACTTTTGATTATCCTATTATCCTATTATTCACATGCATGTGTCCAATTAAAAGTGGTGTTCTTGCCTCAGATGTGATCCGAAGTGTGTTGCTTCTACATCAAATCAAAACAAAGAATGGCTTTTTAGAAGCCTGTGATATGCTGATAAAATTATATGTGAATATGAAGGTTTCCCTGGTCTTACAATGAAGCATGCAATATCAAGAGAAATACTGTATGTCTCACTTAAGCCATCTATGAGCATTGCAAAGGGAAGTTATATTAGCAAGCCACATTTCAGAGATAAATAACCATTTTACTAATGCATTCTTGTTACATACTTTACTTGCATATGAGTAACATATTCCACCCTCTATAATGCTCTGGTGTGATTAAATGAGTGTATGTTTGTGAATGTCATATAATGGATTGTTACTAAGTTCGAAGTTTATTCTTGGGATTGAATCACAAGATGTAATACTATGATGAAAAAAAACAGATTATAAAATAGATGGACAAAACCCAGCCACAGGGGATGTACAAACCAGAGTGTTTCTTTGTGCCAGTTCCAAGCCCAGATAAATGGGGAGGGTTATGTCAGGAAGAGCATTCGGTGTAAAATTTTGCCAAATCAATATGCGGACAACAATACAAATTTCCACACCGGATCGGTCGAGCCCCAGGTTAACAACAACCGCCACCAGTACTGTTAGCCAACAGGGTGCTGGCGTAAATTGGGCTACTGTTGGCTGAAGAAGCCTAAGAAGAAGAAGAAGGAGAAGAAGATGGAGACGTGTCCGGAAGCAGGAGGAGGGGAGGAAAGTAAAGAGAGTGGAACTGAGGGTAGGAATTTTGAATGTTGGCAGAATGACTGGTAAGGGGAGAGAGTTAGCAGATATGATGGAGAGAAGTAAGGTTGATATATTGTGCGTGCGAGACTAAATGGAAGGTAAGTAAGGCCAGGTGGATTGGAGGTGGATGCAAATTGTTCTATCATGGTGTGGATAGGAGGAGAAATGGGGTAGGGGTTATTCTGAAGGAACAGTATGTCAAGAGTGTTTTGGAGATGAAATAAGTGTCAGGCAGAGTAATGATTATGAAGCTGGAAATTGGAGGTGTGATGATGAAAGTTGTTAGTGCATTTGCCCCGCAAGTTGGGTGTGCAATGAATGAGAAAGAAGATTTTTGAAGTGAGTTGGATGAAGTGGTGATTGGAGCGGATTTCAATGGACATGTTGGTGAAGGGAGCAGAGGAGACGAGGAGGTGATGGGTAGGTATGGTGTCAAGGAGAGGAATGAAGAAGGTCAGATGATAGTGGATATTGCCAAAAGGATGGACATGGCTCTGGTGAATATATATTTTAAGAAGAGGGAGGAACATAGGTTGACGTACAAGAGTGGAGGAAAATGCACAAAGGTAGATTACATCCTATACAGAAGAGTCAATCTGAAGGAGATGGAAGACTTCAAAGTGGTGGCAGGGGAAAGTGTAGTTAAGCAGCATAGGATGGTGATTTGTAGGATGACGTTGGAGATCAAGAAGAGGAAGAGAGTGAGGGCAGAGCCAAGGATCAAATGGTGGAAGTTGAAAAAGGAAGACTGCAAGGTTGAGTTTAAGAGAAGGTGAGACATGCACTGGGTGGTAGTAAAGAATTACCAGACAGTTGGGGAACTACAGCAGATGTAGTAAGGGTGACAGCAAGAAGGGTGCTTGGTGTGACATCTGGACAGAGGAAGGAAGAAACGGAAACCTGGTGGTGGAATGGGGAAGTACAGGAGAGTATACTGAGGAAGAGGATGGCAAAGAAGTGGGATAGTCAGAGAGGTACAGAAAGTAGACAAGAGTACAAGGAGATAAGGCACAAGGTGAAGAGAGAGGTGGAGAAGGCTAAAGAAAAAGCGTATGATGACTTGTATGAGAAGCTGGACACTAAGGAGGAAGAAAAGGACCTGTACCGATTGGCTAGACAGAGACCGAGCTGGGAAAGATGTGCAGCAGGGTAGGGTGATAAAGGATAAAGGTGGAAACGTACTCACAAGCGAGGAGAGTGTGTTGAACAGATGGAAAGAGTACTTTGAGAGGCTTATGAATGAAGAGAACAAGAGAGAGAGGAGAGGTTGGATGATGTGGAGATAGTGAATCAGGAAGTGCAACAGATTAGCAAGGAGGAAGTAAGGACAGCTATGAAGAGGATGAAGAATGGAAAAGCCATGGTCCAGATGACATACCTGTGGAAGCATGGAGGTGTTTAGGAGAGTTGTCAGTAGAGTTTTTAACCAGATTGTTTAATGGAATCTTGGAAAGTGAGAGGATGCATGAGGAGTGGAGAAGAAGTGTACTGGTGCCAATATTTAAGAATAAGGGGGATGTGCAGAGGTGTAGTAACTACAGGGGGATAAAATTGATGAGCCACAGCATGAAGTTATGGAAAAGAGTAGTGGAACCTAGGTTAAAAAGTGAGGTGATGATTAGTGCGCAGTAGTATGGTATCATGCCAAGAAACAGCACCACATATGTGATGTTTGCTTTGATGGTGTTGATAGAGAAGTATAGATAAGGCCAGAAGGAGTTGCATTGCGTCTTTGTGGACCTGGAGAAAGCATATGACAGGGTGCCTCGAGAGGAGCTATGGTATTGTATGATGAAGTCGGAGGTGGCAGAGAAGTAAGTAAGAGTGGTACAGGATATGTACGAGGAAAGCGTGGCAGTGATGAGGTCTGCGGTAGGAGTGACGGATCCATTCAAGGTGGAGGTGAGATTACATTAGGGCCCAAATAAGAGCCCTTTCTTATTTGCAATGGTGATGGACAGGTTGACAGATGAGATTAGACAGGAGTCCTCGTGGACTATGATGTTTGCTGATGACATTGTGATCTGTAGCGATAGTAGGGAGCAGGTTGAGGAGACCCTGTAGAGGTGGAGATATGCTCTAGAGAGGACAGGAATGAAGGTCAGTAAGAACAAGACAGAATACATGTGTGTAAATGAGAGGAAGGTCAGTGGAATCGTGAGGATGCAGAGAGTAGAGTTAGCGAAGGTGGATGAGTTTAAACACTTAAAATCAACACTACAGAGTAATGGGGATTGTGGAAGAGAGCTGAAAAAGAGAGTGCAGGCAGGGTGGAACGGGTGGAGAAGAGTGTCAGGAGTAATCTGTGACAGACGGGTATCAGCAAGAGTGAAAGGGAAGGTCTACAGGACGGTAGTGAGATGAGCTATGTCATGTGAGTTGGAGACGGTGGCACTGATCAGAAGGCAGGAGACAGAGCTGGAGGTGGCAGAGTTAAAGATGCTAAGATTTGCATTGGGTTTGAGGAGGATGGATAGAATTAGAAATGAGTATATTAGAGGGTCAACTCTAGCTGGACGGTTGGGAGACAAAGTCAGTGGTTTGGACATGTGCAGAGGAGAGATACTAAGTATATTGGGAGAAGGATGCTAAGGATAGAGCTGCCAGGGAAGAGGAAAAGAAGAAGGCCTAAGAGAAGGTTTATGGATATGGTGAGAGAGGACATGCAGGTGATGGGTGTAACAGAACAAGATGCAGAGGACAGAAAGATATGGAAGAAGAGGATCCACTGTGGCAACCCCTAACGGGAGCAGCCGAAAGAAGAAGAAGAAAAAGATAAAACAGATGGACAAATGAGGTTCTTATTTAAACTATGCATTATTACTGACAGTCGAAAGTATAAATGTTTCATCTAATTTCTTAAAATTTATAATTTATTGTAATGAAATTAGAAATTAGAGCATTAGGCATACTTCATATTTTCTTTGTTATATATTTTGCACTCATGTCCTACAAGCTTATAACTGGACATAAAAAGTTTTCATACTTACACTTCTTACATGGTAACAGTAGAATAAATAATATCTGGAAAAAAAAGAAACCGTTATATGATTTTTTGACCATTACTCAACTTTTCCATCAATCCATCCAATTTCAAACCTGCTTAATCCGTTTATTGTTCACAGAGAACTGAACATGTCCTGGTAATGAAGGGGCAAAGTAGGAAGCAACTCTGTGTAAGACAGAAGCCCAAAGTACAGCAACCATTTTAGAGTTGTCAATGAATTTAACAAACTCATGTGTCTGGAATGTGAGATAAAACACAGAGTAGCCAAAGTAATGAGGCAGCAATGTGAAAAAACTGCTCCACTGTGCTATTCTATTTATAAAATTGTTCTGATAAAAGATACTTTCATTCTCCGTGATTGTACTGGCCAATCTGGGAGGACATTTCACACCTTTATATTTTTAATGACTGTTACTAAATTTTTAATATAAGAGAAAACAGATGTGACTAATATACTACAGAAGAAATAACTCACATAATAAATTAATTTGTTCCATCAAGTTACATTTGTTGTATGCATACAAATACCTGAAGATTATTGTGACAAGAAGGAATAACCAAGACACGATCTGTAAAAACAGCAGGGTGGTAGAAGGTCTGGATGAAGCAGATCTAAAACTTGACAAACATGAAGACTATATGTCTTATTTAGAAGAATACTCGGAAACAAGGCCTAACCCTAATTTTTACCTGACTAGATTATTGTAATGCACTCCTATCAGATATACCAAAAAAGATTTAAATCAGTTGTAAAACACAGCAGCAAGAACTTCAATGAAAAATAGTAATTTAGTTTCTATCTTAATTTTTTTTGAGCTTAAAACATTTTCCTTGTGTTTCCTTCTGGTGCTATTTTACATTTTGAACATCAAGTATTTTAAATACATTTTTTATTAAGTCATTTTTTTATTGGTTGATATATTTTTTTTACCAATTTGGTTTTGCAATTTCTCCACAATGTCATCTCGTTTTATGGGAGTTGCCATTTGGAGTCACTGTTGGTAAGATACATACTTATAACCCATCAGAATCCTTACTTCATTATCATGCTTGTGGTATTCTGTAATTATCTTTCCTAATTGATTTCCTAGCTTTGTAGTTTTTTTTTTTTTTTTGATGATTAATGCCACCTCTGCTATATGCATGAATTAGGAAAGCCATATTAAACACAGGTTGTTAATGACTACAGGCTCTTATTCTAACCAATTCTTGTTTTTTTTCAGGAAAATCCTCCTTCTTAATCAAGCTCTTTAATTATATCAACTGTCCTGTCTTTCTGTGGCTTAGCCGTCTTCCTGTATGCTAAGTCAGATATTATTAATAGTGCAGTTTTACGTCACAGTCTGGCTAAGAGTCATGCTTTTAGACTGTGGTTTAATAGCTAACGTCTCTGCCACTAAGCTGGTGTCACAAAAACCTGTTTAACTCAAACCTGGGATTCTGCAAACATGTAGGTCAAGTCTAGGGTTTGTCTCCATTCTCAAACATCTCTTTTAAAAATAAACACATTCATGTTTTTATGAATTGTACAGAATTATTTTACCTTTTTTGCCATTGTCTTTAATCTCAGAATAATAAATGCTGTTATTTGTAGCTGAAACAAAAAAGCAGTAATAATTAATACTTTTGAGTTTTGAAATCCAAATCATTTGACAGTAAACCCATACTGTGGACACAGCATTAATATTCATGATATACAGCAGCACACCTTGACAAGTGATATAAGTAATATATTTTCAAACATGTCCTTCTGACTCATATTCACATATGTCCTCTGTGTAAGATATGAGTGCTTGCTTGATTAGTAAAATACTTCATCAGTTCTGCTTTTAGGATTTAAGCTTCTGTCTTTCCACAAAAGGTTACGTTTGAAGCCTAATGAATGATAGCCTTTGTATTTAAGCTGGGCCTTACTGGCCTGTTAACAGGTAACAGTGATGCAGTCAGTAAGGTCTACAGCCATGCTCTACAAATCTATGGCATCCCACAAGGCAGTCTGTCATCAACTACAATGCAAACTTCACAAGTGACAAGACCAGGACTGTCTCTCAGTTTTCACTAATTTATAAAAATACTTCTGAAATCATGTTAGGTGTGCCAAAACTTACACTAAATGTACATTTCATGGTGCGCCATATTATGGCAGTCTGATCTGGCACAGATTACATTTCCTGATCTCATTTCTGATTAATGCAGAGCCCCAGGCAGGTCATGTCTTCTCTACTTGTCCCATTGCTACAGTGTGCAGTTTGTGTGCAACAACAGAGTTTAGTTATTTAACTTTAGTATTTCTATTTGCAATGTAAAAACTAAGACATTGCACTGCCAATGTCAATATTTGTTGTGCTCAAACTTGTGATTGTGTTTTGTGTCTGTTGACAAGGAAAACATGTAGAAGAACAGTAAACAAGCTTTTGTGCCATAGAGGTCAAGTGCTATGAGCTTCTTTCAAATGGAAAAGCCAAATCTGAGACTGAGACTTTTACTAAACTCAAAAAGCCACAAAAAATCTAATTAGTGTATTAATTAATTAAATAAGTCAAAAGGTGAAATTCAAAATATTGTAGCATCCCAGCCAGGTTGAAGCCTTTTTTTTTTTGAGTGACTGTTGGGTCCAATTTAGGGAGGGTGGAGTGCATCAAGGAAGACTGACAGTGGGGTATTGATTGATGCGGTAAGGGGTGCGTTTACCTGGACCTGGGACGGGAGGAGGGGTTGGAGAGGGTGCTAGAAGGTTGTGTTTGGGGTTACGAAGTCGGCATTCTTTTTCTTGATTGTTGAAGAAAAACTTTTGTGAGACTTTACTATATCTGTCTGCTTTTTTTTTTTTGTTACTTCTTCTTTTCTCGAGCCTGACGTGGAGGTCTCTACAATATAAATAAGTATTATTCAAATCATTTAGGCTGAGCAACCCCTTCTAAAATAAAAAATAATTTATACTAAAATTAGGAACCTGAAATAAAGAAAGAGGACAAAACAGACAGCTGAACAAACTCTAAACCGAATTAAAAATAGGCAGGGAATTATTTCACATTAACAAAGACAGAAATTCTAATCATTGTCTAAAATGCACAGCTAAAGGTGTAAACCACAAAATACACGTGCCAAAAAGTCCCAAAACGAAGATATAAAAACTATTACAGAAATTATTTGACTAGAGATCAGCAAGAGAAAAGGCTTAATTAATCTTTGTAAAGGAGGGCCTAAAGGGGCCAAAAGCACAGCAGCCATGAAGTAAACAATGCCACAGCACTTAAGCTGTAGCAGCTCTCCCCTTACATCGTCCTCATTCAGTGCTTGGTGCACCTGAGAGAATCCCGGTAGCAGCCAAATCCTAATAAAGTTGACAACATGGAAAGTTACGGGTTAGGGGTTAAAAATGTAAAAAAAAAGTGAAGAGGACAACAGTAATGATAAGAATTTGAAAACTTGTGTGTTCTCATTTTTTTTGCCATAGATACATTTTTTCTGTTCATCAAACTTTAATCTATACTAATAAAAGGCAAAGCCCTCACTCACTCACTCACTCACTCACTCACTCACTGACTCATCACTAATTCTCCAACTTCCCGTGTGGGTGGAAGGCTGAAATTTGGCAGGTTCATTCCTTACAGCTTCCTTACAAAAGTTGGGCAGGTTTCATTTTGAAATTCTACGCGTAATGGTCATAACTAGAAGCTGTTTTTCTCCATTTACTGTAATGGAGATGAGCTTGAAAGCCGTGGGGGCGGAGTTTCGTGTGACATCATCACGCCTCCTACGTAATCACGCAGTACATAGAAAACCAGGAAGAGCCCCAAAAAGCGCTGATGAAAACATGCATTATATAATTGAGAAGGCAGCGAAACAATAAGAAGCGAGCGAGTGACATATACAACCATATTCATGAGTTCTGCTACTTCGGAAACAAAGCACGATGTAAACCTAAACTTTAAATTAAGTTCATAGACAGGCTGCCGCTGGTGTTTGTAATTTAGTGCCTGCCCATATAAGGCCGTCCGTCAGCGGCAATCCAATAGCAAACTGCCACTAAATATTCACGGGTGAAGGACGGTGCTTATGCAGAGGAAGATGAGATGGTCAGGGTGGTGTTTGGCACAAACTCAGCGAAACTGCGAGAGAAAGTTTTAAGTGACAGGACTTCGGTAACGTTAAATACAGCCATGGACATAGCACGACATGGCACCAGCACAGCTGGGAAACTTCAATGCATGTACACCGAGCGGCTCACGTGAACTGACGCAGTGCACAGACAAAAAGCAACAGTTCCAAAGAGCGCTGAACAAAAACCGAATTACACAATTGAAAAGGCAGCAAAAAAATATGAAGCGTCTGATACATACAAGAATATTCGTAAGTGCAGCTGCTGCGGAAACAAAGCACACGGTGGAAAAAGTCAATGTCCCGCTAAAGGAAGACAGTGTAAAAAAAAAAACCTGTGCATGCAATGTGTCAGGTCTCAGATAAAGAAGAAGACAAGCTGTTTATTGATGCAGTAAGAAACGAATCGATGAATGAAACCTGTCATCTTTACAACAATTGACAAACACGGAATGTAACTTGAACACAACACATCCTACAAATACGAACCTGATTGAAAGAAATAATGATAATTAAATCCTTGATGACAGCAACACTCAGTAACACTCACAAAACAATTACTGTATATTGATAGTCATGTTACGTTATTTTTAAAATGTTCCCTTTTCTTTTTCATAGCTTCTTTAACACACTACTTCTCCGCTGCGATACGCGGGTGTATATATATATGTATATATATACCCCGATCTACATACTCGAATAATGGATACTTAATTCGCCATCAATGATTGTTTTGGTAAAGCCATACTCAGTGTATTCATTAGATGAACGGTAAAAAAGTAAGAGCGAGGGGTGGATGATTTATTGAGGCACGCAGGCAAAACCACAATAGCACGTGGGCTCGATGTACTGTAGTGCGCGTCAACTCTATCTGAATTACGCGATCACATTTGAAAAAATATATCTTTTCAAGTTCTATTTAGTCCATATGTGTCAAACTCAAGGCCCGCAGGCCACATCCGGCCCGGCGTGTAATTATATCCGGCCCGCGAGATCATTTTATATACTGTATTATTGTTATTAATGGCCCGGGGATATGAAGCGCTGGTAACACAATAAACTACAGATCCCATAATGCAGCACTTCCGCTGCCTTGCCGAACACTTACCGCGTTAATCAAGTCTAGCTTATGATGCTGCAAGTTATTGCGAAGCTAGCCCACACGATGCCGAAGAGAAAAGGTGATTCTGAACATAGAGCCTTTAAAAACCGATGGGAGGCTGAGTATATGTTTACTGACATTGCCGGTAAACCCGTGTGTCTCATTTCTGGAGCAAATGTGGGTGTAATTACAGAATTTAATCTAAGACGGCACTATGAGACAAAACATCAAGATAGCCTGAAAGACCTGAATGCAATGCACAAGATACAGAAAGCAGAAGAGTTAAAGAAGAATCTGACACTTCAGCAGACGTTTTTACCCGTGCAAAATCACAAAGTGATTTCAAGTGAAGCTACTTTTATGGGAGACACAAATGCACCAGTGCTACTTGCCCCACTTTCCCTGTTGCCAAGTAATGTTGAACCAAGTCGACACCACGGTGTTCCCAAATACGCACTTTGTTCATAAACTGAATGATTTGATTTGTTATTGCTGAAAAGAACAAATTTTATTTATGTTTCCAGGTTTTGTTATGCACCATGTTCATATTTGAATTTGTATAATTTTGACAGGATATATTTTTATGGAGAGCAAAATCTTTTGGGATATTTAAAATTTAAGTTTATTTTTTATATAAAATTACATAAGAGTAAAGAAATTTGAATGTTTGTTCTTTTAACATTTACTTTATTTCCAACTTGTATAATTTAGACAGGATATATTTTTATGGAGAGCAAAATATTATAAGTTATTTAAGGTTTGAGTTGATTTATTCCGGAATAATATTCTGTCGACTAAATAAAAATTCCTTCTATTTAAAATTTAAATAGAACTTCAACATATACGATGTGTGTGTGTGTGTGTGTATGTATATATGTAGATATGTACAGTATGTATATATATGTTTATATATATATGTGTGTGTATGTATATATATATGTATTTGTGTGTATATATGTGTGTGTATGTATATGTATGTCTGTATATGTAGATATATATATGTATATATATGTGGATGTATGTGTATATATGTATGTATATATGTGTGTGTGTGTATATATATGTGTATATGTGTATATGTATGGATATATATATATATATATATATATATATATATATATATATATATGACAGCAACACTCATCACTCATGACAATGACAAAACAATTACATTGTCAATCATGTTACGTTATTATTAAAATGTTTCCTTTTCTTTTTACTTCTCTGCTGCCAAGCACGGGTATTTTGCTATATATATATATATATATATATATATATATATATATAGATAGATAGATAGATATGACAACAACACTCATATCAATGACAAAACAATTACATTAACAATCAAGTTACGTTATTTTTTTATTTTTCCTTTTCTTTTTCATAACTTCTTTAACACAGTACTTCTCCGCTGCGAAGCGCGGGTATTCTGCTAGTATTTCATAAGTCAAAGTGACAGCTTCATTTTCATATGTCTGTTTTTATTTAACATCTTTGTTCAAGAAATATTATTTTGTTAGTTTCTCCTTAAGTGCATCACTCAGCCTTTTTTGAATTTCAGGGGGTAGTTAAAGAGTCACTAAGAATGCATTGTATAAGGGAGCACTTGCCTGGAGACTCCACGATTCTGGTCATGAAGGCTTGCTTCTAAATTCAAGTGAACCACTATTACTCCTTTCTCTGAGATTAATGATTTGAACTGTGAACAAGTGTTGGTCTAGTTCTTTGAGTTCTGATTTTCTTGTAACACCTCATAGCTTTCCATTTGTCAATTCGATTGTCAGCCTTAGCATTGAATTATTGCGCATTTGTTAACAACTCCTGGCAAACCTTGTATTGATTACAATAATAGCAAAGTCCATCTGGTTTTTGATGGCAATCCACAGTCTCTTTAGAAACCAGATTGTTGAAATTTTTGTCTGCTGGTTGACTGAGCACTCATGTCAAGCATACCAGGTAAGGACTTGAAGGAAAATGAGAAACACAAAAGAAAATGATGCAGCAAAGAATTACTACAGTCTTAACACCATGCTTTGATTGAGAGGCAAGCTCAAAGAATAGATTTAGATGATTAATTTTATTATTAAACTAATCCTTCCAATTTTCATGTAGTACAGTGTTATTAGAACAGAAATGGGGTCATTTTTAGTGCCAATGCTTAAAAATGTTTTCTATTTAAACTAATTGTAACTTGGTGTTTGAGTTTTGAAAATTCACTTTTTAAAATGGGTTTTTCAGAAATGGACTAGCTTCTTCCTAAGGTGGGGAGCCTGCATCTCTCTCTTATTAGTGCCTGCCCCACTGAATCAAGGTTCAGTCATTAAGATGTCCATCTTATGCTGAATGTCACTGCTTTAAGTTGCAGTTACTTGTCTCATACTTTAGCGATTGTAATACAACTTACATGCAAAAAGAAGGAAGTCTGAATGATTTTAAGTTTGTAAGATTCTTTATTTGACCATATATAAAATGGAAGGTGACATGGTGGCACATTGGTAGCACTGCTGCCTTACAAAAAGAGACGGGGTTCAAGTCCAAGGGTTCTCCCTTGCTTATATTTTGCATGTGCTTCTAGTGTGCTGGTGAGTTTCCTCTGACAGTCCAAAATCACGCATGTTAGGTGGATTGGCAATACTAAATTGGCCCTGACGTGTATGCGTTTACCTGTCTAATGCTTGCTGGGATAGACTCCATCTTGCCTGCCTCAGATAAGAGGGTTTTACAAAAAAAATTGATATACATACACACACACGCACGCACGCGCACACACACACACACACATTTATATATATATATAAAATAAATATATATAAACAGGTAGACCCAATATTTACTTTACTTAACTACACTTAATATTTGATATTTTAAAAACTTCTACTTGAGTAGTTTGTTTATTGTAAATTTTCACTTTTGCTTGAGTAACTTTTCAGAAAGGCATCTCTACCTTTACTCGAGTATGGCTATTAAGTACTTTATGCAAAACAGCAACCAACCAGGAAACCATATTTCCAAGATATTATCATTGTGCATTCCATATCCCTGAACATTTTTATGCACCATCTGTTAATAATAATAATAATAATAATAATAATAATAATAATAATAATAATACATTTTATTTATCTGTTGGGTTTAATGCAAGGATTTGTACAGATAATGACATTTAAACTTAAGATGCAGTTTAACACTGTGCAGTTGATGACTTATAGCTTTGCATACCATTTTACTTTTACGTGATATCTATTTATGCATCACTGTCATGCATAACTCAAATGCAAACAGATTTTGATAAGTTTTCAGTCTTTGATTATAATAAGTAAATCCTTGTTCAAAGAAACTATCATTTCATTGAGTACAACTTCCATTTTTTATTGGAAACTACTCTAAAAGTTCTCTTTTCAAAAAAAAAATACAGGATTAAAAGATCCAATGATTTTGCTGATGATTACAGCTATAACAACGTATCTGATGAAGGTTTTACCATTTATGATAATGAAAATTCATTTTTTAACAAGTATTTGTTTTAGTAGATAGATAGATACTTTATTAATCCCAAGGAATTAATAGTAAACATACAAAGTATTTGTTTGAAATGTTTTTGAACAATGGAAGAAATTATCAAATCAACGCTGAGAAGATCTAACATGTCTTCTTGGTGATAACACCATCCATTATTTGAATTGTGTTTACTTCTGACAAATGAGTATTGATGTTAGTATTATTAGTTATTAAATTTGGAACACATTACATAGATGTATTACTGATAGGATTGGTTGTATTTGTTCTGTGATCCTTTAGTTTATTGTCAAAAGGCTACATTTGCTCAGAGATTGACATATGTAGAAAAAATGGAACTTTTACTGGTGAAGCTCTGACTTGTATAATGGAACATAGTACATGTGTTTTTAAAGTTTCAGCACGCATCAGTCAACTGATATTTAGTCAATAGTGAGTCATTAGTGGCATAGAAATACACGGGTTTCGTAATGTCAACTATTAAACCAGAGTTGTACAAGCTAATTTATTAATAAGCAAACTTCAGCTACGGTTCTATTATTTCTCTAAACCACACTGTTCTCCCCAAACATTAAACTATACACATTCAAGTATTTTTTGATTTGCAAAAATATTTACCTGTTTGCTCATTGTTCAAAATCTCTGAGTAGTAAGTCATATCATCTGTAAATGAAATATAATGAATACAGAATTACTAATTCCTCACTGTGTTTTTCATGCACATCTCCAATCTTAAGTCATCTTTAGTTTTTAATATAAAAATAATTTTAAGATCTAATTGAAGCTGCCAGACATTATGGTTCAAAATGCACTGCTTCATAATGCACTGGTAAAAGGCCAATAGCTTAGATTTAATCACATATTATAGGTTCTAATATCTCTGTTTGCTTATATATTGCTAGTCTCCAAGTTAATCTTCTAAACTGCATATGATCAATGCAACAGGATCCCAGGAGGATATTTTTCTTACTCATTCCATGCCTAATCAAAATAAAAGGACAACACGTTATTACTGAGGGAGGTTATGAAATGCACTAGTGTGACTTCATCCTGGAATACTGGGTGGAATACGTAGTCTCTATATTACAAAGCAGACATAGCAGCACTATAGAAGGTCCAGAGAATAGCAACTAGGTTAATTCCACAACTCTGAAGCATGAGCTGTGATGAAAGATTGAAAAAGCCGAACCTTATCTGTTTAGGTAAACAGAGATTACAAGATGACATGATAGAAGGGTTCAAAATTATGAAGGGAATCCACACAGTGGATGCCAGCTGTTATTTTAAAATAAGTTCTTCAAGAACACAGGGACACCGTTGAAAACTGGTTAAGGGTAAATTTGGCGTAAATGCTTGGAAGTTTTTCTTCACACAAAGAATCAGAGAGACACAGAACAAGTAACCCAATGCACTAGACATTACTATTTTGGAGACTTTTAAAACTTGATTCGATTTATGAAGATAAGTGAATAAACCTTAACAAGTTATTTGGATTGACTAGCCAGTTTTTGTCATAATTGTTCTAATATTTTCATGATGGTGTATAAACTGTAATCTAACAGGTCTTTAGGTCATTAAATCATTGTTTTCTGGAAAAAAATAGTGACTGTGTCAATTCTTAATGTGCCTTTTTAATAAGTAATTACCAAAATTAGCTCCAAAAGGTCGTACTTGAAAGCACAGATTATTTCTAAGAATGAGCCCCTAATACAAATGATACCAGGGCCATATAATTAAAAAGAATAAAATACCTTTTACAGGAGAAGGTTCTGCTGGTGAGCTGCCAAAAATAAAATTGAAAACTCTTTTAGTATTTAGCTCTTTAGGTACACTTTCTTAATTGGAATAAAATATAAATTAGCAGCATTTAGATGATAGTGAGATAATTTCTTGATAAGTGCTTGCATTAGGACTGTTTTGGCCCATTAATTTGTCCTAAGAAACCAACCAGTTATAAAAACGAAAATGTTTCCTAAATGTTAAATGATAGCAAAGGGAAAGGGAGGGGGCATACAACATTACATGATTGTACCTGTTTAATTTGGCACAGTTCTTTCTGAAAGCTTTTTTAAAAATGAAAATTCTGGTTAAATTGAAACATAATGAAAGCCAGAAGGGGAAAATGAGTTCAAGGTGTAAGTGTATTACAAAAACTATTACAAATGCTATCTGACCTCTCCAGCTCATTCTGTATGCAGCTACTTGTGTTGTAACGGTACAAACAACAGGAGAAAACAGGTCAAGGGTTGGGGGAATTCCCTATATAATCTCAGTGGTCCTGAGTGATTTGCTAGACTGATACCACGGTCAGAATTTATAATTACAAGCATTTGACAGAGAGAGTAGCCTCCACGGGTCTTTTATATTAACAAACAGGAAATGGACTTTAGTCTGGGAGGAAATGATGTCGATGTGTGAAGCCAGAATTTAGGTCATTGTTCTGGGGCCAATAGTGAAGTCATCAAAGAGGGACCAAAGGAGGAGTCTTCAGGGAAGCAGGAAGTGGTGCTATTGTGTGTTTGGAGGATGGAATGTATTTGTTAGTCTTCTGGTTTTCTGTAGGGGAAGAAAAAGGCATTAACACTCCAATTCAATCCTCAATCTTTTGTTCTTTCACGCTCATTTAGGCCCTTCGACTGCCCCCTAAGTGCACATGTGTGACAGTGTAAATTCTACCTATCTGATTTAATTGCCACAAGTTTGCAATTGCCACTAGGATCCACTTCAAACCTATACTCTTTACTATCACCTAAAGGCTCTTGCATGGCTAAGCTCCTCAATACCTCCAGTCTGAGCTCTCCTATATTTACATTGGAGATATTGAAATTTTACTTAAGCTTTCGCCCTCATGCTGTAAAATGGTCTGAACATCTTAGCTGTTCAATTCCTTTCAATTTTATTGCCCCAAGAAGAAAATTTGGTTTGTCACCAGGTTTTACAGAGACACCACAAAAAAAACAAATAAATAAAGAGCACAGACATCAAACATAAACTTAGTAAAAGTCTTCTTCTTCTTTCGGCTGCTCCCGTTAGGGGTTGCCACAGTGGATCATCTTCTTCCACATCTTTTTGTCCTCTGCATCTTGTTCTGTTACATCCATCACCTGCATGTCCTCTCTCACCACATCCATAAACCTTCGCTTAGGCCTTCCTCTTTTCCTCTTCCCTGGCAGCTCTATCCTTAGCATCCTTCTTCCAATATACCCAGCATCTCTCCTCTGCACATGTCCAAACCAAAGCAATCTCGCCTCTCTGACTTTGTCTTCCAACAGTCCAACTTGAGCTTTTATAATCCTATCCATCCTCATCTCACCCAATGAAAATCTTAGCATCTGTAACTCTGCCACCTCCAGTTCTGTCTCCTGCTTTCTGGTCAATGCCACCATCTCCAACCCATATAACATAGCTGGTCTCACTACCGTCCTGTAGACCTTCCCTTTCACTCTTTCTGATATCTGTCTGTCACAAATTCTCCTGACACTCTTCTCTACCCATTCCACCCTGCCTGCACTCCCTTATTCACTTCTCTTCCACAATCCCCATTACTCTGTGCTATGTTAGGTAATTTGAGGCTGATATTCAATGACAAACACTGAGGCCAGACGTTAACTGCACAGTAGTCTTTTACTAAGAACGTTCTCTGTAACCGCTTGTCCAAGATCCCTCTTAACCCCACTCTGGCGCCCCCTTCTGCCTGGGAATACTACCAATCATTGTTACATTTATTTCAATACATAACACTCTGTACTGTTGATCCCAAGTATTTAAACTCATCCACCTTCGCCAACTCTACTCCCTGCATCCTCACCATTCCACTGACCTCCCTCTCATTTACACACATGTATTCTGTCTTGTTCCTACTAACCTTCATTCCTCTCCTCTCTAGAGCATATCTCTACCTCTCCAGGATCTCCTCAGCCTGCTTCCTACTATTGCTACAGATCAAAATCTCATCAGCAAATATCATAGTCCACAGGGACTCCTGTCTAATCTCATCTGTCAACCTGTCCATCATCATTGCAAATAAGAAAGGGCTCAGAGCTGATCCCTGATGTAATCCCACCTCCAACTTACCGCAGACCTTACCACTGTCACACTTCCCTCGTACATATCCTGTACAACTCTTCTCTGCCACTCCCGACTTCCTCATACGATACCACAGCTCCTCTCGAGGCACCCTGTCATATGCTTTCTCCAGGTCCACAAAGATGCAATGCAACTCCTTCTGGCCTTCTCTAAACTTCTCCATGAACATCCTCAGAGCAAACATTGCATCTGTGGTGCTCTTTATTGGCATGAAACCATACTGCTGCTCACTAATCATCACCTCACTTCTTAACCTAGCTTCCACTACTCTTTCCCATAACTTCATGCTGTGGGTCATCAATTTTATTCCCCTGTAGTTACTGTAGTCCTACACATCCCCCTTATTCTTAAATATCGGCACCAGTACACTTCTCCACTACTCAGGAATCCTCTCACTTTCCAAGATTCCATTAAACAATCTGGTTAAAAACTCCACCTCCATGCTTCCATAGGTATGTCATCTGGACCAACGGCTTTTCCATTTTTCATCCTCTTCATAGCTGTCCTTACTTCCTCCTTGCTAATCTGTTGCACTTCCTGATTTACTATCTCCACATCATCCAACCTCTTCTCTCTCTCGTTCTCTTCATTCATCAGCCTCCCAAAGTACACTTTCCATCTGCTCAACACACTCTCCTCACTTGTGAGTACGTTTCCATCTTTATCCTTTATTACCCTAACCTGCTGCACATCTTTCCCAGCTCGGTCCCTCTGTCTAGCCAATTGGTACAAGTCTTTTTCTCCCTCCTTAGTGTCCAACGTCTCATATAACTCATCATACACCTTCTCTTTAGCCTTTGCCACCTCTCTCTTCACCTTGTGCCTTATCTCCTTGTACTCTTGTCTACTTTCTGCATCTCTCTGACTATCCCACTTATTCTTTGCCATCCTCTTCCTCCGTATACTCTCCTGTATTTCCTCATTCCACCACTAGGTTTCCTTTTCCTCCTTCCTCTTTCCAGATGTCACACCAAGCACCCTTCTTGCTGTCACCCTTACTACATCTGCTGTAGTTTCCCAGGTGTCTGGTAACTCTTCACTGCCACCCAGTGCCTGTCTCACCTCCTCCCTAAACTCAACCTTGCAGTCTTCTTTTTTCAACTTCCACCATTTGATCCTTGGCTCTGCCCTCATTCTCTTCCTCTTCTTGATCTCCAACGTCATCCTACAGACCACCATCCTATGCTGCTTAACTACACCTTCCCCGGCACCACTTTGCAGTCTTCAATCTCCTTCAGATCAACTCTTCTGCACAGGATGTAATCTACCTGTGTGCATCTTCCTCCACTCTTGTACGAAATCCTATGTTCCTCCCTCTTCTTAAAATACGTATTCACCACAGCCATGTCCATCCTTTTGGCAAAATCGACTATCCTCTGACCTTCTTCATTCCTCTCCTTGACACCATACCTACCCATCACCTCCTTGTCTCCACTGTTCCCTTCACCAACATGCCCATTGAAATCCGCTCCAATCACCACTTTCTGTCCCTTGGGTACACTGTTCATCACTTCATCCAACTCACTCCAAAAATCTTCTTTCTCACCCATTGCACACCCAACTTGCGGTGCATATGCACTAACAACATTCATCATTACACCTCCAATTTCCAGCTTCATAATCATTACTCTGCCTGACATTCTTTTCACCTACAAAAAACTCTTGACATACTGTTCCTTCAGAATAACTCCTACCCCATTTCTCCTCCCATCCACACCATGACAGAATAATTTGAATCCACCCGGCCTTACTCCCCTTCCATTTAGTCTCTTGCATGCACAATATACCGGTATCAACCTTCCTTCTCTCCATCATATCTGCTAACACTTTCCCCTTACCAGTCATTGCCAACATTCAAAGTTCCTATTCTCAGTTCCACTCTCTTTACTTTCCTCCTCTCCTCCTGCCTCCGGGCATGTCTCCCCTCTCTTCTTCTCCTTCTTCTTCTTCTTCGGCCAACAGTAGCCCAATTTCCGCCAGCACCCTGTTGGCTAACAGTACTGGTGGCAGTCGTTGTTAACCTGGGGCTCGACCGATCCGGCATGGAAATTTGTATTGTTGTCCGCATATTGATTTGGCAAACATTTACACCGGATGCCCTTCCTGACGTAACCCTGCCCGGCTTGGGACCAGCACGAAGAAACACATTGGTTTGTGCATCCCCTGTGGCTGGGTACAGTAACTAAATATAGTAGTAAGCATAATACTTCTGGTATAACATTAAATCATACATATTACATGTAAAAAAATTAAACCAACAATAAAACATAATGATGGGTGCAAATGATAACTGTTTATCCCATGATTTAAATCTGTGGATGTAAAGTTGAACTTACTAGTAGATTAATAACTGATATGAAGAAGTATTTGAACCAGTTGCTTTTTATTTCTTGGAACCTTGAACCTGTGACCTGATTGCAATAAGTGGAATTAAGAATATAGAGGGTAAGTTCTGTCTGAGAGAATCCCCTATGCTTCTCATAATACTTCTTGTTTTCAGTCTACTGTTATTTGGGCACTTGTTGAAGCTCTGGAATATACTGTTAATATGTACAGTATGTGTCAACAAAATATCTTGAGATAGCGCAGGCCTCCTCAGCCCTGAACTCTGCTCTGGACTTGCACTGCTCATCGTTACTCTACTGCATCAAATGTCATCTAGCTGTGCTTTGGTTGCATGGTTAATTTCTTATTCAGAAAATGAATGAAAAATACTGAGACCCTTTCACCTTGTAATACTCCATGGACACTGGGGGGTGGTTGATCATAAGGCCCCACACTGCTCATTTCTTGAATTGTATTGGTTATTTTTCATCAGCTTACTTTAACCCATCACATACCATTCTCTACAAAATGACTAGCAAATCTCCTTGATTGAATTATTGGCCACTGTACTGCAAAGGTTCAGCAACTTTAGTCTTGAACAGTTATTCTGCCTGTCAATTTTTTTTTTCAAGACAATTCTTGATTTAAGGTTACTTTATACTGTTAATTGAGTTTCTTCAGTTAATTGGAAAGTGTGGCCAGAGGAAAAATTAATCACTACTATGCCATGACCTGTGCACCCGTTAGTTTTAATTGTCATGAATCCTGTTATTTTCCTATTCTTAATCATTCATGGTTATTTTTGAAAAATAAATATATCTGTGTGAGTTATTGCCACCATTTTGCATTTCTTTTTTGTGGTCTTGACAATGTTGTGCTTAACAATGATATTGGCTGCTAACCATGTAATTGCGTGCAATGTAACATGTGACATCATCACACTTCCTGTATTTAAGATGGTTTTTAGATTATTCAAACAAATGACCATGCATGTTACATTTTTGTTTTTAGTTTGATAATTTTGTTTGTTAGTTTGGCCATTTAGATTTTGGCTCCCTTTCTGAGAACTGATTTTGTCCTAGTGTTTTGGTTTTATTTTGCACTTACAAATAATGAACTTCTTTCTACATTGTGATGGCAGGTATTCCTGCTTCTTTTCACCCAACATTTCCTGGTCTGCTTTTTTCTCCATTTCTCCCCTGGACAAGTACAGCACATTCTGACTTTCTCAATAGTTATAAACAAACCCCACAAACTTTACTTTACCTTGAGTTCAGCAAAATCACAGAAATATTCAGGAAATTTGCTGAACTCCGTGAAATGCATTGAAGTCAATGGGGGAGTGAGGAACTAAACTAGTTTAGAGTGAATTATAATGGTGTGGTGATCTTTAAAGTGTCTCTGAGAGATAGGGAAAAGTCTGCCAACTTTATGCTGTACCTATTATTGTGGCCAAATATGTGATCTGAGCTGTGAGGCCACATTGCTAACCACTGCACCACCATTTCTCAAACAACAAAAGAAACAGACAAAAGGAATACCACAAACAAAATACATCAACACAAACTAGCGATATGTAAATAAAATAACATATCGATCATAGGTTTATTTTGGGATCATAGCTGGGCACATGGTTAATTATGCATGCTAATTAACCAAGCATTGCTACACTGCCACCACACATGGATTAGTGTTATACATCATGTAGCAGTACTCATACTATTCTCACGGCCAGCTAATGTACTCCTAAACACGATCCCCATGCAACCTGACAGAGCTTGAGCAGTTTTGCAAAAAATGAATGGGAAAAAATCAATGAGTCCAGATGTACAAACCTGACAGAGACCCGTGCACACAGACTTAAGGCTGTCATGGCTGTCAAAGGCGCATCTATTAAAAGCTGACTTGATGGAGGTGAATACTTATGAGATCAATTATTTTGTGTTTTATGTTTTCTATTAGTTTAGATCACTTTGCAGAAATCTGTTTTCACTTTGACTAAAGAGCCTTAAAAGACATCCACAATAAACCAATGTTGTATAACAGTAAAATGTGAAAACTCCCAAGGAGGAGAATACTTTTTTAAAGGCAATATATGTGGGCAGCACTGAGATTTTTATATTTATATGATATCCAGGGAGATTTCCCTTGCTTCTGACTATCCTATATTGAGGATTGGGCATTTAAACACATCCAGAAGCTACAAATAAAGGAACACTCTGTGTGCCACTGTGTCCTAGCAAACAGTTTCTGGTATTCTCACACCTACAGTATGTAGTGCAAAAGAGGAGAAACACATTTTGTATGATTATTTTTCTAACTGGGTGGAACTCTGGCCCAGTAATTAGTGTTGTTTCCTCACTCTTTCAGATTTAAGTATGTCCATATCTCTTTGTGTACAATTTGCTCATTCTCCCTGTGTCTTTGTGGGTTTTTTCCTCCAGCGGTGTCCTCTTAGTCTAAGATTGTTTCCTGCTTTTCTAGTAATGCTGTTAGAATAGGCTCTGTCTGCCCAGCACAAGCCTGATTTGTAGTTAACTTAGTTCATAAAATTGCTAGTTGAAAAGAGGAGTGTGCGTATGCAAGGATGTCTACACTTATTCCTGCTGCCCTGCAAGCCCAGCAAAATCATAAAGTTTGAAATCTCTGCCACACACTTTTGTGCAAATTATAGTAACCAATAATGGTCAGATGACTGGTATTAGTTGTTCTTTTGTTATGCTACCTGACAGGTGTGAAATTGCCTAACAATAGATTCATGGCATTCTTATTTGAAAATGTTAAATTAAAATAAAACAAGAATTTAACATTTTTATTTAAATAAAATTGATAAATTAAAAAATGTCATATACTCTCCCACCCTTTAATAGTGTATGCTATCATAAGTAGCAATTAATTGATCAGATGTAAATTCTTACCTTGATGCTTTTTTTGCCCCTGTAAATTATGAATGTTAGAAAGACATTAGTCTCACACAAACACACACAGCTTACCTAATATAACAGAAGAATGCTAATCAACAGCAAGATGTAAGAGCACTGTCTTTTAGAACTGATCATAAATACACTTTTGATAACTAGATTTAAGAAACTGCCACACCCAACAAGTTACTTTTGTAAGTTGTAAGTGTTATATGATTAGTAGGTAAACAGTGAGTAGCAGATGTTCAGGAAGACTTATAAACTGAATGGCAACAGGCCATTGGAAACATAGGCCTTGTAAAGTCAATGAATGCTTAATACATTTGTATTTGAAAATGTATTTGATCACCAATATAATATGACTAGGTGGGCTGTTGTTAAAACTTTTTGTAGCACAATGCCCTTTTTGGTATGTTACCAGTTAGTGGGACCTACTAGCCTGATAAAAATTGCTATGAAAGCAGCATTTTATAATATATGGTATTTCATACAGTAGATAAGCTGTAAAAAGCTCTCAGCCTTGCAACTGTACATAAAAAAGACAGTCCTACATGTAGCACAGACCCCCAAAAATGTATACTGCTCTATGTTACTGGTCTATCTCTTTAGTTAGAGTATTTACTCACTCGTTTTAGTTCTAAAGAATATTTGTTGGCAACAATCCGATGTATGTTTTAGTATTTTAATCAATATAATGGCACCACATTGTCCTGTGGTAGTAATCTCAGCCATCAAACTCTAGAACTTTAGGTGAGATTACTGTGTTTTCATCAATTGCTTTACTCTTACAGCTGTGCTGAGATGTCCCAGAAGCTAAGCAGATGTCACATTACATTGGTGAGTTTGAGAATTCCAGGAAAAAAAACTGTCAAAGTATTCAAAGACTCAACAAAAAAGGATTTGTGGGTGGACTGGCTACAGACTGTACTCTAAATTTTAGTAACAGATATAAAACTGCTCTAAACATTGCATCATCCTTTAATTTGCTTTGACATGTGCACCACGTCCACTTGTACTTGAGTTTCCAGGCAATAAATTCATTTAAATGTGGATATTTTGGCATCACTCTGCAACATTCAAAATAATCAAAACCTACACAAGAGGCTTACCTTTAAACTTCCAGTAGACTAAGCAAGCCAACAGCAAAAAAATTAATATGAAAACTGTAAGTATTATGAAAACTGGATGATGAATTCCAACATAAACTGTTTTTTGTTGTGTTCCAAATTGGTTTGTAGCATTGCAAATGTACTGTTGACCAGTTGGATTTTGAATCTCTCCCCTTATTTGAAATTCATTTGCCTTGTGGATGGTTAGGTTCTCAGCCTGATATTCCTGCCCTGTCTGTGCCAAGTTGAAGTTCAATGTCAGACTGGGCAGTGGGTTTCCTTCAGCCAGGCAAACAACTTCTGTAGGTCTGAAAAACCTATAAGTAACGTCCAATTTCAAAATTTCAGGAGATCCTGGAAAAATAAGAGAATCAGAAGGTGAAGGGGAAATAAATCAAGTGAGATATTATGAGTTTCCATTTTTTGAATCAAACAAGCTGGGCTTTTGATTACTAACAAAACCAGTATTATGAACTGAATATTTAGCTGTGTATCAAATGCAAAAAGTTGTATTAACAACAATCTATCGATGAGTCTTTATGAAGGTGCATGACTTCAACCAGGGCACTTTAGATGGAACAAACTTCTAATGGCAGGTTAATTTTGTGGACAAAACAAGCTGGACATGCTGTATTCAAATGTTAAGGCCTTTAAATGTACATCTGGACAGGTTTGGCCATCTTTCTGCCACTTACACACCTGTTATGGACAGCAGGAGCTCTCTATTATCTAAGCTACAAGTTCTTATGTGTGTTTGGGGGGTTGCTGTTAGTTTAATATAATGTTTATGTATTCTGTAAAGTTTTAATTTCACCTTGGAGGGATATCTATCTATCTATCTATCTATCTATCTATCTATCTATCTATCTATCTATCTATCTATCTATCTACAACAACAACAACATGTATTTATATAGTACATTTTCATACAAAAATAGCTCAAAGTGCTTTACATAATGAAGAATAGAAAAATAAAAGACACAGTAAGAAAAATAAGTCAACATTAATTAACATAGAATAAGAGTAAGGTCCGATGGCCAGGGAGGACAGAAAAAAAAAAAAAAACTCCAGACGGCTGGAGAAAAAAATAAAATCTGCAGGGGTTCCAGGCCACGAGACTACCCAGTCCCCTCTGGGCATTCTACCTAACATAAATGAAACAGTCCTCTTTGTATTTAGGGTTCTCACGGAAGGACTTGATGATGATGGTCATGTAGACTTCTGGCTTTTAGTCCATCAATGTAGGAACATCATGATGCTTTGAGTAGATGGTGGTGGCGCAGTCTATCTATCTATCTATCTATCTATCTATCTATCTATCTATCTATCT
>JANRMT010062822.1:15798250-15818492 GCA_026402145.1 Polypterus bichir lapradei
CGTTATTTAATGTTAGCTAAGACCCGGCACTTAAAAGTTTCTCGCTACAGCAAGTTTAACTCCGTTACAAAGTGATCCAAAGTCTCGTTTATACCTCGTGTCTTCTCATTAAACTTGTATTCGGCGCTCTTTGGGGGCTCTTCCTTCTTTTCTAGGTACTGCGGTCACAGTCAGTTCACGTGATTACGTGGGAGGCGTGATGATGTCACACGCAGCTCCGCCCCCCACGGCCATCGGGCTAACGTCCATTACAGTATATGGAGAAAAATAGGTTCCAATTATGACCATTAGGCGTAGAATTTCAAAATGAAACCTGCCCAACTTTTGTAAGTAAGCTGTAAGGAATAAGCCTGCCAAATTTCAGCCTTCTACCCACACGGGAAGTTGGAGAATTAGTGATGAGTGAGTGAGTGAGTGAGTCAGTCAGTGAGTCAGTGAGTGAGTGAGTCAGTGAGGGCTTTGCCTTTTATTAGTATAGATCAAAAGTGCTTTTATTTCTTGCTACTGCTAAAACTTGAACCCAACCTATCCATCTACTTTATAATGCAGTTTACACTCCATTTTGGTGAAGGTATGAAAAACCGAGTCCTGTGCAGCATTAAGATGGAAAGAAAAGATTTTTTTAAGCTAGTGTTCCTCTGCAGCTGAGAAAAAAAGAATGGATGGATGATCTTATACATGGAGTGATGCCACTCATTATGCAAACATAACATTATACCAATCACTGACCATTTTTGTTTAGCAGATGTTAATTGACACAATGTGAGTGAGTGTGGATTCAGGTGACACCTTTCTCTGTGATAGGCTGGTGACCCTCCCAGAGATGCTTCCCAGGTTGCACACTGTTGAAAATCTGGGTCCTTAGTACTTTGTACACATTTCAAGGGACTCTAATTTTTATTCAATCATCTGGATATACTGTAGATTTTTACTTTTGAATGGACAAATACAGGTACCTGCTGTATATCAGATGTATGCCTGCACTTGATGACTGGGTGCATAGTTTAGCTCTGATGAGATTTAGATTTTAACAAAGTTCTGCCTCTGGATTAGGTCTATTGTACTGTTAAAACACATTATGAACACTTTCTCTATACGTATTCCCATATGACAGAAGTGCATGTGCAGAAAATTAGATTATTTTATATTAAATATGTCTAATAAGGCAAATTTCATGTTTTCTTGTGTAAACACAACTAAACAAGCTAAGAACATTTTAAACCTAAGAGTTTATATCTACGGAATGGGGTCTGCACCTCTCTTTCTTCGGATCATCTCTACAATTTCTGAAACTCTCTATCCTCTACCTCGAGATCTGTAGCATCATTATACACCCATCTGTGCAAGGCCTCATATCGACATTTACCAATTCTCTGTGCTTGACAGCAGGACCTTTGCTCAGAACCCCCACCTTCTTTAAAATCTATTTTAGTAGTATTTTTTTTTCATCTAAGAACCCCATCTTCAAAATAGTCAGTTTAGGATTGTTCATTGTACTTATTTTACTCCCAGAAAGCATTTTGCTATGGTTTTGTACAATGATCTCTATTGTCTATTCTGCCAGGCGAACATCACAGGTACTTTATTGCATTTGTTTTGGGAGTGCCCCCAAGTCTCAGCTTTGTAGTTGTCTGTTGCTAAATTTCTGTCTACTGTTTTTCACATTAATATCCCTTCCCTTCCTCAAATTTTTATCTTACTGGACCTGTCATCTCTCTCTCACTTTTATCCAGCTGAGGCTGTTTTGTCTAGGCTTAACAGGTGCGAAAACTTTCTTAGCTTCTCATTGGAAACCTCAGGTTTATATTTATTGCATTCAATTTGAAGTAGGAAGTCGAAAATTCCTAGTTGGAATTTTCAATAGGAATGTTCCCTTAAGTTGGACTTCCATCTTGGAAACTCGATGCTGGTGTGTCAAGCCCAAGTTTGTCCAACTTCAGATCATAATGTCAATCCGAAATGGCAACGTACACCGCCCGCATGTATGGCAACTTTTGTGAAAGCTGTAGTATTATACCAGGGGTGTCCAGCTCCAGTCTTGGTAGGCATAAGTGGCTGCAGGTTTTCATACCAACCCTTTCCTAATCGGTGAGCAGTTTTCACTGCTAATTAACTCCTTTTCCCTTCATTTTAATTTTTAAGGATTCAGTCCTCAGAATTGATTAATTGCTTCATTAAATGGCAGCCAAACAGAAATGAGATGTGAAACAAACCAACAGATGACCAGCTAAATTGGAATGTCAAACTCACAGCCAATTTCACTCCAATCAGTTTCTTAATGAGAAGCCAATTCTTGCTGTTAATTAAAGCTATTATTGAATATCATGACTTGTTGCTACTCTCATTCTGCCACAGTAGACTGCTGATTTTCTGTTTTTTCTAAGATCACCATCAGGATGTTTTGGTGACCTTAGCAGACGAACATGACAGAGACCTTCACCTTTCTTTATTTTCAGGTTAGCTGGTCATGTGGCAAATTGTTTTGTGTCTCAATATTGTCCAGATGCTCATTAAGGAAAAAGAAACAATTAAGAGGTCTGAGTCATGTCAATTAAAAACTAAGGCAAAACAAGTTAATCAGCAGCAAAAACAGCTCACTAAGTAAGACGATGGTTAGAATGAAAATCTGCAGTCACTGTGGCCCACCAGGACCGAAGTTGGACACACCTGTATTATATTGTTTATTAGGACTTCTGTCTATTTGTGTTTCGTTAACTAAGTCGTACACACAGTACTGTTCAACTTCTATCTGTGGATGTGTTGCTATGGTGTTTGGATGTGCAAACTACCACGCGGTGCATTATATTTAAATGCTATTTTTTCTGATGGAGCAAGCTCAATAAAAGATTTCTTCTGGACACGTCCATATTGGTTTTTTGAATGTTTTACTAGAACATGATCAACTCGGGTCTAATGTCGTTCCCAGCTCTAATATCTGACTTCTGAGGTAAATGTAATGAAGAATCTCCTTTGTATCTTGACAAGCCTCATTTTTCAATCTTACTTTCGTAGACGTCTTAGTGACGAGGAGCAATGATTCATCCTCTTCATATATTACAAAGTGGTGTGATCTTAAAGAAATTCTGCGGAGCCAGATGACCACTGATTATCGTCACTGTTCAACTCCTGTCTGGGGCCTAATGTTTGGGCTGCATTTTCCTCCTAGGTTTTGCCTGGCTGTTTTCTTTTACCTTTTGAAAAAGGCAAATTTTGTGGGTGGGTGAGGGTGGGGTTGTATTTTTACTGTTATTACTGCATTTACAATCATTTTCTTTTGACTGTTTATTTTTTAGGACCCTGTTGATGTCCTTAATTCTATTTCTCATTATGTTATTTAAACTTGTTATGTTATTTAAAAATGTGCAGAATTGGGTCTGGAGCAAGAATCAAAACCTCAAAGATGTGGCAGAATAAACACAGGAAATGCAATACATTGCTGAAATAAACCAATCATGATTGTAAAATAACACAATTGAAATTAAAAAATGAGTGTTGGAAATAAGCTTTCACAGTGTTCAGGACAAAATCAACTTCTTTACAAAAACAATGATATCTATCTATCTATCTATCTATCTGATAAACACTTCACAGTAAGGGTATGCATGTATTGTACTGGGCTTTTACAAGAAGCAATTCACAGTCAGCAAGGAGCAATTAAAATGTTGCAGAAAAGAATGACAAATTTATGAGAGGCACTGTATATTACATAAACCACTGCTGACAACTTAAACTGAATCAGCTGTAAAGGGTCAGACAAGCAAACACAGGGTGATTTGTGGCCAAACTGGCTCATTGTAAAATCCATTGTGTTATGTTCTAGAACAAGGCAGCTAGGTGGTGCAGTGGTTAGCTATGCTACCTCAAAGATCCTCCTCCTGTGTGGAGTCGGCACATTTTTTCCAAGTCGTTTCTTTAATTTGCACAGAATGTCCTCCCACATTCAAAGTCAGTACATTTTACATTAATTGATATTGTAAAGCGTGAGTGAGTGGGCCCTGCAGTGGGCTGCCGTCCATTCTGAGACTGATTCTTGTGTTATGCTAAATGCTTTGGAGGTAAGCTTTGGCTCTATTGGATCCAGAATGGGATTAAAATGTCCTGAGAATGATAAATATATCTTTAAAACTCACAGATACTAAGCAAGACAGCCACAATTCACAAATTACTTATTTTCATTTCAAAATAAATGGATGCATTACCAACAGATAAGCACATGGTGATACCTAATAATCCAACTGTAATTCTAGTATCAGTCCTCTCTGTCTGCTTTGAGTGGTAGTGTACTCTTCAAGCAGATTGTTCAGTCAAGTGGCTAAAGGAACATAATGTCCTGTACCAGTTAACTGAATTATAAACAGGAAAGGTGACTGAGAAAAGCTGGATATTTGGAAGAAGTATATTTCTGATTATGTGCATATGGATACTTTCACAGTGAAATCTTCATTGAGCAGTTTTAAATCTTTCCTTTCTTTTATTATAAATAAAAAATATACTGTATTACCTTGAACTGTTAGGTTGGTTGGTTCTGTAAATGTCCAGGATTTTGATTTGTCATCAGGAAACTCCAGACGGAAGTAATATAGCCCCGTATCTGATAACTGCAGATCTTTTAGCAGCACTGAGCCATTTTGGTCAAAGACGTTTCCTATTAACTGAAATCGGTTGTCCTTGTTTTTGCTGCATGTTCTTGTGTTTGCTGAACAGTTTAACAAGATTTCTGTAAACTTTAATGAATGATTGTTTTTTACCAATAAAATATTTAGCTTTTCACCTGTTGCCAATGGCTCATATGTAAAATTAGATGGCAGCACAGCAGAATTTCCCTTCTTTTCAGTGACAGTATCATGAGCTTTATGTTTGCCTATAAAGAAATAAGAAATTAAAATCTTCATGGTTTCAGTACCCATAAACAATCACAGTACTTTGCTGTTTTCTTTAAATATTTACATCCAGAAAAACAATTTTCAAAAACCTACCAATCCATTAGAAACTTGCTAGGAAATTGATATTTGCAGAATCTTCTGTTGGTTTCTTGTCAATGCTAAGTGGTACTCTTAGTCTAAGTGAATTATCCAGTGGCCCTCATTGGTGGCTTTCATAGGTATAAGACTTTAGATCAGCTTGTTCCAAATTTTTAAATAGTGTGAGGTTACCTAACATCATAGAATTATAAAATACAGTATATATAAAAAAATATTGCAACAAAAACCCAGTATGCAAGTCTTACCTGGAACTAAATAGAGTTCCAAAAGCATATGAAAATAAAATGTAAATAATACTCGTAAAATTGAAAAACTGCAAATAACATACAAGAAATAAAAGTAATGAATAAATATATTTTCCAGATTTTTCATTTTTGATTTGCTTGCTCAATTTTCAGTTGCTATTCAACTATTCAGCTGTACTTATTTCACAATGCTGAATCCTGCTTAAACAGCCTCTAAAGTGATCCATGGTTTATAATGTCTCCATGTTCTCAGTTCTGTCCCATGTACAATTCCTCTGTTGCCATGCCTTTCTATCTCTGCCCATGACCCCTTACTAAGGCCGATGTCTTGAAAGAATTCTTTTCTGCAGCTTCCTTCACAATTACAGGGTTTACCACTACTGGTGACCCATATCTATATGTATTGGGGCTTTGGGGCTCCAGTATTACAGTAATTCCTATGTTTCCAACAGACCAGTATTAAACTTCTGCTTCTCCTATCCTTATGTAATTCTTCTGTCTCTGGCTTTACGATAAGCACCAGAAAAAGAAAGCAAAAGTAAAGGAGCAAAACTGTATTTTATCAGTAAAATTGGAAATTATTTTATGTGAAGGTAAAACAAGCTGTCAGCACATTTTTAAAGCATTTTAGAAGATTTCTCAAAACAGATTTAATTGAGACAATAATTTTCAAGGCAAGTACATACTGTGTATGTTAGTGGCTGTTGTAAATAGTAAATATAAATGGTTTGCTTTTTTTAAAGTTAAAGTGCCAATACATGTTGGCCAATTTGAGATAGAGCTATAATAAAAAGTACTACGTCCCATGCATGTAAAATGAACCAACCACTCTGAAGATAATCTGGGAATGTTTATGTGGTGATCTTTTGCATTACTAGTGAGGACAAGGCCTGAAGATTTCGGTTTCAAAAAGGTTTTGGTGGTTCAAATCTCAAGATTTACAAGAAGAGAAGGAGAAGAAAAGAGGGCGCATTTAGGCTTTGCAGAAGAGCAGGAGGTATTAACATCACCACATCAGAGAGCCAGAGAAAAAGGAACCTAGCTGTTCATTTAAAGGTGAAACAGGAAGAATTGGCAGGTGGTCATTACAATCCAGTCAAGTTCCTAAAATGCAGTATACAGTCCCTGACTAGGATGAGGTGATGCCATGTTATTCCTTGGCACTTGTGCCACTATTTATCAAGCATATCAGAATTATTCCTAGGAATTAAACTAAAAATCTGACTAGGGTAAGAATTTGTCCTACCCTAGAGTAGGGCATGACAAGTAGTTACGAAGCATCCTAAGCTAACTCCCAGCATAGAGTAGGAGGTCACATTTGAGAATGAATGACATCACAATTTTAAGGCACCAAGCCTCAAAATGGCATTGTTGTGTCCATGGAAATCATGATGATGCTTTGTAGCTTTCTGATAATAATGCTAAGGTTTCACCAAACAAATAACAATAATAATAATAATGATAGGAAACTGATCATGTTCAAATAATAGGTTTAATAATAAAATAATAATACATTTTATTTATTTGTAGGTACCTTTCTAAACACTCAAGGATACAGAACAATAGACAAAGCACAGATTATAAACAAAAGTAAAATACAGAAGTTAAAATCAGACAGAGCAATTGTAATCAAGAGAAAAAGCAGTCTTAAACAAATGAGTTTTAAGTTTAGATTTGAAAAGTGAAAATGATTCAATATTTCTAAGCTCAGGTGCTAGTGAGTTCCAAAGCTAGGGAGCAGAGCAACTGAATGCTCTGCTCCCCATAGTGGTAAGACAGACGAAGGGGACAGTCAAGTGGATGGAGGAAGAGGATCTAAGGGTACGGGAGGAAATGGCAACATGGAGGATGTCGGACAGATATGGAGGGGCAAGGATGTGGATAGCCTTAAAAGTTAGTAGGAGAATTTTGAATTGAATGCAGAACTTAACTGGAAGCCAATGAAGCTGCTGCAAAACGGGAATGATGTGATCAATAGAGGGGGTTCTAGTAATGATGCGGGCAGCTGAATTCTGGACTAGTTGAAGCTTATAAAGAGATTTGCGAGAAAGACCAAAGAAAAGGGAATTGCAATAATCCAGACGAGAAGTGACAAGGCTATGAACGAGGATAGCAGTGGTGTGGGGAGTGAAGGAGGGGCGAATACGATTAATGTTACACAGGTGGAAATATGCAGACCGGGAGATGTTATTGATGTGGGACTGAAAGGATAAAGTACTGTCAAGGATGACACCCAGACTCTTAACCTGTAGGGAAGGGGAGACAGAGGAATTATCAATAACAAATGAAAAATGATCAGTTTTGGGTAATGTTGATTTTGTACCAATTGTACCAATGTGGAGAACTTTAGTTTTGTCACTATTTAATTTAAGAAAGTTTGAAGAAAGCCAGGATTTGATTTCTGCTATGCAATCAGTAAGGGAGGAGGGTGGAAAGGAAGCAATAGGTTTGCTAATGAGATAGATCTGGGTGTCATCAGCATAACAGTGGAAGCTAATGTTATATTTACGAAAGATATTGCCAAGAGGAAGGAGGTAAATAATGAAAAGGAGGGACCACAGGACAGAGCCCTGGGGCACACCTGAAGTAACAGTGGTGGGCTGGTATTAAGATGAACAAAATGAGTGCGGCCTGAGATGTAGGATCTGAACCAGTCTAGTGGAATGTGGGTAATGCCAATCGAAGATAATCTATTGAGAAGAGTAGTGTGACAAATAGTGTCAAAGGCTGCACTCAGATCAAGAAGGATGAGAATAATAATTAAACCAGAATCAGCTGCCATAAGGAGGTCATTAGTAATTTTTATAAGTGCCGTTTCTGTACTGTGGAGGTGACGAAAACCAGACTGGAACTGTTCATAGAGATTATTTTGAGATAAATAAGAATGAAGTTGAATAGCCACTATTTTTTCAAGAATTTTGGAAATGAAGGGGAGATTTGAAATAGGACAACAATTACTGAAATTAGTCGGATCGGCACCAGGTTTTTTCAGTATTGGTGTTATTGCAGCAGTTTTAAAAGATGAAGGAAACAGTACCAGTAGTGAGAGAAGAATGAATTATGACAGAGATAAAGGGGATCAGAGAGGAGAGGCAGGCTTTGACCAGAACTGTAGTGAGTGGGCCCAGTCAACAGGTGGATGGCTTAGACTTACAGACAAGATCTGAGATTTCTGAGAAGGTAGGAAGCTGAAAAGAGGAAAATGAGTGAGTTGGTGGGTGAAATTCAAATGTAGTACGGGGGGAATCTGTACAGAGAGACTGGTGAATCTTCTGGATTTTTTCATTAAAAAGGACATAAGGGAATTGCAAAATTCAGTTGAGTAAAGGTGAGAAGGTAAAGAATCCGGGGTCTGTGTGATATTGTTAAGTAGTGAAAACAATGACTTGGTGTTTCCTTCATTGGAAGAAATAATGAGAGTATAATACCAGGGAGCAGAAAAGGAGAAAGAAACAGATCTAGTTTTTAATGGAGCGACAGAGTTAAGAATACCATTTAGTCTAGTGTTATAGTGTGAGACCAGTTCTTCAGGAGTGGATAAATTATCAGTGCATATAAGGGAATTAATATTAGAGGAAAGAGACTCAAAGTTAATATTCTTAATATTGCAGAAAGACATGAGATGGGAAAGCTTAGTGTTGGAAATTCAAGATTAACATTGAATGAAATAAGAAAGTGATCAGTTATGGGGAGTTCATCTGCAGTACAATCAAGATTTATGCCACTCCAATTAAGTAGTCTAGTGCACTGGTTCTCAAGTTCAGTCCTGGGAGCTCCCTGCGGCTGCAGAATTTTGTTCCAACCAGTTTTACATTAACCAAGACGTTTTTTACCTTTAATTGGTAACTTTGTTTAACTAGCTGTCCTTTTATTTATCTTTTTCATATTCAGAAGAGTAAGTTAGAATTAGACTTGCATTTATATACAATTAAGTCAGTGGTTCTCAACCTGTGGGGTGGGCCCCCCTAGGGGGGCGCGAAGTAACAAAAAGGGGGCGCGAAGATGTGAAAAAAGAAAACAAGAATCGAAAATATGAAAAATACATCTATTGAAACCAAAACAAATTAACTTAAACTACATTCTGATGCTAGAAAAAAAATTAGAGAGTTAGATAAATGTCGATAAATTTTAAGCAGGTATAATAAAATATGCATCTATGATATATCATTAATTAAAACAGAACAAATTGGTGTTAGTGGGCTCCTTTCAAAAAAAGTTAGGGGGGGCGCGATTAAAACTGTTATGGAAACTCGGGTCGCAAAAATACTTAAAAGTTGAGAAACGCTGAATTAAGTAATCTGTTCTGTATCATATCTTCCAATGCTTATCTCCTGTCACTTTGCTTTTCATTCACTTTTTCTGTGAAGTCTGGTCTCTTCATTAATTATTTATACTAACAATTAATGACAAGCATAACAGTCACCCGGGCAAGCAACACTCACTGCTAAAGGGAAGCCATTTTAGTGTTTCCCATTTTTAGGCTTATTAGTAAATAATATCAGACACAATAAGAAAATGTAAAATGCACAAAACACCAAAAAGCTAAAAAGAATTTGTTTTCATCTAAATTATTCATTCATTCAGTAAAATAAACAACCAATTTGTAATTTCTGAATTGTTACAAAGAACACACACAGACTGCAAAGTAACATCTTGCTTAAAAATATATTGCTTCACATTCATGTGTATACTTTTCTAAATTCAAATTAATCATTCTGGGACTGTGAAATTATTATTTCAGTAACTGGGCATTACTGAAGATTACTTCACAGAAATTGTTATACTTGTACCTTTTGCGAAAGTGTTTATTTGATATTCGGACTTCAGGCTTCACACATTATACACTTCATATGTACATTTTGTCAATTATTACTAAAACATGAAAAACGTTTCTGTTTTAACAATGTGTTTATATAGATTTTGTAGACACGGAACACACATGAAATGTATGTATTCAAATGATGATATATTATTTACCCTCTACCGCTTCAGGCAATTCACTCCAAGATAAACGCTGAGCACTGAGAACCTTCTTTGCAAACTGAACTGTGGTGCTGGGCGAGGGGATGGAATAGCAGGCTGCTTGCTGCCTGTGCAAATTAACACATTTACAAAACAAAAGATGCTGAACGGAGAGGTACGAAGGAATTTAAGGTGGGCCGGGATTACAAGTTTTTTCATAGGCTTTGGGAATTCTAGTGATAAAGAAATCAACCAAAATAGATTTGCCATTTTTCTCCAAAAACTTAAATCATCTTACAGCCAGAAATATGCTGAGTGTCTGAGTGAAACTTTTGAACCTCTGGACAAAACCAAAACTGGAAAACATTGCACATTATAATGGCTTCATTTGAGATTAATAAAACATGATTACTACATCTTACCCAGATCTGAAACCCCACTCCCTTACTCATCAAGGGAGCAAAGTAAGAGAAATAAGTAATAGGAAGTAATCATTTTTTTTTTCATAACAAATTAAGGCGAACATTAATACATTCTTGCTAACTTCTAAAACAATGAATTCCTAGTCTTAAAGTAATTGTTTTTTTATCTATAATAGTAACTAAACTAGGACAGCTTTTTTTGCATTGTGTTATGGTAGGTGAGTTAAGATTCAAGAAGAATATAACATTTAAAGCAAATTATTATTGTCAAGTTTCAATAATAATTTAGGAAATAAAAATAGCTATGATTAATAAATAAACTAATTATCTTTGCCAAGATCCTAAGGTTTATGCTCAGAACAAACTTTAGTAATCAAGAAACTTGAATATTTTAGACAACAACAACAACAAAAAAATTAACACCTTAAAGAAAAATTAAATTCAATGAAGCTTGAAAAGTCTGATCCTGAACTCAGAGAAAATGCACAACAAAAGTCTGCTGATATCTACAGAGCCATCTGTGCCAGTCACATTAAGCTTTTCTGTACCATTCCCGATGCCTGAATCTGTTGGATTTCATGCAAAGTGTAATGTTCTGAGGTAATAGACAAAGTAGCTTATTAAAACTTATAACAGCCAAAAAAATCACACATCTGGTTTCAACAGCATACACACCAATTTGCTTTCACATATATTTTGAGAGGCATTTGAGTTTTACATTCAGAGTTATTTCTCTCAAGTCTAGAATCTTACATCTCATATACATTTGAATACAAGTATACCATAAATATTACAATATGAAATGACACTGTAACATCAAGAAAAATAAAAAAGCAACTCAGAAATTTGGAGAAATTTGTTAAATGTAGATTCAATAGATTCTGAAAAGCTCTTTTCATTCACATTAATTCAGAATATAAATATTATTGGAATATAAAATTAAGATTTACAAACCTTTGCAGATGATGGGAAGCATTGCTGTCACAACAAGAAACAATACATTCATTTTCTTTCCTTGAGACAAAGTGCTCCAAAAAATCATAGTCACCATGTATTAGATACTTAGATAAGAACAAACTGCTTTGTTTCAACATCACAGCACACTCAAGTTCCCTTTTATTGCATGGAAAGGAAACCCCATTTTGCAATCATAGTAGTCTGTCTAAAACACAGCTGTAAGGCTTTAGTTCACGATATGCGGAAAGTTGTGCTTTTGATAAGCGGTAAGTGGAAGAAGGTAGGCAGCACTCTGTTAGGACTTCACTCAGAGTGGTACCTAGAAGAGTTACCCACAGTCCTTTAAGTGGTGTATATAATTTCCCAAGTTAAGAATGGATTGAAAAGAGACTGACGGTAGACACAATTAGTGTTATTAGTTATTGAAACTGTTAATTTCCTTTTTGCTGTTTTTAAACGTTATTTTGACAGCTGCATGGTGTTGTCCTTTTGTGGTTAATTTTTGTCTGATTAAAGATATATGACTAAGTTACTCAAAGATAACTAAGCAATGTTCAGAACATTTTTAGCATTTGACTACAATGTTTTGGTTTCTGTCTTTTCTGGACTTAGACCCTTTCCTGTTCCAACCACTCTAAAGATTTTCTCTCTAGTAAATTTATCTGCGTCTCCTATACAAATCTAATGTGTAGACCATATGAGAACTATATTGGGCAAATTAAATTAATCAGCTTTGTAGATAAATTCAGTAAATAAAACATATGCAGTAATCCAGCTTGGCCTTTACGGGCTGCACATACTGAAGTACTCCTCTCTAATCCGGAGCATTTTTCAGGAGATTCTTAGAACGTAATAGAAACATTCTGTATGTTTTCAAGTCAAAGTTCATGGGAAAGAGTGTTGTTAAGTGAAGCATTTTAAAACTAATTTCAATTTAGGCAGGTGGTGTGGCGTAGTGTTTAAGGCTTTGGACTTCAAACCCTGAGACCCAAGTCACTTGACCTGCCTGTGCTCCAATTGGAAAGCCAAAATCGTATCATAAATGTTGCAAGTCGCCTTGGATAAAGGCATCAGCCAAGTAAGTAAATGTAAATAAATAACATATCTATACTTGTGGTTTAAAATGGCATATATGGGGCACCAGCCCAATTAAGCTTGCTAAATAAAACCTGTTATGATTTAGGTCATTTTTGTTCTAGTTTGATTAAATATGTTTTAGTTTCAAGGAATTTTTTTCTGCTGCTTTACTGTGGGCCATTGGAAAGCTATAACATCAGGAAATATTAATTGAGTGGTTTAAATAACATAGTAATGAACTACAGGAAATTATTTTATTGTTCATTTTTAAGAATTTTGTTAATTGTGTTGTTTGGACATGCTGCACTATAGATGGAGGCAGTCTCCCTGTAGGAACTCTGTAGCATATCAGGGATGTTCATCTTTATTATCCCACACAGCAGGCAGTGCAGAGTCTCAGATTCCAGCTCCAGCAGTCAAACAACTTTTGATTTTTCCTTTCACAGCAGTTCTTGTCTTTACTGTAGCTGTGTAATGCATGTAATCTGTCATACACCTGTCAAATCAAATCTGTTTATGTCTATACTCATTGTGGAGTTCTTTGTATTTTTTAAAAAGGTGACATGGTTCATATTTTCCACCTGCTAAAACTCGCCAATGTGCACATTACCATGCAGTTCCTAACAACTTCTCTGTTTCTTGATTCCTGCAAAGAGTTTGAGGACATGCACTGTCCAAACACCATGGAGCTTCAAGATTTACTTTTCTGTCTCCGATGCAACTTTAAGATTGAGTTTGCCAAGATTAGAAATGAATAGAATAGAATGCTTTTTTTGTCATTGAACAGATGTACACAGAAACTTTAGTGTGTCCCCTGAATAGTACATACAAAATAATAAAAACAGATTCAACATATGCTCTGCATTTTAAACTACACAAATGCATTAATATAAATATTAAATAGATATTGTCTTCATAATTAACAAAGTTGGGATTGTATTACCAGAACACATCTGGCGGCTCAACAAAATGTCTACTTGTGACAGTAAGTGAGTCACATGATATTTTACATCATTAGAGATCTTTATTTAAACACTAAATGACAGGCAGATGCATTTGGAATTAATGTATATAAGATGCTTCCAGGCAGAAACTAAACACCTTTCTTTTTGTGTTAATTTCATGAATTTCACTGAAAGCGAAACATAATTTGTTTAGCAAATGTTTGTGTGTAGCAAAAACACAGCATTTCACGACAAATACAGTTTTTGTCCAAATCATTTCACTTATCACTGGCTATGATTTCAAAGGTCAAGGGAAACTGGAAACACTTGTGACAGTTTGTAATGTCCAGGACAGAATGTGTAAGGCTATAAAGCAGCTTCTTAGTTTAAAGCTGGTGAATGCTTCCTTGAAGGATTTTATAGTAACTTGCAAAGCATTATAAATTCATACAGATTGGGAAGTTGCAGTGTTACTGCATTAAGAAATTCTTTAAATCCAGAAATAAAGGAAGTTTAAAGGAAACTTTTTAGTCTAATGATACATTAGATAATGTAATATCTGTTGCATTAAGACTTCAAACGCATTTACAGGAATTTAGTAAATTAATTCAAATTAATCAGGATAAACAGTACTTTAGTAAATTGAGGAATAGGTTCCTGTAGGGATTATATTTATACTGTGAATTGATGGAAGATTTAAGAGTAATTGCCCTAAGAAAATGGCAAAGTTATGTAAATCAGATGCACATGTCACTTTGAGTAATAACAGAGTACCAGCTACTTTAAAATAATGGAAGACCATTTGTAACAGAGTTAGACAAGGGTGCCACTCTTGTCCAAACCTGCTACAGTAAAGCAAGGCTCACAAGCAAGAGAGACTTATGCAAAAGCAATATGTCCATCTTCCTAAAGAAAGGAGAGGATGTAAATTTTATGCTAGCAAACAAAGACCACTGTGTGTGAAACCTCCTCTTTCCCACCTCTTAAATAAATCAGTTCTGCTTCCACTCCAGCCAACCCTGCCTCCATATTACATCACTTCTGCCTGTGGTCCCTCTGAACCCGCCTCTTCCTGTCAGCCTGCTTTATAACTGCCTTGTTTTGCCTGTGTACCTCAGTTCTGTTTTGGACTCATATCTGTAAAGACCTCTTTCGAATTAAAAGTCAACTCAACCCCTTTTTTTAAAGTATATGGGGTGGCTACACCAAAACTTTTTCTTTGTAAGGGCTGCTTTTTTTAAAATAATGATTTGTAAATTATTTTCCATGCTTACGTTTTTTTGGGTTTTTTTTTGCAGCATAACATAAGTAGTCCTTTGCACATCAATAAAAAAGCTGCATTAAATAAAAATTGACAAGCTGCATATTTTCTCCATGCAGATACACTTTAAATGCACTATCATCCACAGAGAAATGTACTACACAGAAAGCCACCACCTCCCTTCAGCATTACCTACTAACCACCTTTTCCTCATTCTTGTTCTGGCAGAAAATGAGTCTGGTGATTTTTTTTTTTCACTAGACAATTTAATTTAAATTCTAAATGACAGGCAGATGCCTGCAGAATGTATGCATGAAAATGCTACCAGACAGGAAAATCACATCACATTTCTTCTTGTGTCAATGGCACGAATTTTGCTGGAAGCAAAACAGCATGAGAAAGATTTAGAGTAAATTGCCAACCCCTGGTCTGGTGGAGAAATACTATTATTCGAGCCTTTAAACTGTCTCAAATTTGCATATGTGTGACACAGAATATATTTAAATAATGTTGTAATAATGAATTAATTAAAACATAAAGAAAAGAACTAAAGGTAACTAAAGGGTTAACTAAACATGGCTTAAAGCTTGAGCATGTCAGGTCTGCCTCATCTTAGGGGAACCGCCAAAGTAATCACCAAACTTTAAAATGAAGGACATGAGTAATGAACACCTGTCTAGAAAGTGAGGATAAACTAAAGGGAAAGCCCTAACACCCCTCCTATGGAAGTAGTGATAAGATCAATAGAAGAGTCTGCAGACCACCCCTATTTATGAGGCAACATTCAGGTAAATGGGAAAGTCGAAAGGAGTCAGACAATACTAATGGCACTAGTTAATTGGATGAAATAATATAGCTATGCCTATTAAGAGTCAGATGATGTGATGTATTAGATGAAGTAATGGTAGTAGAAAACTATAAAAGAAAGTGAATTATATTACTGATTGCTCACTCCATGGACGAAGACATCTGTGTATATCTTGTCTCTGTGAATGACCTCTTTGATAAATGGAGTAAAGTTTCTTCCACAATACATGATGTGAGACAGGCCCACTAGGCCCATAGTGGTGAGCAATTTTGAAAAGAGGAAGGAATAACAAAGAGGCTAAAACTAGCAAAGAGATTAAAACAAGTTAAGCAGACAAAATCATGGGGCGACCAACCATCGGTAAGGCATGATAAAAAAATATAAGTTAGTGCAAGTGCAGTTTTGGTGTCTAAATGCCTTTCTGATTTATACCAACTTTTGATAGCATATGCTATAACCAGTCCTAATTTACAGGTCATGAGATATGAATTTTCACAAACAATTTAATTAATGTACAGGTGAGACAGTTTTAAATTGGTCTTAATGCCAAAGCATAGAGATATGTCTTCTTGGTAGGAGGGACTGAACAGAGAAAGGAATATTCACCTATGATAGGATTGACATCTTGATATCTGCAAAGGTACAGTAGAAATTTGAAGTTTTGAAGAAGACATGTTAATGTTCAGATATTTAAATTGCTCAGTAATAGAGATGGTAGCTGAGAAAGTAGCAGACAAGGTAGGGGGCTGGGTGGTTGTAGGGAAGACTTAAGCCAGTTAATTTTACAGCTTGACATGGTTTTGAAGGATCTAATAAGTTCTAAAATATACAGGAGATCTTTACGAACATCTCCTTCATGCTGTAAACTGTTATTACCATTAAGTAAAATCCTGTGATTTTGTTTTATGTAGAGAGATAAGGGTGAGTAGCTTTGATGTAAGGACAGTGTTAGCCAATGATCAGAGTGATACATTAACAAGATTAGATGAGTAAGGTCAACTTAGTTTGGATCATTTGTTAATAACATAGGGGGAATAGATGACTAAATTTGTGAGTAGAGCTGCCTACGCAGTGGAATATGATATTGCTCACAAATGCCACACCAAATCATATCTTGCCTAAAACCTGGCTAGTTTAGCCTTTTCAGTATCCAGTAAGAGAAATGTTGCTCTGTTTGAAAATGAAGAGGCTTTATCAATAATATGAAGGAATATGTCATGATTACATAAGAGGAAATACAAACAGATACATTTGGTTTAATCAGAGTAAGCCAGTATGCCGATAATTGATTACAGTCTGTAGCCGCCGTTGCATAAGGTGAAGTCAGGCACGGGTAAGACGCGTGTCAAAGAAATCTCAAAGTCCAAAAGTTCATTTTAAAATATTTAGTGAAAGTTAAAAGCAAATAATCCACACAAGAATAAAAAGAAAAATAGTTATACACATAGAATAAAGGCAAAAAAAAGGAAAAAATGTATCTTCTATAGACTTAGTTTTTCTTAAGAAGCTTTGGTTATTTCTGTACTTAATAGTTCTTAATTTCTTCTTCTGTATGCCTTAAACATACGGTTCAATACTTAAATCTTTTATTTTAAGAGTTACTTCACACTCAAAAGGCCCGTAGACCGTTGGTACATTGACATGTACCGTGGCACGTTCACGTGCGCAAGCACGAAAGTGAGCACAAACAAGGACACGGTTAAAAAACCGTATGCCTCTATACCTTACACAAGGCAAGGCTAGACTCTAACTAAAGAACATTGTTTACTCAAAAACTGTTAAGAAATGACAGGAAAATACCAACTTAATTCTAATCACGGGGGTTATAGGAACCTCCCATATTTTATGCATTATCATCTAATAAATATTCATATATTTTATAGAACTAGGAAAATGGCTCTTACACAGTCATTTAGCTAAAATATCAGATAAGAGCTTAGTGTCTGAGTTCATTGTGGAGAATTATAGCATTGAATGCAGTATGTACTTTAACAGAAGCGTAATAATCACCGTGTTGACTCTAAAGTGTAAGCAATGTGAGAAAATGACTATGTTTGGCAATTGAGAGATGAAGACCAAGTTTATTTCAAAAGGCTGATATCAGTTCAGGAAGAATGCAATCAAACCCATGGGCCTTTCCTTAACTCAGAGTCCAGAGCTTCTTTCAGCTCCTCCATTGTAATAGAGCCACCTAAATGCAAAGTGTCTTTCCTCTTTGATGCAGTTCATATTTAAGAAGTACAATTTGGGGGCTGAAATGTACACTATAAAAAGCTAATTGGTATAGTAATTGAATAACTATTTATTAGTTGCTTGACACATTGGCAATTTCAACTTATTCACTTATGGAAGATATTTTAGGAAGAATAGCCAGAGGGCTCAGAACTTCTTGGGTTAGCCCCAAACACATAATAATGGGTCATGGCTGAATGAATATGAAAGCTCTCCTAGTTGCAAAAGGACAGCATAAAACTCAGACCTAATATTTGAAAATGTTTATCCAGTTAGTGGTGGTAGGATTTTTTCGAAATCTAAAAAAGCTCAGATTAAGTTTTAACTATCATTTGAATTTTATAAAACCTATTATATAGGCTGCAAAATAGATTTAAAAGTGATGAATGCAGAGCTTGGTAGTTTCCTAGAGGATCCCTGGATATCCTAAAAATGTATTAAATTTTTTGCTAAAAAATCTAATTGATCTAATTGATAGCAAAACTTTTTCTTATTTAGCAGGACCATACTGTATTTCCACCTGCAAGCATGGGTTGATATATTTAGATGACTGAAAACAGTGGTGGGGTGCATGGGAGGAATCTATAATAGATGGGACCAGTAAAAATAAATATAGGATTGATAAGATAAAAACTACTGACTAAAGTGAGGTCTTCCCAGAATTTACAAAGTCAATATGTTGTATGAGGAAAGTGTTTGTGGAGTTCAAGGAGTTTAACAATAAATGGATCAATGACAGCATTCACATCAACATCTATACACAGAGATCTTGAAGCTGAGCAATTGGTTCAATAGAGTATATCAGGCAAGAGAAGGCCCCAGTATAAAGTGGCTGTGTAAATGGATATAAATTTGATCATCTATCCAATCTTCCCTGAAGATAAGTAATAGAAACAACACAGTCTGTGACTTCACCTTCAAAATTTCCCTTGCATGAATACATACTCCACATTTCTTAGTATAAACTGATGAAGTGGCAGTGACTCATTGGTATCACAGCATCAAATGTCAGCCACTTTTAAATTAATTTCCTGTAATAGTGCAACACCAATGTGGTGGCATTAAGATACAGAACATGATACATTTAACAGTGAGTTGCAAAATATTTAAACAGGAAATCGAGAGATTAGATATAGTTATAATAAACAACATACAAATAAAAAAGAACCAAAAAAACAAGGGTACAGGAGATCTGTACAGCCAGATGTAGCCTGCAAAAAACAACACAGGACTCATGATCCCACCAACTTATCCCACACATTTTATAAACCCATAGGCAGAAATAAGACAAAGATAAAACTAAAATACTGTTCTTTTATCATGATTTCTCCCTCATTGAGCTCAATTAAAGTGAGAAGAAACACAATAGAGTAAGAACAACTTGGAAGCAGGTTTTAACAAGAAGATTCTCAGGAGGAAAATGACATTGTCACATGGTGGGATGAATGCATCCATCCATCCATCCATTAGCCAACCAGCTATATCCTAACTACAGGGTCACGGGGGTCTGCTGTTGCCAATTCCAGCCAACATAGGGCGCAGGGCAGGAAAGAAACCTCGGGCAGGGCACCAGCCCACAACAGGTGGTGAATGCAATGACCGGCAAATCACACAAAATAAATACCATTTCACCTAACTCCACTAATCTATTACAATCATATATATATATATATATATATATATATTTTTTTTTATATATATATATATATATATATATAAACTGCTCAAAAAAATTAAAGGAACACTTTAAAAACACATCAGATCTCAATGGGAGAAAACATCTTGCTGGATTTCCCTACTGATATGGACTGGGTAATGTGTTAGGAATGAAAGGATGTCACATTGTTTGATGGAAATGAAAATTATCAACCTATAGAGGGCTGAATTCAAAGACACCCTGAAAATCAAAGTAAAGAAATGATGCGGCAGGCTAGTCCATTTTGCTGAAAGTTCATTGCAGCAACTCAAAATTGTACTCAGTAGTTTGTATGGCCCCCACGTGCTTGAATGCATTCCTGGCAACATTGGTGCATGCTCCTAATAAAACGATGGATGGTGTCCTGGGGAATCTCCTCCAAGATTTGGACCAGGGCATCACTGAGCTCCTGGACAGTCTGAGGTGCAACCTGGCAGTGTAGGATGGACTGAAACATAATGTCCCAGAGGTGTTCTACTGGATTTAGGTCAGGTGAGCTTGGGGCCATTCATTGGTATCAATTCCTTCATCCTCCAGGAACTGCCTGCATACTCTCGCCACATGAGGCCGGACATTGTCATGCACCAGGAGGGGTCTGACAATGAGTAAAAGGATTTCATCCCGATACCTAATGGCAGTCAAGGTGCTGTTGTCTA
>JANRMT010062822.1:15818502-15848885 GCA_026402145.1 Polypterus bichir lapradei
TTTTGTAGGGCTTTGGCAGTGCTCATCCTGTTCCTCCTTGCCCAAAGGAGCAGATACTGGTCCTGCTGATGGGTTTTGGACCTCCTACGGCCCTGTCCAGCTCTCCTAGAGTAACTGCCTGTCTCCTGGAATCTCTACCATGCCCTTGAGACAGTCATGGGAGACACAGCAAACCTTCTGGCAATGGTATGTATTGATGTGCCATCCTGGAGAAGTTGGACTACCTGTGCAACCTCTGTAGGGTACAGGTATCGCCTCATGCTACCAGTAGTAACACTGACTGTAGCCAGATGCAAAACTAGTGAAAAAAACAGTCAGAAAAGATGAAGAGGGAAAAATGTCAGTGGCCTCCATCTGTTAAACCATTCCTGATTTGGGGGTTGTCTCATTGTTGCCACTCTAGTGCACCTGTTGTTAATTTCATTAACACCAAAGCAGCTGAAACTGATTGTCAGCTCCCTCTGCTACTTAACTGACCAGATCAATAGCCCAGAAGTTTCATTGACTTGGTGCCTGCATACTCTCGCCACATGAGGCCAGACATTGTCATGCACCAGGAGGGGTCTGACAATGGGTCCAAGGATTTCATCCCGATACCTAATGGCAGTCAAGGTGCTGTTGTCTAGCCTGTAGAGGTCTGTGTGTCCCTCCATGGATATGCCTCCCCAGACCATCACTGACCCACCACCAAACTGGTCATGCTGAACAATGTTACAGGCAGTACTCTGATTAAGAAGTGTTCCTTTAATTTTTTTGAGCAGTATATATATTTTATATATACTGTAAATGTCTACACGTGGAAGTATGTGTGTCTGTCCAGCCCAGAAATGAGAGGTGGAGTCGGGGTAAGGGCTCCGCCTCCGAGAAAACAGAAAACTCGACTTCTAGGAATGCCTTATTTTTATACAGGCATGATGCCTGTATAAAATGATCAGTGCCAGCACTTAGATTCTACCTTTTTTTACAACCTTGCTGGCCATATCCCTGTTCTGTGCTGCCCTTCTTGCCTTTCAAAACCTTGAATACTCAGATGCAAATACAAGTTTCAAGATTATAACCAACCTCCTTTACATTTGAGCTTTTGTCCTTTACAGTACAAACACAGGGATGTACTGTAACTGTCAATGTGCCCTTCTCCCAAGGAGCACACAGATTAGTTGATTTACTCTGCTACATCTGTCTCGAGATCATAATAAACAATTAGTTTGCATCTGAAGGCAATGGATACATGCACTGCCTAAATTAGTTTTGTGAATGGTCTCTGTGGCCAGTTGTTTATACTACTAAGCAGCTTTTAATTAGAGGCTAATTCATCGATTGGTTTGTTGATTCATTGCTTCAGAATTATGGAGATTATTGAGAATCATTTTATTATAATGTCCTGCATTCTATTCTTTGCTGTTGATACAAAGGATGAAAATCCTAATAATTTTCATAAAAAGATCAATTTTACTGCTTGTGTTATTTTTATTGTATTTGTTGTTTCCATAAAAAAACCTCACACTGTTCCAGTGTGGTGCTGAGGTGTCACCTGCTGCCATCAGGTCCCAATCCAGGTGGTTCAGTGTGTGGTGGGTGTTACAACGTGCTATCAGCACATGCTCCCAACCTTATTGTTTGGAAACATTTTTATTACTATGACAGTTGATCAAACATCATTCATCCTTGTAAAACAAAATATAATCATGTGATTTGTAAAAGTGGTATTAACATTTTGTTAAAATGAAACTCTGCTGGGTTCATTCATATACAAACATATACTTGAGTTTTTGCTCATAAGATACTGGCTAGTATATTGAAAAAAAAGAAAGAATTTTGATGTTCGGCACATGCAACACCAATAACCTCTCATAGGTGTACTAAAATATCATATCCTATACAACTTACAAACAAATAATTTATTAGGAATGGTATTTTAAGGAGGATAGAATAACCATGAGTTTATTTAGCATTTTCTCTTGCTAAAGAGGATAAAATCTGTGTGGTCAAGTCGTAGTAGATTTTCTGATATTTCTAGAAATTGGTGTGGATTAGTGTGTGTGTGTTTGAGCATGTGTGTGTGTGAAGCACAAGTGGTGTACAGGAAGAGCTCTGAAACAGGCTGAAATTAAATCTTTCATCCGCCTTCTGATTACATCAGTTCTGTATATTGTTCTTCAAAACCATTTTTCTTTAATACTAGTTTTACTTTACTTTATTAATTCTAGTTTTACTTTATTTCAGTTACAGTATATTTGGACTTTAATACAATTAAAATTAATACCTCTGAAGGCCTTAGGCTTGGGGTTCTCCTTGAGAATCTGGGTTTTCTCCTGACACTATAGTTTTCTTCCTCATTTTAACATTGTATGTGTTAGTTTAAGGAGTGACTCTAAAGGTGGTAAATTGGTAAATGTGTTTGTAAGTATCCTGGAAAGAGTCATACAGTATTTCCCTCATAAAACTAAAAGAAAAGGTGACCCATCAACTGCATGGTTTGCTCAACCCTCTGAAGTGAAGAAACAGGAAAACTGCACAGTTCCTACACAATAAAGGGGAACTCATGATCACAGGACTAGAGAAACCTGACTGTGTTGCTCATTTTAAACTGGTATCAGGATGAGGCCATTTGCTTACCTCTACAACAACAACAACATTTATTTATATAGCACATTTTCATACAAAAAAATGTAGCCCAAAGTACTTTAAGTGCTCTAGATAGCTGAGAGGCAGCACACTGTTCCAGAATACAAGTAGTGGGATTGTGTTGCCCTTTTAAGAAAAGCATCCTAAAGGCTAATTAAACTACCTGGCATATCAAGGGTTGCAGAAGTCTCAGGGGTGTAGGGGCCCAAGGGCCACCAGATGAATTTGAACACCAACCAGGGGAGTAACCTAGGCTGAGATATAATGTCAGTGAATGATTTTAGAGCCACATTTAGTCAAATGTCCAAGGAGTTTGGAGATGGCCCAGCTTAACACCTCCAGACTCCAAATTTTTGCAGTGAGTCTTGTGGCGGACGGCCGGCTGCTCAACCCATCTGGGACACCCAAATAGTAAAAGGATGGCGTAAGGCAGCTATGGTGGGACACTGCCTCCCCCAAGATGCCAGATGGTGAGTTCCCTGCAGCATAGCGGTGTCCCGGATTCCCGCAGGGCTTCATGGAATCTGTAGTTCGGCATCACATCCTTGCTTGGTACCGTGGGTGCTGCCAGGAGATGCTGCAGGAAGATCTGGGGATTTGTATTTCCCATATAGCCCAGAAGTACTTACAAGTCATGGGGTCGGAAGCCCCAAAGTACTTCTGGGCTGAAAAAAACCTGAAGTCCTCCATCTGACCTGGAAATGCTGGCAAATCACGGGGACGGAAGAACGGAAGCACTTCCGGGGTCAAGAACTACATAAAGGACTACTGAAGACCCAGCAAGCAAGCCAAAGTTGGGAGGTAGTAGGACAGAGCTTGCTGGGAGGAGTGGAGGAGAGATTTGTGTTGATTATTGTGCTGATTATTGTTGTTTTGCCTGTGTATGGTGGCGGAGGTGCTTTTGGGCACTATTTCAAGAAGAAAGAGAATTAAAGATCTTCTTGGTGATTGTACCCTGTGTTCAGTGTGTCTGTCTTCTGGGTTGAAAGGGGCAACAGTGACCCTTAGCATCTTACAGCCTTTAGAATTGAAGGTTGAAGTAAATTTTCCCTCCATGTGCACTTATTCAGTAACTCTGAAAACACTAGGGGGCATTTTCGATGGGGTGAGGGCTCTTTTTATAATTTCTGATTTATGCTCCGTTCGCTATGTTATTTCATTATTAATTTCTATACTAAGAATGTGGCAATGAAAACAGAACACAGATGCCATCATATTATAGTGGTCACATGATTAGGTTACATCACATTAGGCTAGGCATGGCAGTAAGGTACCGGATTCATCCTAATTTCTGGACAAATTGGAAAACTACAAGATTGCTCATGCTTGAATTTTTATTTTTATGTTTTTCTTGATTTTGGAGTTGAGTTTTGTTCATTGTTTTTGATCTGACACATTTATGTTTTTGCCTTCCTGGTTATGACCTTCTGCCTGTTTTTGATGATTCTTTGTCTCAACCTTTCATCTCCTGGTCTGTTTTCCAATTCTCTTTTAAAGGACAAGCCTTATTTTTTTCATCATGGCACAATACCTATACAGCAGGTGAGAGGAAAAAATCAGTTGTAATGCTTCAATTCGCTGTCTTGAGTGTGCTACTGATTTGATTGGTGAGTGGTAGAGAAACAAGAGTTTTAAATTAAGACAAAAAGAAAACAGCCATTGTCATTAACAAAGGTAAAAACACAACAGTAACTTGATTATTCACCAAAATGTCAAGTAAAAAAAACTAAGTTGAGCCCGACAGACACTGACAACACAAGTTGTCACCAAGAATTTATTTATTTCTTTTATATTCTTCACAGTGCTCTCCAGTCACCACAGCCCCAGGTAAACAGGCAATAAAAAGCACCACAAACCACACAATTACTTCTTTTTTTCTCTCCTCCACTCCTCCCAGCAAGCTCCGTCCTCTGCCTCCAAACTCTGGCTTGCCTGCTGGGTGTTCCACAGTCCTTTATATGTTGTCCGACCTGGAAGTGTTTCTGCTCTTCCATTCACGTGACTTGCACTTCCTGGTCAGATGAAGAAGTCAAGTCTTCCGTCAGCCCGGAAGTACTTCTGCGCTTCTATCCCCGTGACTCAATAGTACTTCCTGGGCTATGTAAAAAGTACTAGTCCCTAGGTCCTCCTGCAGCGTCTCCTGGTGGCACACCCAGTACCCAGCAGGGCTGTGAAGTCGAACTCCAGATCCCATGGTGCTTTGTTGGAATCCGGGGCACCGTTATGCTGCAGGGAGGTTGCCATCTAGTATCTTGGGGGAAGCAGTGCCTAAAAGTAGCTACCTTCCCCCTCCTTTCATTCTCAGGGCATCCTGGTTGGGTTGAGCTGCCGGCCGTCCCATACACATGGCTAGCAAACATGTGGCATGACTTCAACAAAACATAAAGAAGTGAAGTCTATGAAATCCACAAACACAAAACATCAGTCCTCACGCAAAGAAATACACAAAAAGCTGATGATCCTCACAGGTGCCACAGTGGTAATGCTGCTGAGAGACTGTGGGTTCGCTTCCTGGGTCCTCCCTGTGTGGGGAGCGCTTGGAGTAGTGAGAAAACTGCTATATAAATGTAAAGAATTATAATCATAAAAAAAAATACACAAAATTGCAAATAATATAACTGGAAGCACATGAATATGTTAATGAATATATATCTAAGGTGAAAAGTCAAAAAGACCAGGAAATGAAAAATACTTTATTGGACAGAAGTAAAGATATTGTCAGGAGAAAGGCAAAAGTCAAAATACTCGGTAGCCATTAAAGAAAACTGATAATCAAAACTTCAAAAATCACTTAGCAAAACTAAGTTGAAAACAATACCAAAGGTTTAGTAACCTGATGAATAGACTAAATCTTGAATATTGCTAGGAACAGTGTGTTTTAATGTGAAATATCTCAAAAGTATGACGCTATGAGTTTGTTTACATGTGCTTTAATAAGTGGGTTATTCACAGAGACCTGGTTTCTAAAATGCCATGTAAACTTTTATTCTGGGTAGAGAAACTGGGTTATTAGTCTCAGTTAAAGATTTTGTAGTCTGCACATGTCTGTTGCACTTTGTTCTCCTTCTGAGCTTTGCACATGCTTTCAGCAGCCACAGGCGGAATTGTGCACAAGAGAGATTCCCTGAGACAAATGCTGGGGCAATTGCATTGTTCCTTCTCCTGGCTGAAATAATCTGTCTCAGTATTTCATAAATCAATAAATATATGCGGATGAGCTAAACTTACAGTGCACATTCTTAAAAGCAGTGTTGGGAAGTAACAGATTAAAAGTAACATGCTGTGATGGATGGCCAGGGACCTCACCCACCAGGAGGCCTGGAGAAGTAGGGGACTGGGAAAGGGGCAATTCCTTCCCCAAGACGTAAGAGGGCAGCCATCCTGGATTGTGTGGGAGCCACGGAACTGGAAGACTCAACCCTGTTGGGATCCATGACCACCAGCAGGGGGCGCCCGAAGGACTAAGGGCCGATTTATACTTCACGCTCAGAACACGTATGCGCCCGCATCATGGCTGCCACGCGTTCCCGGCATTCATTTCCCGTGTCTTCTGAGCAGGTCCTCAGAAATTAGCGCGATGTGTGCGCGAGTTGCAGTACCAGCAAAAAGTCGGGGGGCACAGTGTGCTAAAAGTCGGAACGTGACATCAGTGTCTCTGTTTACTATCTACATGTGACAGAAAGCCTCTATGCAGATCCTACGGGATGAATGCTTCGATGTGGTGAAGCAAAATGCCGACATACAAAGATGCATTCGTGGTGCTTTTATATTCAAGCGTCGTATATTCCCTATCATAATGACAGGATACATTTTAAAAGTCTCACATACCATCTTTTGTGCCGTCTTTTTTTTTTTTTTTTTAATTTCCAATTTAAAATATAAACTTTCCAATTAACAAAAACATTGATGTTACTTATCACCGTCCAGGTTTTCTTTCTTCCCTCACAGATGATGACAACCTACTTCTAATTCTCAGGGACCTGTCCATCTACATGGATAGTTCTCCTGCTGCTGAATTTCTTAGTCTTCCCTCCTTCTTCAACATCACACAGCTCCACAGCCCACCAACTCACAAGGCTGCCAATCTGCTTGACCTTGTTCTTTCACACAACTGCACTCCCACAAATGCAACTGTCACTCCTCTACACACGTCTGACCGCTTTTTTTATTCAGTTCTCTCTGCTGCTTCCCTCTTCTCACTCTTCTCCACACCCCAACACATCCTTCTTGCCACCCTCTCTGACCTTGGCATCACTGGGTCTGCTTGCAGATTATTTGAATCCTACATCTTGGGCAGACCCTACATCGTGTCCAGGTGAGGAGAGTTGTCAAGGGTGCATCAGACATGCACAGGGGTGGCCCAAGGACTGGTGCTGGGTCCTTTGCTTTTCTCTCTGTACACCACATCGTGGGGCTCCATCATCCAATCCCATGGGGTGACCCATCTTGTATTTAACCAGCTAAGATGGGCACATGCCCCTTCTCTCTTCAGGTCGCTACATTGGTTCCCTGTAGCAGCACACCTGATGCTTGCCTACAGAGTAGTCAATGGGCCAGCACCTATGTAAATGGAGACACTGGTGAGGTGCTATGCTCCTTACCCACTCGGGTCTGCCAGTGAGCAGCATCTGGTGATGCCACCTCTGCGTGGTATCAAGTTTCAATCCAGACTCTTTTCCTTCCTAGTTGGAGGAACGAGCTGCCTACCTCCATCCAAACTGCTAACTCCCTTTATGTATTTAAGAAGCAATTGAAAACTTATCTGTTCGGTAAATATCTGTCTAATTGAGGAAATAAGAATGTTACTCTGTGATCTTTCATATTGTTGGTTGATTTATTATTGCATTAAGTTTAATTGCTTTATTGATTGTTAATCTAATCTGATTAGAATAACAATTAAGAATTAAGTTGGTTCAAGAAGCAGCAGCAACTAGCTACTAATTAAGAAAGTGGTTGAATGGAAACCTGGAGTAATTGTGTCCCCCCCCCACACAATCTAAATTTGATACCCCTGCTCTAAGCAGTATCTGAATTCTTCAAGGCCTAGTTTTATTGCTATAAATTCTCGATTTTCAACATCATAATTCTGCTATGTTGGAGCAAGTTTCTTTCGATTTGAATTTTCCCTGCGCCAGGGAAATGCTGGGACAATAATTCCCCGACCCCAATATATGAAGTGTCCACTCTAGGTGCCGTAAGATGGGTGCTGATCTAAATGCACGCGTAAGAGAATCAAATGACTCTTGTGCCTTCTTTGTTCAAACAAACCTTAAAGACAGTAAATTAAATCTAATACCATTTGTGAGAAACAATTACCTGCCCATTTCAATATGACCATGGACAGTGACATCAACAATCCTTTCTTAATAAACACCTTTTATTTTGTATTGTTTTGATTGGAAGGGACATAGTATTTTTTAATGATAAGGACCAGGAGAAAATACCTGGTAAGAAAATTGTCAAATTTGTAACTGCTAAATCAAACCCATCTTTCAAACAAATCCTAAACATGAACCAAAAATTGATATGCCTAAACAATGCTAACTCTTACTCCACTAGAGTAACACCAAAAGAAAAAAATGCACTGAAAATTCAAAATCCAGATCTTGGATAGTTTAGAGATGCAAGCCAACCTTTAAGTGATTGCTCTAGTGACACATTTCCCAAGTGTTTTCTGTGTTAAACTACAGTGAATAGCAGAAAATGGCAGAAAACAATATGGCAGCAGAAATTAATAAATTCTTAGAAGGCTAAACACAAAACTAACACCAGAAAAGGACTCCATGAGTTAAAAAAGCCTAAAAAAAGTTTGCTCCCACAAGATACAGAAAAAAAATATATAAATTTAATAATTTAATGTTCATCATAAAATGTTTAGCATCTTTCTGTGGAACACATCATTCCACTTACAATTATCAGGACAGACACATTCTGTTTTTGGTTATTTTTCTTATCAAACACTTATAATGCATATGGATATGTAACATGTATTTTTTTCATTTGAAATGTTTCATTTTTACCACATCCTAAAGTGATGTATAAAAGGTTACGTAATGATGTGCCACTGGTTTCCACAACCTTGAACCAGATATTGTGGGTTTAATTATGAATGACTTCAGTAGTTGAGATAGGCTATGTTACATTTCAGAAATATATTTACTTTTTATCACTGTAGAAAAAGAGTTCCCTCGTGTGAGTTCCTATTGAAAAAATGAAGTACAGTATACCTATACAAGTTGTCTATGGTAGTTCAAGAACAAGTATAATCCTTGATAAACCAAAGTGCCCAGTATTTTGTGTTTGTTTTATTGCCTTTCATCTTCTTCTAGAATGAGCAGTCTCAGGAACTCAAGTACATATGATGTAATATGAACCATGCCTGCAACTGCCCAAAATGCCTAGAATTGTTTGAAGGCTCTCTATTGCTTTTCAACCACAAATCGAATCCTGGTAATGTGACATGGACTGTTCATCGAATTACCCCATGGCCGGATTAAGACACCCATGAGTCTCTAGGTGTAAAAGCTCAAAAGACCCCCCACCCCCCTTCACATCATTTCACTACCCCACTACGCACAACAAGAACAACAACATTATTTCTATTGCACATTATCATACACTGGATGTAGTTCAAAGTGCTTTTAACTTGTCAAAGAAGTAGTTACATGCAAAAGAAAAACAAATTAAATTTAGATAAGAACAATAATGAATTAACAGTATACAAAAGATAAATAATACACACGTATATTTCAGTAATAAATCAGATACAGGGATTGAATTAAAAAAATAAAACTTTACATTAGGTCAATTTTATGTTTTGTTCATTAATATATTGCAGTGAATGATACAAACTAATAAAGAGTGAAACCTCACATCTACAAAAAATCCATTTTCATCACTTAACCCTAAATATATTATATTTTTTTAAAATCGCCATCTTGTGGAAAAAGATATGTAATTTTTTTTGTTTTGGGTTCGCATATTTGCATTAAGTAAACTAAGTTTGTTCGCGTTTTGCGTTGTCTGGTGCATCTTATTTCCTGCAGGTCCCTTGTTGTCCTCCACTGTTTGATTTTTTTCGTTGCACCACTGGGCCCTCGTTTTGAATGACCATCCTTCTGGGTCTTGTCTTTTTTGCGGGAAGGTTACACATCCAATGTAAGATCTCATAAAAGTGACCATTTAGACACTTGATCAGATCGTGCACCACCCATATCAACAAACCAGGATTCACTTTGTAACGGCACTGGACAATTTACATCAGCAAGGGATGCGTCACCAAAAGTTTGAGCCGGCAGGCTATCGCCAATGGCAAGGTCGCCTATAAAAACTGCAACTCTGCACAGTTGCACATCTTTGTGTGACTTAAAGCTAGCGGTCCTTTCAAGTATACCAATGCTACTAAGAGGATATAAAATGAACATGCATTGAATGGGTCAGCGCTGACAGGCACCACGCAACGTTACAATGTTATCAGCTGTAGCTAGGAGACGCGTCCAAAGTGCCATATCTGCGTCCCCTCTTACCTGCTGCTCGCAGGCTGCTTTATAGCTAGTGTGGGGAAATTACGTTTTCACTACACCCACTTTTCCAGGTATTCCACCTTTGATCCTGAGCTCGCTGCAAATTCAATAAACTGACAACAAATGTTTAGCCGCATAGCTAAATTGTTGATAATTTTTTTTAACGCATTATGTTATATTTCGTACGAATGATAGGAAACATTTTAGTAAAGAGTCCAATATGAAATGTTTATGTTTATGCTCTACAGTCTGTGTCACCCTTTTTTTTTTATATTTTCTGGTTTTCTTAAAGTAGTCCTGACTGATAAAACTATCAGTAGACTAGCGTGACAATCAGGAATTATTCTTAGCCAAGACGATTTAAATTTAGTACACAATCTGCTACTCTGTTACAGATTTACTTTTCATCCAATGTATGCCATAACGCGATGAGCCACCGAGCAGTTGTACATTACTACTGAAACTGCATTTAGCATAAATCACTGGCGTGCACTACATATACACCTACCACACGGACTCATCCCCCTGACCCACGACAACCCAACAACCGTCTCATTGTTGCGCCTTAGCAGTTTTTCTCGTTTAGAAATTTCACCCAAGAGCACCGATCCCTTGACATCATGCACTCTTTTGTCACTCCCTCATCTCTCCTCTTCTTATACAGTACGTATTATCTCACTTTGAATGTTTCATAGGTTGGTGTCATGAGGAATATTTCTTTTAATTCCGTACCATAGATGCGAAAACTCTCTTTGTGCCGTCAACGGTGCTCTTTATAGGATATGTGTCAAATCGTATGTTTCCAAAAAAAAAAAAAAATTAAATAAATAAATAAACGGCTTCATGGCTGGACTAACTTACCAACTTAAATGTACTACACAATCATTTGGCGACCTGTCACAAAGATGTTCACAACCTACAGGTTGGTGTATAACCATGAGGATCAAACTGGTGGGTTTTATTGGGATTGATACAATGTGCTTGCACTGTCATTAAAAACGTGGACTTACTTATATTATTGGGCGTTTTTTTTCCTAACGTGAAGGCTCCTTCACAAACAGAGCCCAAGGGTGTCCACCCAGATTACCCTGATGGTAGATCCGACTGTTATGTCCTCTGATGGATTTGAGCTACACCAGAATAGCACAACTCTGCAAGTTACAAACACACAGGGGGTTAATGTACAGACTGCAAGAACACCATGGCCAGTCTGGAATCTGAACTAAATCTCATGGAACTGTTTAGCACTGGTCAGTTTACTTCTGCTATTTATAGCCCAACCTGCACCAGCCTATAAACACCTATCATACTTAAGTTAAAAAATATGTGCATTCCTCCTGATTGAAGGAACATGGAAAATTGGTAATTTTGTAGATTTTATGCTTCCTCAAAGAAATGACAATTAGTCTACATACTAGAATTTGGGATTGGATGCGTGTATTAAGATAGAATCACAATGGTTCTCAATACAGTCTTCTTCTTTTGGCTTCTCCTGTTAGGGGTTGCCACAGCGGATCATCTTCTTCCATACCATCCTGTCTTCTGCATCTTGCTCTGTTACACCCACCACCTGCATGTCCTCTCTCACCACATCCATAAACCTTCTCTTAGGCCTTCTTCTTTTCCTCTTACCTGGGAGCTCTATTCTTAAAATCTTTTTCCCAATATACCCAGTCTCTCTCCTCTGCACATGTCCAAACCAACACAATCTTGCCTCTCTGACTTTGTCTCCCAACCATCCTACTTCAGCTGACCCTCTAATATACTCATTTCTAATCCTGTCCATCCTCGTCACACCCAGTGCAAATCTTAACATCTTTAACTCTGCCACCTCAAGCTCTGTCTCCTGCTTTCTGGTCAGTACCACCGTCTCCAACCCATATAACTAGCTGGTCTCACTACCGTCCTGCAGACCTTTCCTTTCACTCTTGCTGATACCTGTCTGTCACAAATCACTCCTGACACTCTTCTCCACCCATTCCACTCTGCCTGTACTCTCTTTTTCACCTCTCTTCCACAATCCCCATTACTCTGAATTGTTGATCGCAAGTATTTAAACTCATCCACCTTCACCAACTCTACTCCCTGCATCCTCCACATTCCTCTGACCTCCCTCTCATTCACACACATGTATTCTGTCTTGTTCTTACTGACCTTAATTCCTTTCCTCTCTAGAGCAAACCTCCAACTCTCCAACGTCTCCTCGACCTGCACCCTACTCTCGCTACAGATCACAATGTCATCAGCAAACATCATAGTCCACAGGGACTCCTGTCTAATCGTGTCTGTCAACCTGTCCATCACCATTGCAAATAAGAAAGGGCTCAGAGCTGATCCCTGATGTGATCCCACCTTCACATTGAATGCATCTGTCACTCCTACCACAGACCTCACCACTGTCACACTTCCCTTGTACATATCCTGTACAACTCTTATATACTTCTCTGCCACTCCCAACTTCCTCATACAATATCACAACTCCTTGAAAGGCACCCTGGCATATGCTTTCTCCAGGTCCACAAATACGCATTGTAAATCCTTCTGGCCTTCTCTATATTTTTTCCATCAATATCCTCAGAGCAAACATTGCATCTGTGGTGCTCCTTCCTGACATGAAACCATACTGCTGCTCACTGATCATCACCTCACTTCTTAACCTAGCTTTCACTACTTGTTCCCATAACTTCATGCTGTGGCTCATCAATTTTATCCCCCTGTAGTTACTACAGTACAGCTCTGCACATCCCCCTAATGGTTCTCGATACAGTAATTCCATAATTCTTAACATGATTAATGCAGGTTTTGAATGACTATGAATTATATACACTTTGATATAGATAGCCACTCTCCTAAAACACAACATTGTGTGTATTACTTATTATTGCCGTTGAAATACCGCAATCATCCTCGGCATACAAGCTCGTTTTCTTCACATTATTCAATGCTGCGCTACGTAGCTTTTTCTATGTGCTCTTAAAACGCCAATTTCCTTCCATTAAACAGCTTCTTTCAAGCTGTGCAATACCATCGTTCTAAGTCTACATGGAGGCGTCAGTCACTGAAGCCAACCTGGTTATCCGAAACCGTGTACAAACTACAGTTTCCGTGATAAACCTGATGCGATCGCGCCTAACACTTCACTAATTCATGATACAATCATAAAGAAGCATGCCACACAAGTACTACACGTATACATCTTTATTTGTCGAACACGGTCAGGCACTTCAAACTAAATGACTGTGCATCAAGAATTACGGTGCCGGAAACATTTGACAGCAACTTGTGGGGCTAGAAGGAAGGACTTTAGTGTGACACCAGTTATTTTGGGGAAAGTCTATATCCGTGGAGTAATGAGGAGGTAAAATGCAGACCTGAGATAAGCGGTCAGTCTTTATGATATATTTTTTACTTTGTTTAGTTTTCTTTGTGCGTATTTATGCGTTTTAACGGTGTTGAAACTGTCTAGAGACAGAATGTACTACAAGACGGAGTCACACCGCGGGTACACAAAACAAAGATAAAATACAAAGAAGATGACCGGTTCATGATACTCACAGTTGGTTTGTGCATCCTTTTTTAAGAAAACGTAAAATATCCCAAGTTTATTACGAATAAATGATGCGTCCTGCCCCTCGAATATTCTTAAGCATGTTTTTTTCGACGTACTGATTACTTTATGTAACAAGTTAAAGGAATGATATCAGTCGCGATTTCTTAAGGGAGAACGTATATACGCACTTGAACTTCGTTAGTATCTCTATTGTTAAGCAGAAGAAAATCACGCTTGCGAATGTTAATACATTATGAAATGGGATGCACAGCGCGCAGATTAGTCTGAAACTTTAAAGAAATCTGATCTAGTGTGACTCGCTATTGTAAGAATTTGGAAGCCAAGCCGGGCTAGGCGTCGATTTTGATGCCAGTGTATTCATCCAGAGCGCACAGAAGAGTAACTTTACCCGGTGACGATTAAGTATCATACGCAGATGAAGTAAATGGTCATGGTTTACTTAATTTGAGTGTTTGTGTCCATTTTTTTATATTTCTGATGTACTCCTAACACTAGTTAGCTTGTGCTTGTTTTGTTGTTTGTAATTAAAAGTCGGGTAGTATGATGCCACGGTTTCCTAACGGGGTAGTTCATGATTTGCGATTAATGCTGCTAACATGTATGGTTTTAATAATGAACGAACAATGTCTATCAATGATGTGTAACGGTCCCGATGATCCGAATTCATCCTCTGAATACATGAATTCATCATGTTCTGTCCGTGCCAATAAGATATTGCTACTTAAATCCCAAAGATTTTTTTTTTAAGCTTAACTGGTATCTAAGAAGTGGACCAGTGTCGGAAGGAATGTCTGCTTCTATACTTTGTGATTCATTCTAAATTTAATTCTTGGCACATGTCTTATGAATTCTGAATCGGTAGTGACTTGCCACAAGGGCTCAGAAAATACATGAGAAATTAATATTTAAAATCGGGATTGTTAAATGATTTTAGCAATAATTACACATTTCTGTTGAATCTGTACCCAAAAGATAGCAAAAGCCAGCAATGGACTGAAGTTTCATTTAGGGTTGGCTCCTGATGCCTCCATTATATACTCAGTCTTCCCCTATTTCTGTAAGGACTAAAGTTGAGGAAAACACAAGTGTATATGTTACCATACAGATTACAAATTTTTTAAATATAAGAAACCAAACAACATCAGTAATGGTAGAAATCAGTTGCAGTTTTCTTTCATCTTGATTACTATTATTTGGATTGATTTTAAATTTGTCGATCTACTCAGGCTAACAATAAAAAAGGACAGAATATGCCATGATGGTATAAAACAGTGGTCGGCATCAAAATAACTGGTGGTGGGTGTGTGGTATAATGAAATAGAGAAGATAAGGGGAGTTGTGTTTGCCAGTCTTCAGGTCAAAGAAGGCACATAAAGCTGATGTCACATTATACAAATTGTACTTTTAGGGTATGCCAGATTTTCTGAATGCAGTTGCTGATCTCGTTGCCAGACCATGCCAGTTTACACAACTGAAAATAGCTGGGCATATCACATTTAGAGATCTCTTGCCAATGTTCCAGCTCAGATGTAGTTGCCCCATTTTCTGACAACCAGTGACATGCTACCTAACAGAGCTGGTGCTGTACAAATAGTATCAGGTACCATGGTTGGCTGGAGGATATATGGTGGCCATATTGACTAATAGCATCCCCTCTGAGAAATTTTCCTCTTTAAAATAGGTTAACAAAAAATATTACAGTGGACCAAAATCACTGGTGGTACTTTGAGTTGTTGGTGTCTTCTTTATTTAAGAGCTGGTGCCCCTTAAAGGTTGGAGCACATTGATATTAGTATTAAACACCATCTAAGAGCATGGGTTGGGGGCTCCCACTAAGAGCATATTCATATTAGTATATGACTTTGAAGAGTCATTGAAGTTTTTCGAGATGCAATATACTGGCATTCAATTAAAGAACAGGGGAGACAGTTTGTATATATCTTGACATCCCTAGTTGACTGCTTACCTGGCTTTAACCTGGAGCCATCCCTGACAGATACATGAGTTCAGCTGCAATCTCTGCCCTCTTTTTCTTTTTTTTTATTCTGTCATGATACATAAAACGTGAGAAGTCAGACAGACAAGCTTCACTTCTGTTTATGAGGTCCAAAACACTTGTGTTCCTTAAACCTAATCACTGCATTATGTGCACTGTACTTCTGGAGTAGCATGTATCTATTGTCAACTCTCATGCACACAGAGTCCATCTCTGTGACTACAGACAAAATCAAATCTTTTTGATTTTGTCAGAGCATGTTGTGGACTGGTCTGAGTAAGTCACTGGGCGTGCCATATTACAAAAATGGTCTAATGGGAGCAAGCCTCCTACTTGCTAAGATTTTTTTTTTTTTTAAGAATTTTTATGCTTACAATTGAATCTGTTTGTTCATTTCTATGTAAATATCATACCCAACAGTCATTGTGTTTACCTGTAGTCTGACTTTATTTCTTGGTGTTTTAAGACTAGTTAACTGGCAACTCTTTGTGGTCTTAATTCACTGACTTACTCATCATGAATTAACTCCTAATAGAGTTTAAAAATCTACAGTGTACAGTATTTCTAAGAATCTTCAGTAGCTATAGGGTAGTGACTAGTGTTGTCAATTTCGATCATGTTGTTTATCAAGTATGGTAATCTACAGGTATTTTTGATGAATAATTGAGTAATCTGCGGACCCCCGTGACCCTGTGTTCAGATTCCGCGGGTTGGAAAATGGATGGATGGATGAATTGAGTAATCTGTTAAAATCAAACCATACATTAAAAATTAAGGTTGCTAAATGCTATTCGTGTTGTACCACATTTTCTTATTAAAACTCAATAGTCTGCATCTTTCTGTGGCTCCTTTGTTTTCACAGCTTGCCAAAAGGGTTTTTGTACAGCTAACTGTGAGCTGGGATGGAAGATGGAGTTTCTACTGGATAATAGACAAACTTTTATCCAATTAAAAAGGATTGTGTTTAGCTTTCAAATCCATATAAAATTATTTGTTTGTGATGTGTTGTGATTAATTGGATGTCATTTTTACCTTTTCACTGATTCAACCTAGGGTTGCCAGGCATCCCTTATATATGGGACATGTCCCATATTTAATAATTTTGTCCCCTGTCCCGTACTGACCTTTCAGACAAACCCAAATATCCTGTATTTAGTTCATTTTCAAATTTCGTAATAAAAATATATTTTTACTACCTTCTTATGATGCTTAGTTGTAACTTTATATTTATACTTTGATTTCTCAGATTCTCTTGATGAAAATAACCCAAATGTAACGAGGAAAATGTTTGCTGCCTGTTTCCAACTTTTTCAGTTTCTATGGTTGGCTGAGGACAGCGACACTCTTACCGTTTTGCTCTCCAGCCGCTCTGCTGTGCAGTTCTGTATCAGCATTGCAACATACAGTGTCAACAAAGTGTATTGTTACTACTTGCCACGGCCCACTTTTTTTGTAACTGTCTGTATTAAATAATATTAATATTTCACCTTTGTCTGTATTACATTAATATTTTCAAATGATTTCACCTGTACAGAATTTTTTTAGCTTGTATTAAATAATTTTCAAATGATTTTACTTTTGTTTTCCTCATAACCCATTAAAATCCTTGCTTTATGTTTTTACCTTATGTCTCTACCTTTATATAATATATTGGTCTGGATGTGCAGGGAGCACGTATAAATTTTTATATATATATATATATATATATATATATATAGTAATATGGAGAGAGATTTTAAGAGTGTCCCGTATTTCTAATTTTCTAATCTGGCAACCCTAATTCAACCACTTGTTTTTATAATAATGTTTCATTCTCCAGTCAGATATTTCAAATCTTCTGGTACCTTTCAAAATGGCCTAAATGAATGTGCTGTACAAATTGAGAGCCTTCTCCTTAGCTAGTAATCAAAGCTGTCAGTGTATAGATGTATTTCTTTGCGTTTACCAAAGCACTTTTTATTATGCTGTTTTGCTAAGAAGATATGCTGCATTACATATATCAGTAAAGGAAAAATCCATATATACAGTAGATATTGTAGGTGTATTTCCTTGCATTTGCCAAAGCACTTTTTATTATACTGTGTTGCTTAGAAGGTATGCTGCACATGTAAATATATCTATAATGGAAATATTGATATAGTACATATACACCACCAGTCAAAGTTTTAGAACAGCTCAGTTTTTCCTCAAATTTAATCAGTTGAAATGCAATTAATAACATAAAATGGTGAAAAGGTAAGCAGTAAACTGCCAGATGTTTAAATTTGAAGTTTAGGCTTGCAAAAACAGAAAAAAAGAAATTTCAGGATATTACAAATGGGCTTCCTTGAGGGAACAACTTATAGGTTATAACCTACAGATGTTCTGCAGTAATTAAATTAAGTCTTGCAAGTTGCAGCAACAATTTGCAGCTATCCCAATATCTGCTTATTACTTAAAAACACCTCGTTCTATCTTAAAGCAGAGTTGGAACAGACTGTGTTACTACACCCTCTGCACCCTAGAAAGTTGTAAATTCCAGTGATAATGGCATGAAAACGGCAATTAACAAATGAAGTGAGAAAAGAGCATTACTACTCTTAGATGTGTAGACCTTTCATTTAGAGCAATTGCAAAAAAAAAAGTCAAACTGTTAGTGAGTACAATGTCTTACACGATCCAAGGGCAATTGGAAATTGAAAGAAACATTAATAGGAAGAGATCTGGCAGACCCAAAGTCACAACCCAATCAGAAGACCAGTTTCTGTGGGTCACCAGCTTATGTGACAGGTGCCTCGCATTACAACTTAACAGTGGTCAAAAAAAGCAATTTTCAGTTTCTGCTGTGAAGAGGAGACTTAAAGCTGAAGGTTTGACAGGACGAGTGGCAGTAAGAAAGCCATTCCTTAAAAGAGAAAATAGGGTCTTAAAATACCACCTGTGGACTACTGCAGGCTGAAAGAAAGCCTTATGGACCAATGAAATTTGAACTCTTCAATTCATCATGCAGGGTGTTTGTACGCTGTTGAGTTGGTGAAAAGATGGTTCTTCAGTGTGTGTGACACCAATTGTCAGACATGGAGGAGGAAGTGTGATGGTCTGGGGTTCTTTTGCTGGAGACAGAGTTGGTGACTTGTATAGAGTGACTGGCATTCTGAATTAAAAAGGTTACCACAGTTTGGCTGTTATATATACTTTGATGAATTAAAAATTTGAATAAAATCTTGCACACTTAATGATTTATTGACTTTTTTTGCAATAGTTTATTTTTCTGTGCATTGATTTTGTGAAACATTAAGACATTAAACTGCTTGCATTTCCATTAAAACCTTTGTGTTCTAGAACTTTTGGCCAGTGGTGTACATATATTACAATTTTTTTTTTTAAGTTACAAAGACATCTCTGGATGTAGGCGCATATTCTGTACTTTATAAAGATACCACCCCAGGAAGTACCCACAGTCTAATTGATTTTAATACATTTTCCTGAGTTTCTTGAGGTTACAGAAGTCAAACAGTACTAACTATATGGAGAAGTACTGTACTTGAGCGACATTAACATGCCATGGGAAATTTTTTGTTAATTTTCATAAGGTTCGTTGTAGCATTACACAATGAGAAACAAATGTGATTTGGAGTATATAGTGGTAAGGTATTAGTAGACAGGGTCACTTTTTTTTTTATTAATAATAAACTAAAAATTGCTTGTATTTTTTTCTCCTTATTGTAGGCTAGAATGCATTCTTAGGCACATCTAAAGAGATTTCAATTTGTCTGAGTTCTATAATTTTAACTAGCAAAGTAAAACACAGACTTAAAAAAATATCTAGATGTCACACATTCTCCGTAACTAATATAATAACAAGACAAGCCCATAATTTAACTATACACAGTCCGTAGTTAGCTATAATATCTAACAAGTCTTAAGTGACACGTAGATGTCATCTTTTTGATGCTGTTGCATAGCTGCCGTGCTGCAATTATATGCTAATTTAGTGTTGGATATTGTCTGGCAGCAGCATTTTAAAGTGTAGTGCTCCCATACCACTGACATTTTCTCCCACTTTCTGTTCAGACCCTCATCCATGCTTTGTTTGCCTTTCTCCATTTACCATTTATTTAAGGAGGTAACTTTTTATCAAGAATTTTGCTTAATCAAATTAATTGAGCATCTAGATTACCCCAAGTAGTGATATTTTAGTTTATTTGTCTTTAGAGATGGTAATACTGTTGAATTGTCTGTCTAGGAAGCATGTTATATCAGTCATAGTGAGCAGACATCTCTTTACCTAATGACTGCAACACAGTGGCACTTACATCTCACATCATGAACACCTTTGAGAGGCTGGTCCTGGACTATAGGAGTCCTATTGTGGTAAATCACCTTGACACACTGCAGTTTGCTTGCTGGACCAAAAACTGGGGTAGAGCATATAGCTAGCTACCTACTGTACAAGACACAAGACTTACTGTGACCTGGACAAAGCTTGCACCACCGTGAGAATTGTTTTTTGTTTTTATTTTTCCATTGCCTTCAGTACCATCCAGCCATATTTTTTAAGGGTAAGCTCAGAAATATGCAGGTGGATGAACTTGTGGTGTCCTGGATAATGGACTATCTGACCGGCAGACCACAGTTTGTGAAGCTCAAGGACTTAGTCTCTGATGTTGATGTGAGCAACACTAAAGCAACCCCAAGGAACAGTTTTGTCTCCTTTTCGCTTCACTCTGTACTCCGCAAAGAATAAATATTACTGTGCTTGGCCAGTAATATCACTTCTGGACAGGCCCACTGAGTCAATAATCTAATTCAAAGGGCAGGCTCAGTTATTGGATGCACTCTGGACCCCCTGGAAGTAGTAGTAGTAGCAGTGTTGCACATCCTTTCTCTGACAAACTAACACTGGGGATTTTCAGCTAACAAGTTTTTTTTTTGTTTTTTTTACCAGAAGTATGTAAAGAAATTCTACTTGAAATTCATACCAATAGCAGTATGAATGCATAATGCCTTACTGTGACTCTACCTGCCAAGCCGGAAGTTTTCCTTTCTTTTTAATTTTATTTCTTTTTGTCATTCTTGTGTGTGTTCAGAAAATAGTGTGTGTACCTCTCTCTCAGTCTGTCTTCCACCAATTTTTACAGTTTTCATTCGGAGCATTTTATTTTGTTTGTTTGACAATTCTTCCTAAGCTAATACTTTTTACTAAATCTTAAAAATAATAATCTAGCCATAAAAAACCTCACACTGTTCCACTCCATCTGAACTAGTGTGGTGCTGAGGTGTCACCTGTTGCATGGCTGCACTCGGGTCCTAATCTGGATCCTGAGTTGGTTTGTCATGTGGTAGGTGCGGCAATCCACAGTATTAGTGCATGCTCCTAACCTCCTTCTCCTATAAGTGTGTATTGCTATAGATTTATTGATGACTACTTGTTTGACTATGGAATAACCACTAATTCAGAACAAAGTATAGTGCATTCTTGGAAAAAATTAACTATCTTGGTAAAAGCTGTGTCTGTTGCCATGAAAGTCTATTATTTCCTACCTTTTATATATGGTGTTAAATTCACTTCATTGTAATTGATATTATTGTACTAGTATCATTAATCAGTAGGAAAGAGACAAATATGAATTTCAGTGTACTATAAATCTGAATCTCAATATTGTTGTATATTTTATTTTAGTTTAATACTCTGGTTGCCCATTCAGATAAGTCTGTCAATCTTGATTCACAAGATGTTGCTGTTCTGAATAAAATTTAAAATGACTCACCCAGTGTGGCATTTTAAATATTACTTTATGGCAAAGTAATTATTGTATTAGCTCATTTCAAACTATAGTTAAAGGTATTTTCCACTGGGTGAAGGTATTTATTCTGTTTGTTGGTATTGACACACACCTTCTGAGTTTTTTCTGGTCAGGGATACAAACATTTCGAGGTAAGGTAGCTTTATTTACTGATTATGGAGCTGGACAGTGGTGACACCTCACTAATTTATTAGCACATTCACGTAAGAATTTTACAGTACTTTACTGTACTTATGACAATAATGACTCTAATAAACAAATAAATACACACATGAATGTATATCCATACATATATATAATCACAAAAGTGTTATATGAAAACATAAATATATACATTTTATTGCCACCAAAACCCCAGAGATAGGCTGGCTTTGATTGTCTGATAAGTAATTCAAGCTTTGTTGGATTGGTGTTGGGTTTTCTGAAGGCACGTTTTGCAAAATTACAAAATTGCATTACAATTAATATATGTTTAGCACAGAATTTAAAACACAACTTCATACTGAATGTTATATCTTGCATTTGCAAATCATGTATTCCCTTACAAAGAATGCAAAAAACTAAAAATAAAATGAATTCATTGATTGTTTTAAAGAGTGATAGTAGAGGTCAATATTGATGTGGGACAACAATATACTGAAATACCTTTGTCACTTTCTGTGTTTTTTTTTTATATTTTAAGTAAATTCCAGTTGAGCAAAATGAGACAGATGCTTATTAATGACTTTGTTTTTCCAAAATAATACTTATTTTTTAGGGTTGTTCCATCTGATTAAGAAAGATAATTTGTTTCTGTAAATGAATTTATTTATTTAATGGTTATTCTTTGTTGATAACTTATTTGTGGATCCCTCTGTACCTCAATCCTATTTTGTCTTAATTTTCTGAACATCTTTCATTTTATTATTTATAAAGGTGTCAATAAACAGAAAAAAGATGGAAGACTCAGGTAAACACAAGTCTCAGTTTTCAAAGCATAGTAAAGAAAGGGGGAATGCTGCTGATGAAGCGGAATCTTGGAGGAGTCCTGCACACCAGGATTTTTGTGGTGAATGGGTACACAAGGCAGACAAGTCAAGCAACTGGAAGAGCTCTCAAAACAATGAAGGGACCAGCCCCAGGAAAGGTGGGCACAGCCATGGTTGGAGCCCTTCAGGTTTCAAAAAGCTCAGTCATAACCCAAGGATGAGACCGCACAATGACATAAGGGAAGGTTTCAGAAAGTTTCCAACACCAGAAGACCATTACAAACGAGAAGGCAACTGGCGGGGCACATCTAATTTTAAAGAATATGAGAGAGAAAGGAAGGATTCAATTCAGGGAACCAATGAAGCAGATAAATATCCAGATGGTAATAGTAGAGGGAAGAGGAATGTGAAACGTCAGCTTCATAGAGATTTGGTCATCGAAGGAGAGTCTTCAGAAAACTCAGGTATTATTGTTTATTATTAATGTATAACTTACAGTCATGACCGAAATTATCGGCACCCCTGGAATTTTCCCAGAAATCGCACAATTTCTCCCAGAAAATTGTTGCAATTACAAATGTTTTGGTATACACTTGTTTATTTCCTTTATGTGCATTGGAACAACACAAAAAAAAACAGAGAAAAAAAGGCAAAGCTGACATCATTTCACACAAAACTCAAAAACCAGGCCGGACAATGACTGTAAATGCATTATGAGTTTAAATCTTCAAAATTTCCCTTTTATAAATGTTATGTTTTGTTTGTGAAATCTTAGTGTTAACATATGCTATGAAAGATGTATTGATGCTTCAAAGCCATCATATTTCAATGCACGGTCACAGGGCACATTGGTTGAAAAGGCAAAGACCAAACTAGGATCACAACACAAGCCCACTGAAGGACTCACACACATTTGTCCGGTTTAGAACTACTAATGAACATAAAGTCACATGTATTTTGGATGTAGGAAAGATGCATATGGACACAGGAAAATCTTGCAAATTCCTCACAGATGTTTAAAGCCAGGAGTCTAATGTTGTGTTGCAAACAATAAAATTAAATCTAGCTCATATTTTACAAGTTTATTCATTATGTTCCAAAGTCTGTATTTCAAAGTATATTAAAATTGCTTAATTCTATTTATAACCTGCTCATAAATATTTTTTTTTATTTTAAGGAAAAAAAAATAAATCAAAACAATGGAAGAGGCACACTGTAGACAGAGATGATGATGGTATTGATATTCCAGTTATTGATGAATCTGCCTTATCAGAGAAAGAGCTGCTTGGCTTGCATCAAGCTGAAGAACGATTGGGCAAGGATAAAATATTTAGACTTAAAAGGGTAAGAGTCATAATTGTGCCTATTCACCTTCTATTGGGTTCTGAGCAAGTGGATAGGTGGTGTCATTTGTAAACATCCCACCGATATATTGTTTTAATCTTCAATGAGTTTGCACCACATGTACTCTTTATATATAAATGACTATTTCTAAAAATGTTCACCATTGTAAAGATGTGTGTTTTGTGAGTATCAAAGCATAATTTTCATTTGCAAAAGCTATAAAATACAGTACATGCAAGGCTATGTTGTTTAGAGTTCATTAAGTAGTTAAAATGCCCTGAAAGTATTTATTTTATAGTACTTTTTTATTATACAGTACCTTATCATTAATACTTATAAATATGATTAAAATTTCTGGGTTTTCCTATATTGTAAATTTTTTTTTTTTTCAATGAATACCTTTTGAAGGTGATCCTTCACCAAGAGTTAGTTTTAGTTTTACACCTCTGAATTTGCTAGCTGTAGTAGGTTTTTTTTTTTTTTTATACAATCTTTAGTTATGTGAGAGATATATTCCTAGACACTATATATAGCGTTGTGTGGGGGGTGCAGCAACATGCTATCAGCGCATGCTCCCAACCTCCTCCTCCTCCATAAATAGCTGAAAATTATGTATAGTGAAATGTCCTTAGACCAGGGGTCTCCAACCATTTTTCTCCTGAGAGCTACTTTTACAAAATAAAAAATGGTCGAGAGCTGCTCATGTTTTCTAATGTTTATTCTCATAGCTTATTTAGCTATAGCTTAACCCAAACAACCTGAATAAGCTTGTTTTGCCTGAGCATTTACAAAATAATTGTGTCCACAACTCATCTTTTGCATTAAAACATCACAAAAAATATTTAGTTCACCTGCAAATGCATTTTGTATGTCTGTATGCATTTTCTAGTGTATCTCACACTATTGAATTAAAACATGAATGCTGTCAAAACAAAACAATGCAATTACAAATACTCAGATATTACTTATTCATTTGTCATTTTGTTACATGTCACTGTTTCACTTCACAAGAGTATTCACATGTCCAGTTACATGTGTGATGTGTTTTTTAGTTAGTCAGATGACTGGCACTGCATGGAGTCAACAATAGGTGTATGATGGAGTGTAGCCTCTTAGGTTCACTCTTATGGAGTCATTTAAATGTTCATCTGTCAGTCTTGTTCTGAATTTTGATTTCATAACATTCATGTGAGAAAAGGCAGACTCACAGAGGTATGTAGACACAAACAAAGCAGACATTTTTAGAGCTGCTTGGTGAAGGTTCTTAGTTTTCTGATTCTAGTAAGCTCCAGAAATGCTGAGAAGGCTGTGGGACTTTAACTGCAGATTATTTTGAAGGTTTACTAATATATAAAATCCAATGTCTGTCTGTATGTCAGTCCGCTTTTCACGAGAGAACTACTTAACGGATTTAGATGGTTTTTTTTTCTATGCTTTGGTTGAACATTCCAGTTGATTTTGTGACTTCTCTCATTTCGCTATGTATCATAGTTCGCTTGTGGTACCGATTTATTTGCGCAAATCCGGGAAACACGCGGCGGGCCAAGGGGAGGGGCCTTCCTCACTCACTGGCCAGCTTAGGGATGTGTTGCTTAACTCCGCTTAGCTAGTGAATCAGAGAACAATTGAATTCAACTTTGTTTGATATTTAAAAAAAATTTTTACTTAGGGCTTGATTGTGGATCGTGATTTTGTGTTAAAAGGATCATGATATGATTTTTTGGAAAGATCGCCCACCCCTAATTTGACTAATCAATTTTTCAAATTTATGTAGGATTCATTAACCCTTTTGTTGGAGACCCCTGCTCTATATACACAGAAGCAAGTGTTGGTCTTTGATCTTTGCAACAAGATTTAATCTAGAGTGGAGTATGTAAAGTGTATGGATGAATCAGTGTATTTGTTTCACAGATTTTACCATACAGGTTATATTTATCACAAGCTCACCAGACAAAAAGTTAGTCACACCAGGCTAACTCATATGTAATATCCTGTAACTCCTCCATAAGAATAAAGAATGGCTGCAGTTCATGCATGTTCTCCACCAGTTTGTGAATGTAAAAGACATCAATTTTACCAGTCCTCCAGCACGAAATTCTGCACTTCCCTGTGATTGTTTGGATGGCTCCATTGGTGCTTCACTTGTTGCTTCAAATAGTCCTACAGGTATTCTATGGGATTTTGAGGGCCATTTGAGATGAGAGAATGCTTTAGAATGTTCTTTGTGCCAGTCACACACAGTTCCAGCCCCGTGCATGTGACAGTTGTCATCTTGGTTTATAAGTACTGTAATCACAAAAGTTGGTGCACCTGTAAGAATTGTTTGCTGTCATAATGCCTGATACATGGTGATGGTCCATATCTGTGAGCATTGTTTTTCAGCTGTAGTTCTATCAACGATTAGCGGTTGTCTGCGATGTATGTCACTGCTGGAAGACCCATTGGGCAGTATGCTTTGACATACCTGCAAAGCCGGCAACGTCCTGTACACGCCAAACGCAATAATTTATTTTTGAAAATCATTAAAGTCTGTTGTGTGACCAAGCTTTTAACTGTGTGGTAATATGTGACAAGTTCAACATTACTGTTTATCCAAGAGTTTAGGAAAAACAATCTTAGATCAGATAATGGCACTGTAAAGTCAGTTGTTGGCCATCAGCCCAAGTTCCTTGGTACCAGGTATACTTGTGAGCAACCTTGTGTTTGAACATGGTGTTTCTAATGTGGAACGTATGACATGGGTGGATTCAGATCAGCCAAACTGGTTCTTCTTAGTCACCTTTTTACTTCTGTCATTCCTTGTCTGAGTGTTAAAGTCTGCTATTTCAACTACAGAATCAGTTCCTTATTATTAGTGAATCTGTTGTCTCTGAGAAGGCCAAATACCATATAAAGTTTTTTTTTTTTTTTTTTTGCATAGGGTACCAAAGTGACTGCAGAGTCAGACAGACCAACCTTAATCAGAATTTAGTCAGTACTTTATATACAAGTGAATTTGACTATATCCAGCTGACATTTTCTAAATTCCCATGTGGACCCTGGTTGCTTTACTTCTAAAGAACAATTCCGCATCCTAACAGCCAAGATCTAGTTTGTCTGCATTATGTCCCATTCATGCCCAGTCTTCACCATTCAGTTTGCTGTAGATGTTCCTACTTAAGGACTCTGTGTTAAATTCTTTACTCTCCCCTCTATATGGGAGCTATTTCTTAATTTTTGCTGGTCTTACATGACCTGCTTCTGTTACTGGTTGCATCATAGTAAGCACCCCTAGGAGACAACTGTGAAAACCGCCACTTATTATTTTAGATGTTAAGGAACAACGCTTTGACCTTGAAAATGTGTTTAAATTTCTGGTAAGCAATAAATTTAGTAGTGCTTTTCGTTTAAAACGTACTGCAGGCATTATAGTCAGTGTCACAGCACTGGTGTATGAATGGATCTGTTCATCATAAGGTATGTAAACCAGTAACATAGTTTACAATAATTTCAGGAGTGACATACAGGTTTTTCTTCTGTCAATCACATATTTAGAATACGTGTTAATCTGTTATAGTCACAATAAAATTATTTAGTATTTACATTTACTGCTATCACAGTGGTTTTAAGCTCTTATAATCAATTGCTAATTAATTTACTGTTGCACATTAGTAAGTCATTTTCCTCATACACAATGTCATTTCTCCTTTTTACTTGCTTTTTTGTATATGCTACAGTGTTTTTTTATCCCACTTAATCTTGAAATCCAGCACCACGCTATGAATAGATTTCATTTTCCACATTTACTTTGACCAGAAGTACTATTGTAACTCTAAGCATGAATTTATTTTAAGCATTTAATTACTCAGTTTTTAAGCTTTTGGTTATTTTTATTTTTCTTTGACTGGAAAAAAAATATTTTGTCAGTGTGTAATTGTGTATGTTACCTAGGGGGGGAGTGTTGTACTGTATAATTTTTTTGTATGATGTATTTTAAAAAGTAACTATATTAACAAAGTAATTTAACCTTAGCAATTATAAGTAGTGACTTTTCACTGTGGATTAGTTTAATAGATTAATGCTAAAAACAGTAATTTACCCCAAATTGGTTATAAGGATGATTATCTTTTCATTTAGCACTTGAAATTATAATATTGTTAGGATAATATGCAGTTGATTATGTCATTCTTGTTTCAGCATCCACGAAATTGCCCAAATGCCAAATATAGCTGCACGCTTTGTGAGGTTTTGATTGACTCAATTTCTTTAGCACATAGGCACATTAAAGAAAAATGGCACAAGAAAAAAATTAAGGTAAGCTGTTATTTATGCATTTGAATATATAGTATTAGTCATTTGTAAAATATTTTCTACTGTTTAATAAATATTGGTTTTAAAATGCTTTTGAACAAATTTACTGTGAAGCGTCATGGTGGCAATATTTGTCTTGTAACGGTATTCATGTTTTTAATGATATAACTTGCATTTGTGTTAGAACCCACAATAAGAGGTAGCATTCATGCACAACAGTTTTTTTTTTAATATAACTTATTGTCATCCATGTCATTATTTACATTCAAAATTGCACCCATTTAAATAATTTACGGTATATTTAACAAAACATTTTACATTAAGGACTATGTGAGAGCACATACAGTAGCACAAAATATTTACATTTGTTATGTAATAATGAATGCCTCATGTGAAAAATTATTTACCTTCTTGGGCTCATCCTTTAGTTTCAGACAGATGTACCATGCTGTTCTTGACCAACCCAACCGATCACCTTTTTTCCGGATTGTAGCATGATTTGGCTGTAGTGCCTGAGTGCTGACAGTGTCAGTGTTCTGGTAAGGACCAAAATTATTCAGTTTTACATTGAGCAGAAGTGCCTAAGTCTGGCCAAGATTTTAACAAAGTATTGAAAGAATTTACCCCAGTTTCTAAATTTAACTTGGATTGAGTTTACTGTAGATTAATAGATGCACTAAGCAAATTAAATAAGCACCAAACTACAGCCTTTTTTTCTCAGACTGTTTTCTATACTTAAATGCATCTGACGAAAAGACTTGACCAAACTCATCATTAAAAATATATCGTAATACAGGGTGAGGAAAAAAGAAGTACCACATTTCAAATGATTATTCTACAAAAACGCTACAAGATAAATACATTTCATTACGACATAAGAAAGAGATTTTTTTCATTGTGTTTTAAGAATAATGTCTTCAAGGTGGTGTCCATCATTAGTGATACACTCTTCAAGATGATTTCTAAACGCTCGCATGACTTGTTAGCAGCGATTTCGTGGTGAATAGCATCCTTGAGGGCTTCAAGGGTTTGAGGTTGGTGTGTGTATACCTTCGACTCGAGACAGCCCCACAAGAAGAAATGACACAGAGTAAGATCAGGCAAACATGAAGGCCACCCGACATTGCCACACAGGGAGATCAACTTCCCAGGAAACATCTTTCGAAAAAACTTGCATGGATCTCTGCACTGTATGAGCTGTTGCTCCATTCTGTTGAAACCAGGCATCCACCTCATCCATTTCTTCCAGTTGGGGCCACAAAAAGTTGTCTAGCATTTCAATGTAACATTCTGAATTGATGATGACTGTTGCTCCCCCTTCTCAAAAAAAGGGCCTGCAATGCCAAATACTGCAATGGCTCACCAAACTGTAACACGCTCACTGTGCAGGGGTGTCTAATGAAGTTCATGAGGGTTGGTTTCAGTCCAATAGTGAGTTTTGTTTATTTACACAACTATTCAAATGGAACTGTGCCTCATCGCTGCACATGACAATGGATTTCGGTGAATGGTTTACAGAATGTTCCCGCACAACTCTCTACAGGTCTCCCACAGTCTCTCTTTGTGAATTCCATCATTTTGTATGGATGAAAATTAAGGTCATCATGCAAAATCCTCCTCAAAGATGTGTTGGAAATGCCTAAGGCTGAAGCATGGTTGCACACTGAACGTCTAGGAGACTGCAGAATTGGCGCCCTTATAACTTGGATGTTTTAAGGCGTTTGTACAGTCTAAGGACGGCCTGGTGATTTTCTGTTCAATGTTGTACCCATCTGTCTAAAATTGGCCACCCACTGAAGAATTATTTTCTGATTTGGGACAGCACAGTTAGGAAGAATGCTGAAGTGCGTTCGGAAGGCGCGTTGTTTAGTGATGATGAATTTAATGTTTTTGAAGAACACTTCGACAGCGAAAGCATGGTGCGCACCAGACCAAGGCATGTTGCCGACTGAAAACTACAAGAGATCGCCTATCAAAGGACCCCTGGCACCAACACACTCAGCTGCTTCTACCTCGTGCAATGACCTTGAGAAATGGGGTACTTTATTTTGGCTCACCCACTGCATATTATTAGGCATGAGGAAATTAATTTTCACTGTCATTACATGAGGGGATAAAAAGGAATTTCAAAAATTTAAACACATGGAACCCTTATTTTTGTTTTGCATATACCCTTTCCATGAATAAATTTACTATTTCATTTTAATACGCTTTTGTACAAAAGAAAATCTCTCTTCCAATGTGTGTATGTGTGTGTGTATATATATATATATATATATA
>JANRMT010062822.1:15849285-15869410 GCA_026402145.1 Polypterus bichir lapradei
AAGGTTCGATGGCCAGGGAGGACAGAAAAAACAAAAAACAAAAAAAACTCCAGTATATTTACTTGTGGTATAGACATTAATAAGTCATCATGAAGCCCAACTAATCAATTTATATGAAACACCAGGTAGTGTAATTTTGTTTACATCACTACAGTACAGTGCTACATTGAGTTCCCAGAATGAAAGTGAAAGGCAAGAAATTCGAAGGGTTTTACTTATACTGTTACATGATTTAAAATTATTGTAGGAAACCAGAACCTATCTAGTGATTGTTTGCTTCTTAGCCTTTTAAACATGAAATGGGGAGAGATGAGAGGAGCAGTGTTTGAGGTCCATATGGCAAAAAAATCAAGTTGTGAAAGAAGCAATTAAATTGCTTGACATTGTTATTATATTTATAATTATATTGTTCTATATTCTGTTATGTTTTTCTAGCAAGTAATGCAGCTTTGAAATACAAGTATTTTCCTGAAAAAAGTGACTTAACCTTTCCCTTGAAATTTTTAGGAAAAACGTGAAGAGGAGTTGCTCTCTTCTCTACCTTTCCCTGATGCATCCCAAATAAAATGCATAGGTGATGCCATTAAAAACGTAGTAGATGAACATGGATTGAGTCATGAGGATGTAAAGAAAAGACAAGAAATTGTTGCATCAATGGAGAAAACAATAAAGTGTCTCTTACCAGGTATATTGTTCTGTTTTATACATTTAGTAGTTTAGTTTTCGGTTTTATTAGCTGTATACCTCTTATATGGTATCTAAAATAATTGAAAGTGTTTTCACCATTTTAATATTTTAATTTCTTATATTTCCAGATTGTTCACTTAGAGTAAATGGTTCTTCTTGCTCGACATTTGGCTTTAAGGATTCTGATATTAATATTGACATTCAGTTTCCTGCTCATGTAAGTAAGCTAAAATTAATTACTATTTTAGTTACCTTGGAAGTTTTATTTCTTTTTCTGTAATCTCAGATGTACTGTTAATTCACATATAAAAATTAACGACTGGTGAGTAGGTTTTGTGTTTTATTTTAATTAGATGAAAGTTTCATTTGTTTTAAACTTTTCATTAGATTTATCTAATCTTTTATCTTTTTTTCAGATGCATCAACCAGATGTTCTTTTATTAGTTCAAGAAAGCCTTTCTAAAAGTAGTAAGTTCAGTTATCATGTTTTAATTACCTTTCTTTATTAACTTTCTGAATGAGGGTTAGTATGGCAGTGCACTATTTAGGTCTGCTTCATTACCCACCCAAGAGTTCTCCAGAGTTTTTTTGTGTTGTTTCCGGTTACCTTATGTTGAGTTTGTTTTTTATGTGTAGATGTAGATTTTTACTAGATAATCTAATTTTATAAAGCATTCCACAGACACACATGTTAATCTGCAAATCTGTATTGTCTTATTATAAGTGTGTTTGGTTTCTGATACTACTTGGAAGAGGCTTCAGTCTTCTGCAACCCTGTGATGGTGTGGGTGTGTTTAAGAAAATGAATAAATAATTTATGGAAATGAAATGAATACATTTTAAATTGATTAAAATTTAACTGTAAAGGCACTTTGTTAAATTATATATAAAACCAAGACTTATTTGTTTTCAGCTTCCTTTATTGACCTTGAGACAGATTTCCATGCTAGAGTACCTGTTGTGGTATGCAAAGAGAAAGAAAGGTCAGTAGTTCGTATTTAAATTATATTTTATTATCCCATCTTTTTTATATGTTCTCTTACATTTCAGACATTTTTAGTGATATATCGGCTAATAATTTACTAGTTATTGCAGGTCAAATATGATGTCTCAATGTAAAATATGTATGTCTTTATTTTAAATTAATTTAACAAACAAAAAAAACTTTTCAGCCTGTTTATCCCAATACAAGGTTGCAGGGGACTGCAGACTTCCCTAGCGGCACTGGGTGCAAGACAGGAAGCAGTCCTGGACATGGAACCATTCTATCATAGGGGCATCTCACAAAAGATTCTTATATACCAGTGTACTATTATTGAAGTTTTGTCTGAAAAAATAAATGATTACGGGTATTTCAACAGTACAGTCTTGATAGACACCTGGATCTGTTGTTGATTTTATTTATTGCCATGCTCTTAGTTGATTTGTTGGTATCACAATATAGTCTCTTTATGCTAATTAACCAAATATTTGCTTATTTTATGCTACACAGCAGCATATGAATAGCATCAATGTTAGGTGAAACTCAACTTTTTTCTAGCTGCAGATAATTTTTTACTTGTATCATCTTATCTACCAACACAGATTTGCCTTTACTTTCTTTGATTATTCAGATATTCAGATTATCTTGTGCTTTATTTTTATGCATATTCCTTATATACATGAAAAACGCAAATTCTATTGGTTGTATTTCTGGGTGAACACCATTTCTGGTTGTGTCACACAGATTTGACATCCTTTGTCTATCATGACATTTGGATATTCAGGATTTATACTTTTGTATTAATATTTACTCTCATATTTCCTAATTCTGTTTGTGAATTAAGTGAATTTTTCACTTATTATAATAGGTTTAATTCTTAAATCTGTGAATCTGAAATCCTCAATATTGAAATTATAAAATATTCCCATGGAAATAAAGAAGTCAGATTGCTTAGTTGGGGACTAATGTGAAATAGGAATAACATAAAAAAAATTTTTTTTTTTTTTTTGCACCAGCAACAAGGGCTTTTGAATCAAATCAAATTTAACAATTTAAGTAATGTGCTAGACACTAATATTTACAAAGGACAACAAAAGAGAAATTTAATAGTTTAATGATATAATCCCTACAGCCTTTCCAAGGTCTACCACAGGTCTTCTTCTGCACATGTTTGAAACCTTTTTGTCCAAATCCTTAAAAAGTAGACAGAATTGGCAAATTCTAATGATAATCCTGAAAATCTTTTGAGTATAGAGTTGGCCCATTGTTTAATGACCAGGAAAGAATCTATATTGTTTCTGCTGAACCACGCTCTAACACCCCCCCCCCCCCCTCTCCTGATCTGACTCTAAATAACAGCGCCAGTGTAAATTCACACCCGATCTGACACTGTTCGTTTTCAAATAATATTGCATTAGTGTGATGATGTTTTCTGATTAATTTTATACCCAATGTCCTATATATTTGTCTCTTTCTTTTTTTTCTCCGTGCTGCGTTGACATTGTGCACCAGAAGGCGTGAGCTTATTCAGTGCAGCAGGAACACTCAATAAAACTGAATAAAAAAAAATAAAGTGACAGTGAGATACGAAGAAGGCAAATTCACCAGCGTTTGTGTGCCAGCTTTTATCCCTCCAGATCAGAGAATGTCCCGTTCCATTGCCTCAAAACACCGCTCACATCTACAGTTATTCCCAGTTTCAAATAAAAACTAACTGTGTCAGATCCCTAGGGCGGTGTATGTATGGTGATCATGAGTGAGAGAATAAAAGTGAAAAAAAAGGTAACTTTTACAAGTACAGAACAATAAATGTAGACGGTCTGTTACAGATGCAAACCAAATGTATGTGTATACTGTATAATATTAACAATAAGAGTAGCTCACTACTGCAAACAGCAAATATAGGAATCAGTCAGGTTTCGAACTGGGGACTCTTGATTACAAATTGGCAAATCTTACCACTACGCAACAGAAGCTGTTGTATCGTCCTTGAACCTTTTGTGAAAGTGTTTATTTGATCTTTTGACTTCAGGCTTCACACATTCTATAGTTTATGCCTACATTTTGTAACATTTATTACTAAAATATGAAAAAGTTTCTGTTTTAACAATGAGTTTACACAGATTACTGTAGAAACGTAACACACATGAAATGCATGTGTTCAAAATAATGATCTATTATTTCCACTCTAAAACTCTAGCAGTTCACTCACTCACAGATAATCAAACAAGGCATGAGCTGGGAGAATTTTCTGCGACAGTGGGGGGATGGAATAGCCGGCTGCTTGTCTTAATCGGCACATTTATAGGACAAAAGATGCTGATGGACAGGTGTGAACGGATATAAGGTGGGCCGGATTTACGAGTTTTCTCGTAGGCTCTGGTAATTTTAGTGTTAAATGTATGCAGGGAGCAAACCTGGCTGGTCTAGTAACGTCACAAATGCACAAAGTAGATTGAGCAGTGATGTACAATTTTAGGTGAAGTGCACTTACAGTACTTGTGTGAAAGTTCTGTATATAAAAGAAATAATATCTCTTCTTTTATAATGAAGTTAAAGTTACTGTAATATTTTGGTTTATCTTTTTTGCAAATCAGAGTTGTGATTTTACTTGTAATTCTTTGTTAACTACAGCAATCTGCTTTGTAAAGTGAGTGCAGGGAATGAGAATGCTTACCTCACAAGTGAACATTTGGCTGCCCTTGCAAAACTTGAACCTTGTACTACTCCACTGGTTGTAGCCTTTCGATACTGGGCCAAGGTAATTTTAATAATTTTTACTATATTTGTCAAGAGAAGTTAAAGTTCACTTTATTAACCTAATACATTATTCTTTTTAAGACTGATTGATCTATAGTGTTGATGAGGGTGCTATTGAGAGTGAAATTATTTAAGCCTCATAGCCATAATTTTGTATATGTGGTCAGCACCACAAAATTGAAAATATTGAAACTTTCATTAAGACCTGTTAATGTCAAAAATTTTCAGGTGTATAAAGAATACATGGCACTAAACAACCCATAGGTTAGCTATCACAGATGCTGCCTGGATGGATCAATTGGGGCCAACAAAATCAGTATCATTGGATAACGTTCTTCAGAGCAATGATTAGACAGTTTCTGCACTTACTTAATTTTAATGTAGAAGAAAAGATGCAACCTATTAGTAACTTAGGTTAGAATAAAAAATAAGAACCACTCTAAATTGTTATTCTTAGAAGAAAAAAAAATATGATGAAGTACCAACAGCTGCATCAGCTGTTCAAAAAAAATAATTCCCCCTCTCGTTCTGCCTTTGAAGAAAGAGTAAACCAGACTTCAGCTGCTCTGCCATTAAGGACATGTGTAAGCAGCAGACTTGTGAAATGAGTGGTTGGACACCACAGATTAACCAGGGGAAACAAAAGCAGCGTTCTTGAGCTGTCAATAACTGAAAAGCAAAAAAAAAAAAATACACGTGTGTACGTACATGTGCCTCCAAAAGTGAAGACATGCTCATTATGACTGGAAACATTGCCACTTTGAAGGAGTTACACTATAAAAGCAGCTCCATCTTGGCACTTTTGTTATAATTCATTTTTATAAGCAGTTACTACTTATGGTCTTTTATTTATTTATTATTCATATGCTACTATTTGCAATGGGGTGTTTTTATGTGTGTTTTAACATAAACAAGCATTGTTTGTTTACGTAAAAAATGTGCACAATTTGTTTAAATGGAAAAGTGCTGGATATTTCCAAATATAGTATATGCTGCTGCTTTGGTAGTAAAATGATTTGTACTTTTTAAATAAAACCTTTTCACTGTTCAAGTACCAATCTTACTGTATTTAAATAAATGTGAAAAATAGTTAAAGAAAAATACAACTCTCCTTTCACCCGCATTAATCCACCACCCCCCCATTATCCAAATAAAATGAACTGTTTTCTTGTTTTGTTGAATGTCACACATTACTATTCTAAAACTTAATGATTGAAATTCTTAAAATACATCCTGTACAGTGTCTTGCAAAAGTTATGTTTCAAAAAACTTTAATAAGTTATTAGGTTTCAAATGGAATTAGGGTTATGGTTAGGGGCAGGCTTAGGGTTATGTTCTTTAATTATTTACTTTTTTTTTTTTTTTACCATTCAGATATGCCATATTGATTGTCCAGAAGAAGGAGGATTGCCACCCTATGTGTTTGCACTAATGGTAATTTACTTCCTCCAGCAGCGTAAAGAGCCAGTGTTACCTGTATATTTAGGATTATGGGTAAGTGAGTTAATTTCTCACTAATGAGAAACTTTTATTAAACAGCATTTATTAACAGTGAAAATTTTCATCTTTATTGAAGTTACTATAGCATCATGGGTAGAAATAATAATAGTACATGCTATTGTTTGTTACAGTCTCTTCCCAGAATCATGACAATGTATAATGATACCTTATATATATCTTAAAAGCTACCATTGCTGCCTTAATAAAGGAATATGTGCTGAGATATCCCCAGACTTTTAGCTTTTCTTACTTATTTAATTTTGCAGCATTTCCAAAGTGGAATATTGCAGCTAATCTTTAAGTGGCATCTACATCTGTCATAAACATACACACACATCCTGCAAGGAACAAGGTTTTCATTATATCCTTAGTAGCCGAAAGTGTAACCCTGTATCTCAGCCTATGTGTCCCCTGTAATTCTTACATTTTCCTGGGTTTCCCCTAAGTCTAAGCAACCAGCATGCCCCTGTGTTTCAAGTAGCCACACATTTTGCCAACAGTCTAAGCCACACCACCTAATATTTTCAAACAATTTCTGGCAAAAGAACTCATTTAAGGTTTAAGATGCAGCACATTCTCCAAGCAGCTGCAATGTGTATGTTTGTTTTTTCTACCATTCAGTTTAAAGTAGCCAGCCACCTTCCTGATTTGTTTTCTCTTTTTTCCTTTCTAAACACTTTGGAGCACACCTGTTACTCATACTAATGAGTAATCACAATGCATATGCCATAAATATGCTCATTTATGCTAGCGCAAGCTTATGGTGGTATGTTTTATAAAGTTTACATGGACTCCCAGATGCTTGGGACACCTGTTATTAAGACGATCCTGTTTTGTTCTCATTTTCTTTACTTGCTCTGCAACATTCTGCATTCTAATATCAATCAAAGCATAAATTCAAAAAACGTGTGACATGTTTATGACTTTTTACAAATGGATCTAAAGACTGAAGAAGTGGGTGCAGGTCCCTCTTCTCAGATCCTGTTACTAGACAGTCATGACTCTGAGCATTCATGTTGTTCAACACAAACCACTTGCTCTGTTGTTTCTCCTACTCCAGCAATTGACCACTTAACACCACCGGAACTGGTTAAACAAGTTACTACAAGTAATACCTTAAAATCAAAAGAAATATATTAAAATTTGTCCATAATTAAAAGTAAGGCCATTTAAATTTTGGCTTCATCATAGCGATAATGATAAATTTGTATACTTTTACTTAAGTAAAAACTTAAAAGAACATTATAAGTCTAGTGCTTTCATTAGAGAGCTAACATTGTGTGTCAGTCCTGAACAACAAAATTAGTAAGATGATGCCTTTATTTTTAAATTTATACCATGAGGAGGTCTATGAATAAACAACAAGCTTAGCCTCTCAGGCCTACTTGTAAAAGTTTCCAACCCTTTATTCTTCGTGATGTTCCTTGCCTACCAAAGTGGTGCACACAACTCGCTTCTTTTCTGTCTTGATTTTTTTGCTGTTCTTCTATACGAGGTGTGGCAGAAAAGTAATGAGACTGGCAACACTGCAAGCGATCTGGCAACGCTGCGCTGTTGTCCTTGATAGAGCACGTGTATCAGTACCCTCCCATAGCTCAGTGCGAGTTTCAGCTCCTTCCGTTAACTATGTGATTTTTGTGACTGCTATTAGCGAAGTTGTGTCATTGGTTGTGCGTCACGCAAAATGGAACAGCGGAATTTGGAGCAACGTTGTGCCATTAAATTTTGTGTTAAGCTTGGAGAATCGGCAAGTGTGACGTTTGAAAAGTTAACACTTTGGCACAAATCATTTTTGGAAGGCAGAAAACACGTTGAAGATGAACACCGTTCAGGGAGGCCTTCAACTTCGAAAACCAATGAAAACATCGAACGTGTGAACACTCTTGTGAGATCAGACCGTCGTTTAACATTAAGAATGTTGAGTGAACAGTGAAAGGCTCAGAAAAAGGGTCATTCGCGTGAGACCAGACATTGCAGACAAATGGATGCTCCATCATGACAACGCCCCATGTCACACTGCCCTCTCCATAACAGAATTTTTGACCTCAAAAGGCATTCCTGTGGTTCCCCAGCCCCCTTATTCACCTGACCTCAGTCCGTGTGACTTTTTCCTTTTTCCTAAACTGAAAAATGTCCTCAAAGGACGTCATTTCGGGACTTTAGAAAACATCCAAAAGAGTGTAATGGACATGCTGAAGACCATACCGGTTGAAGACTTCCAGCGCTGCTACCAAAAGTGGGAACAACGTCTCCATCGGTGTGTAGCTGCCCAAGGGAACTACTTTGAAGGGGATAACATTGATGTTTGAAAAAAATAAAAACTTTGGTAAATAAAAAATCAGTCTCATTGCTTTTCTGCCACACCTCGTATATTTCTTTTTACCTATATGCAGTACTTTCATCCCAGATCACCTTCTGATTTTACACTTATGCTTCTCTGATCATGAGGCACCATTAATCTCTGCCCATGCATCCTTTTTAGCCAAGCCCTAAAATTACTTACGGATCAAGGGCAGCCCTGTTCTTGTTCTAGAAACGAGCTAAAACTCACTCTAGTGACTTCGGTGTCCCTGTGGACTCCAGCTGGCTTCAATGGGTCAGGTGTGCAAAGCAGCCTCCTAAGTGACATACTGTTACTTATCTCATTGAATGAACAGAAATGTGCTTGCTTCTTGCTGCTTCAATCTAAACTTATTCTAGAACATACAGTTTGGATCCACTGTCCCCAAATAGCTATTCTGTGCTAAAATCTCCAGTGAGTACTTGGAATTTTTTTTCCTGTACTGTCTAGCCTTATTCACTCCCTAAAATATATTGTTCAAGAAACTCTTCAACCTTTAACCCAGGATGCATGTCTTATTTTTACTCATGATCATGCCTGTTGCCCTTCTTGCTCAGTGTTCCACTCCTTAATAGCTGCTACATTTCCATACTGGGGCAAGAATTTCCTGTTATGAATCTATTTCATGTCTAAACATCTTTCTTTGGAAAGATCCTGTGGAAGTATCCATTGTTCAGGGAGGAAGGTTTTTAAAATATGGAATTAATAAAAGTTAAAATGTATAAAGAGGCTGGACACTTTATATATTAGGTATTTATATAGATTTAAAAAAGTGTGAAATGCTTTATTGTGCAAATTTTCCTTGACATGTATCTTCCATTTTCAGTGCTATATGTATAGTGATGTAGTCTGGCAGTAACAGGTACAAGAAATAAACATACGGTACTACATATGAAACTCCAGTGTATATTAAAGAATATACAAATTCATCTTCGTATTTATGCAGGGCGTTTTAGAGGTAGCATGCCTTTCAGATTTTCACGGAATTTGCCAACACTCTCCACAATATCTTAACTTCAGACTTGGAATTACTTTCCGCTAAGTTTCTTCTGTTTAAGGAAATTATATCTGTCTATCTAATTCCATTGTAAACATTTTCCTCAAAGATTGTGATTTTATGTTCTTTTCCTAATTTTAATATTGACCAACATATTAAAAAAACTTTAGTTTGCATTAAAAAGCTTTTTATGTGTGTTGTTTTTCCATGCAGATTGAAGGCTTCACAATGAGCAAATTAAGTCACTTCAAGCTTTCTGGAACAGACAGTTGCAATGTTCTTTGGGAGTATAGCCCAGCTCTTGAAGATAATACTTCTTGCTCTGATGAATTCATCAGAAGAGGAAAAGTAAAGTTGTTTTTTCTTTTTTTTTTTGTTATCGGTATATACTATCTCTTGTTAAATGAGAATTGGAGTGTATGGCAAAGTTAGTTTTCATAGCTTTGAGTGTCAGTGGTAAGAATATGCAATAATATTTCCAGTTTAGCAGTAATACAGTAGGGTTTAGAGCTATGTAAAGTTTTAACCAGTTACTGTTACATACTTGCTAAGTATTTTACACTTTATTATAACTACATGCATGATGTTAAGTTTGTCTTATTTTTACTATTGAGTCACATAACATTCTTCTTCTTATCAGCATGGATAAATATGTAGTATTTTAGGAAACAATTAGCCTAATGGTCCAGTGTAAACCATACTTCAATACAATTCAGTTGCCTTTATTTTACTAGCTGCAACAGTAAGACAATATGAATAATGAATAGTAAGACTAAATTAATTAAAAGTGTCATTTGCTTTTGTTTTCATAAAACATAAACATGAAATGCAGTCAGAATTTGGTAGGAGAGATGTTTTTCTCCAAAGGAAGTTGATTTTCCGCTTTTAATCCAATATGTCATCTTTTTGGAGATGGGGATTTCATGACTACAGTAATTTAAAGTATTTCTTAAATATCCTATTTTAGGCTGTGGTGTGAGCCAGCTTTTGTTGTGCTGCACCATTTCTTGCATGTTTTTCACTTATTCTCTTTACCACTTTTGTGCAGTGTATCGCCTTGTTCTCATTGTAGTTCAGTTCCCACAGTCAGCTTGACTTACCTGTTTAAGGAGCTGACATGAAAAATTATGAATATCCAAATTACAGGGAGTACAAGTAAATTCTAAATCATTGGAAACTTTAACAAAGGACACAAATTATAAATGGAAAGACTTTCACATTCTAACTTGCACTACTTAAATTGCTCATAAAATGCCGCCCCTTTAAATCATGAATATCAACCATTACTAACAGCATTCCATTTTAATTCATGTGTCTGCAGTTTACAGTACATCTTTGCTTTTCAATATTCATCTCAAATCACTTAAGATATCAATTATTAACTTACAGGCCGATTTCTTGTCTCATGGACAAATGTACATTTTCTACAGTCTCAAATGGGAAAATTATTGCAGTGTTAATCATTACATATTGTATTTCCTGAACATTACTAGGTAATTGAAGTTTTTTTTTATTATTGTAAACCTGGCAAAACGTGTCGGCACTATAGTAGTAAACCAGGATCCTAATACTTTTGGAAAATATAAGAACAAGAGAATTTTACATTCAATTCAATCTTTACATGTCAGACTTGAGAAAAGGTGAACATTTTTACTACATCACTATGACAGAAGCATGTGTAGAAATGTTCAAAAGTTATAATTTTTGAGTGGTAATATGTTTTTGTATTTGAAACACCTTTACATATTTTTGCTTTATTTGAAATTTTTAGGTCTCCATTTTCATTTTTCCTAAGTAACTGTTTAAATTTATATTACTGTCATTTTCTCTTAGGCATCTCTTACATTTGCAACTGGCCATAAGTGTGATGTTCCTATTGGACAGCTTTGGGTTGAATTACTACGTTTTTATTCCTTAGAATTCAACATGGCTGATTATGTCATCAGTATTCGCGTTAAAGAACTCTTAAGTCGTGAATCTAAGGACTGGCCCAAAAAGAGAATTGCAATAGAAGGTACAGCTGCTCAAATCTAGTTCAAATCTAATTGCATTTTAAAAGACGTATATCATAATTTTTACTTGTGAAGAATTCCGACACTTGATTTTCAATTTTACTTCTTGAGTGTGATATTTTCTTTTTTGCAGTTAGCTTCTTCCTAGATTTATTTGAGTTTCCATAAGGGCCTTCTAATTCAGCACACACATGCTCTCATTAAGTTTAGCCTAGTTTTCAAAATTAATGTAGCATGAGTGAGTGTGTGGTAGTGTTTGTGTTGAACCTGCATTGAGGAATCATACCTTTAATTTTTTTTTCTTAATTTAGTGCAACTTTCCATAGCAGTTATATTAAGTTGATTATAAAAATGGATTGCTCTAAATAAGATTTCTGGAAATTAAAAGTTTTTAATGTGATTGATAAATGCAAACTGTATTTATTAATTTGTTTCAGATCCCTATTCAGTGAAGAGAAATGTTGCAAGAACACTAAATAGCCAACTAATGTATGAATACATTATCCATTGCTTAAAAACAACATACAAGTATTTTGCCTTGCCTCAGAAAAAACAAACAAAGCCCAATATACGAGATGTCAGCGATTTAGGTCAAGTTGAGAACATCACATTAACATCCACAAGTGCAAAAAGTAAAAGAATAATTGAAGAAGATTTGAATGTAGCGTTGCCCCAAATAAATTTAGGGAAACTGAAATTAGACAGTAATTCAAAGACTGAACTAATTGGAAGAAATCAAGCAGTTGTTCATCGTTTAAATCAGCAAGAGGAGTGTGATTATTTAATCGAAGCACAATTTCCTTTTGACAACCCAGAGGTGAATACTGTCCATGAAGATTCAGATTGTGTGATAGAAGAAGTAATGGAGAAAATGGATGATTATAAACATAGCTCGTGTGATACAGAGAGTGGAAATGAAAGTGAAAGTCTGTCAGATTGTGAAGATCATTTGAATATAGGCACAGAAGATGGGGATGATTTTGCCTTAGATGATGCAGGACAGTTAAACAATGTTGAGGACACTGGAAGCAATGACGAAGCAGAGGATTTTCCAGAGGAATTTGTTCAAGAAAAACAAAGATGCACCTCAGGTAGCAACAATTCAGAGGATTATGATGAAGATGAGGATGAAATTGCTTACCAGAGGCTACATCTAGATAGTACCAATATGGAGGAGGAAGAAAATGTGTATACTGCCTCTGGAGATGAGATCTTGTCTGAAGATGAACATGAACAAGTCACCCTTGACGTTCTTAATGCAAACCAGCAATGGGGAGAGCTGGTGAGGCAACATCAGAAAGGTCCCAGTGGAAATGATGTTGTACCAATTATTACAAACAATGTTTCTAACCAAAATGATATGGACGATACGCTTGAAAATGGTCCCTTTTCTGCAAAAATTGCACACACAGATGATCTGTTTTATGTGTTCAATAGGTTTGAATTCACAAAAGGCAAGGTAAGGATTGAATTATTGTATTTCGTTTTTTTTTTCTTCAGATTCCCAGTAAACAAGCAAAACATCCTTAAACAGAGACAAGATGCCTTTTATAAAAAAAAATCAAGGATCCACATTTTAACCTAAATAGGTCCTGTGCTAATTTTAACAATTGTATGACATTTATCATTTTAGTAAGATATGAGCAGATTTCACATACCTGTATACACGGTTCATATTTTGAGAAAATGATACTGAATCTCTGATTCTGTTCCTGTAATTTTTTAGACAGGTGAATTTATCAGTATTAGCAACAATGGCTTCCTTGTATACCAAGGAGTTTTCGTTATACCAAAACTAAAGTTAGAGGCTTCCTTGTAGTTCTTGTACACTTTAAAATATATTTGAATGTTTGTCTTAATTTCAAAACCTACTTTGGCACATGTACATTGTAAACCATCTTCTCTCTGAAGCTAAAGTATATTGTATGTATTGTAAAGCTTTTACTACTTTGAAAACTGTAACCCATGTATGCCACACCGACAAAAAAAATATTTTGTACCTTTTTTTTGGTTTTGTATTTTCTTTAAAAGACACAAGAATACTGAATTTGATTCCTGTGCTTAAAAATAGGAAGTGCAGAACAATGTATATGTTACATTGCAAAGTATCCAATCAACATTTTTAATGAAAGGAAAAATGTTGAAAACAAAAGTTTTAGGTGTCTTCCAGCCTTGCACACTGGTTAGTGTATTTGGCATATTTTCTTCAATTCATTAAATTTTATAAGAACAATACTTATAGACATTTTATATTGTTCAACACATGATTTATGTGGTTAAATGTTGGAACTGTGCCTACGCCACTTATGGACTGTCATGCTCTTAGTTGGTTACAGTGTGGCCCAGTGCTTGAGACCGTTGTCCTACTGAAAAGTGAATCTTTTTCCAAGCTTTGGTTTTTCAGGATATTGAAAAAAGTTTCCCTGCCATTGTTTTACAATACTGTGCTCTTTCCATTTTTTCCTGCCAACTTTTAACTTGTTTTGCAGAGAACATTCCCACCTTGAATGCAAAACACTTCTGAATTTTCACCAACAAATTAACTACTAGTTTTTTAAGACTATAAAAACTATTTTTGGCTGGTTCCGTTTAATGGTTTCTGGCAAACATATACTTTAAGATGATTGTGAGTAACTAGTTCTTTCTTCCTACACTCTAATACAGGACAGTGCTTAGCAAAACGTTTGATAGAGTTGATTAGTAGACTTTTTTCTGTTGTGAACTATTTACATCTTACACTTTAGATTATTGACCATTCAGAGATTTCGCTCAGAAGCCTGCTTGTTGAGAGAATGTTGAGGTCTGTTTTAAGTGGAGCAAATATGGCAGAAGGCGTTGAAAAGAGCACTAGTTTGGGATGCACCCAAAAAAGCTTTGGCCACTCTAGATGAATTATATACATTCCACAAGACAATGGAGAAAAATACAGATAAATAATTACATTTTCAGTCTTAGTTTGGAGCAGGAAATACTGATAAAAACCCTACATTAGAGCATTATATTGACATTGCTATATGAAGATGCTTTTCTGTAGCCTGGTTTGAAATAATTGTAAAGTTTCTAGGCAAAATTTATTAAGTCAATTAGAGAAATTCAGGAGCAATATCTTGGCAGTATGTAAGAGACCTCTTGAGCAGATTCACATTTCCTTAATTCAATGACTCTAAATGTACAGCTATCGTCACAAGCCACATGCTTATAAACAAAAAACAAGCAAACAAAAACAAATATTTTGGTGCATTTCATTCAAAGCTTGGTTGTCAGTCTGAGAGAATTTGCGCAGCTACGACTTTACATTTATTCACAGTCCTAATGCAGTATGGTGGGAGGTGGAACAGTGTAGCAACTTGTTAGATCAGGATACACTACAACTAATTGTTTGCCCTTTTTTAAAATAGTTGAAGCATGTATTTGTTATGAGAGTCAAAGGCATACTTTGTTGCTACAGATTTTTCAGTAAAACTAAAGAAGTCCCAAAAGGTTAGATTTAATACATAGCAAATAGATTAAATGTCTCTTTAGCCTGTAGTGCATAAAATACATGTAATTAATTTAAATCTGAATGAAATATTTTCTGAGGAGATATAAATTGTGAGGATTAAATGAATGTACAATATATTGATTCTAAAAGCTGAAGGTCATGTCATCCCTCAGTCAGGTGTAAGGAAATTCCTAGGGAATGATATTCTGCTCCATCTTGCACAATCACTAGGAGGGCTTAAGTTTTCATTACATATTGAAAAGGTCTCAAAAATGAGAACTGTGTTAACTATACTATAGAGTGATGACTTTTTAGTTGTACTTTTTTTACTAAACTTGAGACCATCAAGAAGAATCATCATCTGATTCCATTCCAGTTGCAACATTGTTAGTTTTGCATTGATAACATCCAGGTAGCAAAGTGCCAGGTATTTGCCTACTTACGTATATGAAAAATATGGAGGTGATTGCTTTGGTGCCAGTTTTTATTTTTCTCTATTTGTTTTCTATATTCTCATTGCTTATAATTCCTTTTCTTCTGACATCTTTGATGTTTGCTTATATTCATTCTTTTTAAAAATCAAAGTTTTTTTGAGTTTTATTGAACACTACCGTCGTCAGAAACGCAATACGTTTCTAGCACTTTGTCTACTTTCCATTTCAATTGTAACTCCACTTTACACAAAAGCAAATACTGTATCCACATAAAAAGTCATCAATTTGAATGATTCAGGGGAATGATTAAAAGCAGAACTCAGAAAAACGTGATTAACTATAGCCTGATCATTGCAACAATATTTTTTCTGAAGCCAGTCTCTGATTATGTTACCACAATATCTTTAAAGGAGTTCCTAATGGCCAGGCTTTAGATTTACAGCAGGAATCAAGTGAAGTTAGATATTTATACATGGTTTTAGGTAGGAATAATCCAATCAGTTTTTTTTTTAAATACTAAAATAGATAAAATTTCCTTATAATACTTGATTTACCTAATAAAATGTACTGAATTCTAAATATTTACATATAATGCATATGGTATAAAAGGAAATAAAAAAGCTTTTCATAATTACAAGCTGTCATATTGTTCAGTTCTTTATAATGTACAACCCTTGTATGAAAAAGTTCAATTAAAACTTCACTTCTCTAACAACAAAAAAATTATATATATATATTCTCAGACAATCAATTAATTGATATTGGCAATTAAACACTGTGTAAATGTTAATGTACATGCACTTATAGGCTTTAATCATTTTAAATCATGAATTGCACTACAGTGGTTTGCTGTTAAAATTGACATTTATACAGGTGTGGTTTTTTTTTCCAGTTTATCAGCTAGAGATTCATAATTCTTGACGTGTAGTTATAAATATGGATTACCATTTTAATTATTTAGTACTTATTTCTTACCAAAACAAATAATAAACACAGTTCAATCTTTTTTAAAAAAAGCCCATTTTTACTAAGCAGCAACTTCAAATTCGTCTTTTTTTTCCATTTAAAAATGTAAGCTGCTGCAGTTAAAACAAGCTTGCTGTCCAAACTCGGACGATGTCCATTTTAATTTAAAGGACAAAATAAAAAGGTCTGAATTCATTAAAGTAGCTTTTCTTGCCATTTGTCTAATTGCACAGGACTGCTTCTCTAATTCCCTTGTTTCAGTTTATTACTCCACTTTCTTTAACGTAAAGGCTAATGTTCCAATCGCCTTTTGCTTTCTGGTAAGCCTCAACTCACTACTCTTGGCAGCAAGTTTGCTGCAAAAAAATAAGAGTGCTGGCTCAACTACCATAATACCTTGCTTAAAGGATCACCACAGCTAAATTACCATAAAGCTTAGGAAAAGCAGGGGTTAAAAATATTGGACAATCACTGATCGAGTCTTTTTTTTAGTGAAAATCGGCTGATTTATAGCAACAGCTGAACGATGGGAGCCTCCCTAGTTTTAGGAAATAACAATGTGAAAAAGGAACAAAGTTTACCCCATTTCTGCATGGGTTTCTGTGTTAATGGAAAAGTGGTATTTAAAGTGATGGCCATTGTAATATGAAATCTGTCCCATATAGAGAGTTTACCTGTAATAGATAAAGAACCCAACCTCTGGGCAACAAAATGGCAGTTCACAGCCCTTTGCCGTAGTTTTCAGTTGTTGTTTTTGTTTTTTAGGCTTTTGATTAACCTTCAAATATCAGTTAGGATATCTGAATATGAAATTATTAGAAAATCGGCATTTCTTTGTTAATTTTGATTTCATGTACAAGATCTAGATTGTTTTGTATATTTTTATTACTCCTTTGTACAACAGAAATTTTAATATGTAGATATTTTGCTCTTGTAGTGGAAATTATTTCTATAATTGAATGGTTTAATTTATTTTTAATTTTATTACATAAATACAATAACTTTAAAAATGTTTCTAATGTATGCTACAAGGGTTGGGATTATAATAACTAGAAAAACAATGCAGTCGGAGTTTAGCAATTACTTTCTATGCAAGAGGAGTACATTTTTTTTCATTTGAAAGTACATTAATTAAAAAATAATTAAAAAAAAAAAAGATGTAAGAGACAAAGAGATGCTTAATGTTTATGCTTAAAGTACACCTCTAAATTTGTTTCTTTCAAAATTGTGCATTACATGACTTATTTATTGTTTTAGCTTTTATAAGCCAGTATTTGTTCAAAACTAATTTTCAATATTTTGTCTACTAAATTATAGAATTATTCCAAGTTAAATATAAAGAGTTTTCAAACTGGGAAAATTTGCATTCATTAAAAAAGTTACATTATTTTTTTTGCCCCCATAATTGATGCAGTACAATAAAATCATCAATTGGGTAAAAAGTCCTGGAAAGACATCCATTATAGCTGGAAATGCTTCAAACAGTGAACACTAGTCAGTGTGTCCCATGTGCATTGCATGAAAGATTGAGACAGTAGCTCAGTAGGTAGGGGATGCACTTCAGTTATCAGTAAATTGGTAATAAGTTAATAAACTAGTTAGGCAATACAATGTCATGTCTGTGGGGAGAACATACTTGATATACTGTGGAAATATGTTTGAAAATGCATAGAATACAAGGGGAAAGTCAAGTAGTGCATATCGTGAAATTATATACAGTATCAAAGTTAAATCAATCATAAATTAACTCAAAATTCTTTGTAGTTTTCTATATTGAATATTCTGTTTTTTCATTTTTATGCTATGTATTGGAAAAAATTACACTTTTTAAATATAGATATTCACTGTTCAAATTTTCTGCTTAAGTTTTCAAATTCTGTATTTATTTTTAGATCTGATTTTTGTGTATATGTATATATATATATTGTGTTTCTAGACACCAACAGTTGTGTGTGGCCTTTGTAAACGAGAAGGACACCTGAAACGTGACTGTCCAGAAGACTTTAAGAAAGTTGATCTTGATCCATTGCCTAAAATGACTGCAAAATTTCAACGCATATTGAACCAAGTCTGCTTTCAGTGTTACAGTAGGATATTTATGTATTTATTTATTAAACAAATTTCACTTCACGAGACATGGTTCTAATACTGTTTTTTGCATATTTTACCATTCGCAGATGATTTTGCACCAGACCAAATTGAGGACTTGGCTCGTGAGCACATACTTCAGAATCTGGAGCAATTTGTCAAGAAAGAATTTGAAGGCAAGTCATTCAATAAATTTTTTTAATAATTTATTTAAAAAAAGCCTAAAAATAATTGCTTTATGCTTTTCTTCTTTTTGACAGCTGCTAAATTAAGTTTGTTTGGATCATCTTTAAATGGCTTTGGATTTAAACAGAGTGACCTTGATATCTGCATGACATTTAAGGGAGCAGACACCTCAAAGGTAGCTTTTTAGGTGTGACCTGTGATTATATATGTACAGTAGTGTCCTGTTATTATGGTGTGGCTGCTATGGCACTGGGTAAGCCAGGTGGTTCCCAAAAGAATTATGTTTATTTCATCAGTTTTGTAGATATTCCTGATTTTTGGAGCAGAACTTGTGAAAGTATATGTAAAACACACAGGGGAGAACCAAATCGAGCATGTTTATTACAGAATTTACATTAGTGCATGTTCTTTGCTACAGAGATGAGCATTGCTGACTAGCATTTGTTTTCTTATATATACAGTTGCATGCAAAAGTTTTAAAGTGGATGAGTCCTACAAGATAATAACCTGAAACACACCTCAAAATGCCTCAAGAGATGCAAGCTGACAGTTTTACCATGGCGCTCATTGTCTCCCTACCTAAACATCATGGACAGTCTGTGGATAGATCACAGAAGAGTAGTGCATGCAAGATGACTAAAGAATCTTGCATAATTAGAAACGTTTTGTGAGGACAAATGGGCAAAAATACCCCAAGTAAGAAGTGAAAGACTCACAACTGGCTACAAAAAGCATTTACAAGCTGTGATATTTACCAAAGAGGGTCTTATTAAGTACTGACCATGTTGGGTACCCAAACTTCTGCTTCAGGTTCTTTTCTTTTTTTTTTTTTTTTTTTTTTTTTTTTTGGTATTTTGTACCTGTGAATGATCTATACTAATAAAAGGCAAAGCACTCACTCACTCACTCATTCATTCATTCATTCATTCATTCATTCTCCAACTTCCCGTGTGGGTAGAAGGCTGAAATTTGGCAGGCTCATTCCTTACAGCTTACTTACAAAAGTTGGGCAGGTTTCATTTCGAAATTCTACGCAGAATGGTCATAACTAGAAGCTATTTTTCTCCATTTACTGTAATGGAGTTCAGCTCGAGGGGCGGAGTTTCGTATGACATCATCACGTAATCACGCATTACGTAGAAAGCCAGGAAGAGCTACAAAACACGCTTTAGAAAACATGCATTATATAATTAAGAAGGCAGCGAAACAATTAGAAGCGAGCGAGTGACATATAAAACCATATTCAGCGACTCACGTGAACTGACGCAGTGCGCAGACAAAAAGCAACAGTTCCAAAGAGTGCTGAACAAAAACCGAATTACACTGCTACGCTCAAATAGATAAACCACACGCCGTGGCGCAATAGTAAAGCATTCGCCTGTAGCGCCCACGTCCGAGGTTCGATTCCCGAGAGGGGATGCACTAAGTATGTACGCGCGCTTCTCGATTTATTTTAACCTCGCATCCCCTTAGTTTGAGACGTATGAAAACGCATGCGGTTAACGCAGAAAGACAGATCACCTATTAAAGCTTCATGAATAATCGATACTTTATTCGCGATCAATGATTGTTTTGGTAAAGCCATACTCAGTGTATTCATTAGATGAACGGTAAAAAAGTAAGAGCGAGGGGACGGTAACTTACTGAAGCACACAAGCAAAACCACAATAGCACGCGGGCTCGATGTACTG
>JANRMT010062822.1:15869810-15919850 GCA_026402145.1 Polypterus bichir lapradei
TATATATATATATATCACAGCGACACTCATAACAGTGACAAAACAATTACATTGACAATCATGTTACGTTATTTTTTAAATTTTTCCTTTTCTTTTTCATACCTTCTTTAACACACTACTTCTCCACTGAGAAGCGCGGGTATTCTGCTAGTAATGAAATAAAAATGTAATCTTGTTTAAAATATTAAAGAAATGCATCATCTTTAAATTATGCCTTTTGTTGTTCAGTTTACCATCTGCTCACTAGACTAATCACAGCAACAGATTTTTTTTTTTTTTAACATTTTATTGACTTTATTGAAATCACACAATACTCCATACAAATAGATCAATTTTACAAGAATAGGATTGAAAATAAATCAACCCCCACCCCACAGCAACAGATTTTTGCATGCCACTGTATAGTCAACAGTTTCAAGCAATGTACAGGTCCTGTATAACATATTTCAAATTTAATTCAAGTGATAATCAAAAATGTTTTAGTCTAAACCTAAAAGTTGTGTTCTGCTGTGCTGAATTAAGAAGTTCTTGAAGATTAGCACTTATTTTCTAAACTGTGCATTTCTAGCATTTGTGGTATATGATATATATGTATATGTAACAATATTATAATACATGCATGCATGTATATAATAGAGTAGAACAACCTTTCTGTTTAGTTGATATTTTCATTTTAAATATTTTAGCACCTCACTTGAGCTGTGTACCTGTTCATTGGCTTGTTTTCATCTTTTAGTAAACCGACATTTACTTGTGATTCGATTGTGCTACTTTTTTTTTTGCTGATGCAGACATAGGATATTGGGGATTTTACATGTTATCACTTTACCATATGTTATGGGATATGCTGCAGTAAGCATATACTAACAGTATAAAGTGACAAAAGTAAATAAAAACAGTGAAAATGTAAAAAAAAATACTAATGTATACTTAACAGTTCTGTTCAGCATAATAGTATGAGTGACAATGTTTATGATAAATGCAAATTCTTATGGGGCTAGATTAGGTGATGATGCTGAATAAAGAATGGCATCACAAATAATCATAGTAAAAGAAGCATATCTTTTTATTGAATATATTGTACTTAAAATATAAAGTATGCAGTTAGTGATTTGTCATAAAAATGTGTTTCAGGGTTTGGACTGCATAAAGATAATTGAAAATTTGTCAAAACTTCTTAGAAGTCATTCAGGTATGTAGCTTTTTGCATGTTAAGAGTGCTTTACTATTTGATACTATGGGCAACCAAATATGAATAACAGAGCAATACGAGCTTAAGTTAGCACAGAGATACAAGAACAGACTGAAATATGACAAATTATTTTCTCTACCAGTTAATGTCAAATGTAATTCATATGGAGGACATAATTTTTGTATTTGGCCGAAAGAGTCTCCAATGTAATTCAAATCCATGCATGCTTTACATCTAAAGTTTAAATTTATTGAGCTGCTATGAATAATTTAAAATATGTGTACTGCTGTTGTCTTTGCTTTAACCGTCATATAGTCCTGACAGCCTTAATGACTAAATAAGATTGTTCTCATAATGTTATTCCAAAATGACATTTTTTTAATCTGTTTGAATTTATTTACATAACCATAACAATACCATAATATGTAATTTAAAGCAAGTACAAATAGTTTCTCCCCTTTAATAAATCACCCCCAAACATAATGAAAAAGATGTAAGCAAAAATAAAAATGCCAGTGTTTGTGGAATAGCTGAAGATATCTCGGTTGAGATCCTCAGTTTAAAGGAGTATAACACAACTTATTCATAATGAGTTGAATGGTGTTGTCTTTGTCAGCCTGTCGAGAGAGGTTATTTGTCAAGTTAGCAGTGTGACTGATGTCAGTACATTTGAATAATTTTTGAAAATGGGAATTCCATTTGGGGTCATTTCATAAAGTATACTTGATGGATTAGGGTATTTTGAAATTTCAAAGATATCTGACAAAATAGTAAAATTTGATGCTCATCAGAGCCTGATTTGAGAGGAAAAGTCAAAATATGGCTAATTGTTTAGAAAGTATTAGTCATATTTTTTGAAGTGTGATCATGTGCTTTCATAAGACTTTTAACACCTCATTGAAGATTTATTTTAAATTTTAAGTGGTATTGCATTGCAGGTTTATTTCACTTTCCATTCAACTCATTACTTAATAAAAATTGCCAACATTGAATAGTATTTTATGCAGGTATTTTTGCTAATAAATGTAGCTAGAAAGTTAAAAGGATCAGTCTTAGGAGAGCAATTGAAAAAGTATGTTTTTTTTATTCCTAAAGTGAAATTTATTATTTTACTGTAGGCCTGAAGAACATTCTTCCTATTACTACAGCTAAAGTGCCAATAGTCAAATTTGTGCATGTAAGGACTGGCTTGGAAGGAGATATAAGTTTATATAACACTTTGGTAAGGCTATTTGTTTTATGAGCTTATAAAAGAAACCCACAGTTGTAACCTCTGTTTTTGCTAATTATCTTAATGTTTTACCCTTCCTAGGCTCTGCATAACACAAGGTTGCTTGCTACCTATTCGAAAATTGATGAAAGAGTGAAATACCTGTGCTACACTATGAAAGTTTTTGCAAAGGTGAGAGAAAAAAAAGTACTTTCAGGTGATTGCAATGGAGTAATGGTTAGTAAAGGCACCTGTATGTTGTATGGGCTGGACAATGCAGGTATATGTGTCCGTGTTGTTTGTTATGGGGGTTTTGGGACAAAACGGCCTTTGAACCAAATATATTTAGCAGTTTTTCCCATTATTTTTTCAACAAGTTATTACACATTGCTGTAATCAGCGCGCCATTGTAGCTAAATCTTTCTTGAGCCATAATGTAGCTAAACATTCACACTTTGTTTACTTTTTTGTCCAAATCAAGTGTACATGTAGTGTGTTGTCTTTGAAATGTGAGTGAAAGAAAAACAAAAGACGTGCACACAAAGTTGGAGGTGTAGGTGCACGATGGAGGTGGGATGCAAAAATCTAAACAAAGAACCTTCATGATTCTGCTTTCATCTTTCTTGTTTGCTACTTTGAACCCTTTTTCATGTGAGTGGGCATTTAGGTATGATGATAGGATAAGGATAAAGCTTGTTTTTCTTAATGAAGTAAATTAATCAGTAGTCCAGGCCTTTTCACTTAACTCAACCGAATGATTCAAAAATTACTTTGGCATTAACACCAAAATGTGTATCACTGGGCAGCAGCATTATCAGATGACAGTTCAACATACACATTTTGAACAGGAGTTGCATTATTGAGGTAACAATGCTAAAGTACTAAGGTACTTTCAGGATTAACATGCAAATGCCTAACCAGTTTATTGAGCAAATTGAGGCCTAGGTTAGAACAACCTTCCTTTTATTGTTAATTACAACAATGATAGACAAAGACACATTGAAAATGAGTTGAATTGTTAACTCCAAATTAACATTTGTATTATAATGTTAAAGATTTCTGTGGTGTTGCAAACCTAGTATGTAGTTTACATGTTCTTGCTCTATTCACATGATTTTTGCCAGGTATTCCAAAGTTCTCTTATGCCTAATAGATGTTTATGTTAGAATATTTGTTTACTCTAAATTGGCTCAATATTAGTAATACATGTCAGTATTGCCCCTATGAATGTGAGTGAGTGTGCTTTGAAATTAATTGACGTTTTGTTAAAGGTTTGTTCTCAATGCTGCCAGAATAAGCTTTGGCTCCCAGTAATACTGCCAAGCAGGCTCAGTCGTTGGATTGACATATTTTAGATTTTGAAAGCTTCTCTTAAATGCAGTCTAAGTGGTAAAATGTTTGTTAAGCAAATATTAAACCTTACCATTACACCTTCCAGTTGTCTTGTCAGTACAGTATTTAATTTCTCATTAGTTTTTATTACTGGGAAGTACTGTTTATCATTTGTCTTTCGTGCCTTTTATTGACATTTTATATGAATATATAATTATGATTGATTGTATTAGACAATATTTATGCACTTAACATGATGTCAGAATAAACCCAGATGAAAGACTCGGATTGCTTTCATTTGGTTAGGTTGCTGCAAGGTGAGATCCACCCAGGATAAAACAGAAACCAAAAATGGGTAGGAAGGTAGTCTAGTGCAGGGCACACTGCAACACTTAAATTAGCAACCAGGTATCTTAATCTACACATATCCAGCCCGGATATGAATCTATTCTCCTAGAGCTTTGAAATTGTTGCAGTAACCACTGTTCTACCATGCCTTCCTTGAATGACATCCATTTAGTTTTTTCTGTCAAACTATATATTTATTTCTTTTACAGATTTGTGACATTGGAGATGCATCCCGGGGTAGTTTGTCATCTTATGCATATACATTAATGGTACTTTACTTTCTACAACAGAGGAAACCCCCTGTAATACCAGTTCTTCAAGAGGTATGATGATTTAATTCATTGTATTCTTGCCTTTAGATGTTTAAAACAGTAGGATTTCATAATATTTTTACTTTTTCAGAAAAATCTAACAAGAGTACATAATTTGAGGATAGCTTATTACAGCTTTATACGTCTTTTTAAACAACTTCTTGGTGTTCTGGAGCAGATTTTACATGTGAAAGATATACTTTGAGTTAATGTTGTGCAAATTTATGAAAGGAAATCTAAAAATTAGAGTAATAATGATTCCAAAAAATAACAACTTGAAGAACTTGATGCCGCATGGTCAAAATGAGACTTGCACCTAGAGCCATGCCAGCAGGTAGTGTTCACCATACTGCTTTTGGTAGCTGGGTGACCCACATAGTCTTGATGGCCTCAGCTGAAAAAAGAACAACAACTGCCATGACTTCAGTAATTTGGATATGGGTATGGTGTTGAAATCCAGGGAGTACAAGTTTGTTATGTATGTGTGAGGTACACTCTGCGCCCAAATGTATGTGGACATCTCTTTCAAGGTTTTTCAACCACACACATTGTTAACAGCTGCATGAAATTAAGCACATAACCATGCAATCTCCATTGACAAACATTGGCAGTAAAATGGGTCAAACTGAAGAGCTCAGTGACTTTAAATGTGGTGCTGTCTTAAAATGCCACATTTGCCTCAAGTCAGTATGTGAAATTTAATTTCTGCTAGATTGGTCAACTGCAAGTTGTAATATTTTGAAGTGGAAAAGTCTAGGAGCAACAACAGCTCAGGCACAAATTTTTAGAGCATCCAAACTCACAGAGCAGAGCATCCAAGTAATGAAGTGCATAGCATGTAAAATTTGCCAATCCTCTGTTGTATTACTCACAATTAAGTCTCAAACAGCCTTGTGAAGCAACATCAGCACAAGAGTTGTGCATCTGGAAGTTCATGAACTGGTTTTCCATGCCTGAGTAGTTGCTCACAAGCCTAAGATTGCTATGTCCAATGCCAAGGTCACCTGGAGTGGTGGAAGACACGCTGCCATTGGACTCTGGAGTAGTAAATCACAATTCACTGGCTAGCAGTCTGATGGATAAATCTGGGTTTGGTAGATGCTAGAGGAACACTACCTTTTGGACTGCATAGTGCCGACTGTAAAGTTTAGTGGAGAAGGGATAATGATTTGTGACTGTTTTCAGGGTTTGGGCTTGGCCCCTTGGTTCCAGTGAATGGTACTGTTAATGCTACAGCATACACAGATATTTTAGACATTTTTGCGCTTCCAACATTATGGCACAAAACTCAAACCTGAGTGACCTGTACAGAGCCCTGTCCTCAACCCTACCAAACTCCTTTTGAATGTATTAGAGCACTAGTTGCGAGCCAGGTCTTTTCATCTAACAACAGTACCTGAACTCGCAAATGTCCTTTTGGTTAAATGGGCACAGACTCCCACAGATACACTCCAAAAATCTTATAGAAAATCCTACCAGAAGGACCACTGTCAAAGCCACAAAGTAGGGAAATCAACTCAATATTAATGCCTGTGGTTTTGGAATTAGATATCCGACAAGCTCATATAGGTGTGTTGGTTAGGTGTCGTCAAACTTTTGCCCAAGTAGTGTAGATCCAGATGTACTAAGTCTTGGATGTGAGGAATGCAAAGTAATAACGATGAATAACTTGGTATAGCATTTCTACTCACAGCAATTGCTCTGTAGGGAGCCTTCTTGTTGGACGCTGTTACATATTTTGAATTTTTCTTGGGGGTAAAGGCCTTTTTGTTCAGTAGTAATCTGGACAATAGTGGGTGTCCACAGGGGACAAAATGTTGTGGCGGGTTGTATGAAGGTGCATAAATTCTATCTGATTTGAAACCCAATGGTGCATTATTTCTAGGGTTCTGTTCTAGCCATGAAAAGCAACTTGAGTAACACAGATTTGCTTATAATTGTAATCGATACTAGAGCATCTTGAGGCAAAAGCATGTTACTGCAACTATTTTGATACAGACTGACATACTAATACAGAGACCTGCTGATTTGCAGATGATAGTAAGTTCTGTGAGCATCATTTAGATAGATCCAGGAGATCCAGTTAGGTGAGAGTTAGGGAATTTACATTTAAGTAACAGCTAAGATCACCACTCACTGGTTCCAATATGCATATCCTTTATTACATCAGACATAATAGACCCTGAACATAGATAGGTCAGTTTACTTTGACAAAGACTGACTGTATATTTAATTGGTTGATTCTGTGAAGACTGGTATAATTTGCATAAATTCACAATTTACACCATTCCACACAGAGAGAATAGTATAGACCATCATACACCTAATGTTTCTTATAGATAGAAATGTACAAAATATCTAGATAGATTAAAAGTCTTTGACAAAACATCTTATTAAATGTGAATGTCTTATTTATAAATACTTATGGTTAAGTGTGACATGGTCTTACCATCTCTTTTGTATTTGTGCCGGTACGTGAGGTTTTGGTCACACAGAAAAGCACAAAATTTCCATTACATTGAGGTGGTGTTCTTGGAAGACCTTCCATCTGCCTCTTAACACTAGAATTACCAGAGCCTACGAAAAAACTTGTAGATCCGGCCCACCTTAAATCTGTTTGCATCTCTCCGCCAGCGTCCTTTGTCCTGTAAATGTGCCGATAAAGACAAAATCACGATCACGATACATACTACTGCGCCCCCCCCACCTAGGGATCTGACGCTGTTAGTTTTTATTTGAAACTGGGAATAACTGGAGATTTCAATAAAACTGAATAACAAAAAAATCAAGTGACGGTGAGATACGAAGAAGGTAGATTCGCCAGCGTCTGTGTGTCAGCTTTTATCCCTCCAGATGAGAGAATCTCCAGTTCCATTGTCTCAAAACACCACTCAAATCTCCAGTTATTCCCAGTTTCAAATAAAAACTAACAGCGTCACATCCCTGGGTGGGGGGGCGGTAGTATGTATCGTGATCGTGATTTACTGAGAATAAAAGTGAAAAAAAAGGTTAACTTTTACAAGTCCTATAAATGTACACCGTGTGTTGCAGACACAAACCAAGTGTATGTGTGTAGTGTATAATATTAACAATAAGAGCAGCTCACTGCTGAAAACTGCAAATATAGGAGTGAGTCAGGATCGAACCGGGGACTCTTAAATACAAGTCAGCAAATCTTACGCAACGGAAGCTGTTGTCGTTTCTTTGAACCTTTTGTGGAAGTGTTTATTTGCTCTTTGGACTTCAGGCTTCATACATTATTCAGTTTATGCCTACATTTTGTCATTTACTACTAAAATATGAAAAACGTTTTTGTTTTAAAAAATGTGTTTACACAGATTATTGTAGAAACGGAACACACATGAAATGCGTGTTTTCCAAATAACGATCTATTATTTCCACTCTAAAACTCCACTTCACTCCCAGATAATCAATCAAGGCCTGAGCTGGGAGAAGTTTATGCATGTTCTAAGTTTGTAGGGTGATGGGATAGATGGCTGCTTGTCTTTATCGGCATATTTACAGGACAAAGGACACTGGCGGAGAGATGCGAACGGATTTAAGGTGGGCCAGATCTACGAGTTTTTTCGTAGGCTGTGGTAATTCTAGTGTTAACTGAGGATAGTTTTTTCTTCTCAACCACACGTTTTAACCTCTGTCAAACTGTTAACTACATTTCAGTACTATTTATAGTCTTACAATCATGTAAGTATTAGGTAATAGGTAAACTGTCCTCCATCACATGTGTACTTTTTTTTTTTAGTTTAGACTAAAACCTATTTAAATACAAGTATGTAGGACCAAAATGGGATTGCATCCTTTTATCTGGCCTGACAAAAAAAAAAAAAAAACTTCCTGTTATTTCAGCCATAAGCATGCACATAAGAAAGCTATGTCTAATACTGCACACATGATCCTACAACCAGTTTGGATTCCTTAAAAGCATATAAGAAGTTGTATTTCTCTGTAGAGATATTGAATTATTATAAATCACTCAGCACAAGGACGAATACAAGAGCTGCAGAATCAGTCCTCACTCTGTCTTCATCTAAGGCAATAGTAAAGTACCTCCATTAGCAGCCTTCCCAAGTTGGTTGTTGGGGAAAGTGATAGAAAATTCACCTTTTGTTGTTTGGACTTGGGAGTGGTAGTAATCATGTTTTGTTTGGATGCTATAAAGTTCAAACTAAATGAAGAAAATTTTGGTCCCTAAGATAGAAATCATGCATAAATTCAACATATTTGTTTCTTTGAAATAATGGGATATCAGGCGACAGTTATGCCACATGAGAAAACCATTGTTTAAAACCTTCAAAGGCCAGAGACAAAAATATATGCTTCAATTTAAAAGACTTGGATACAAAAATGTAAAATTTATTCCTATTTATACCATTAAAATCTCATCACTGGAACTGGAAATCTTTAGTATTATCTGCTCCCTTGAGCCAACAAAAGCAGGACAAAAGATAATTATTATCACTACATTGCACTTTGGTACTGAGATATAGTGAAATATTAACATAATTTAAAAAAAATTATGAGATAAGATGAAAAAAGTCAGCATATTAGTGCATATTATTTCTGTTCATACATGTTACTGTGAAGTAAAAATAGGAATAATGTTTGTGTTTTAGTTAGATCTTCAACCCCATGCAGGCTTTTCTTTTCAAGGATTTGCTAGGAATAATAAAGTTTAAGAGAGTAAAAATATTTTTTTTATAAATATAGCTTTTGCTATATTTGCTTCCAAATTTTGCTATGCACACGGAATCAATGTGATGTTGTATAAATTCTTGAGGGAATGCTGCTTGAGGGAAAAGGAAGAAGATAGAGGTGTATAAAGCTGATTAAACTGAAGCAAATAAGGGGTAAAAGTTAATCCATTTTGCCAGATAATGAAATGGAAAGTTTTTAAAATTATTTTAAATATCCAGATCCAAATAAAATTTCTTCAGCTTATTTGTTATTTGACCTACAATGAAAAGAAATAATTCTCAATATAGTGTCCTGTGTAATTTAGATAACTGCGGGAAAAAAATGCCCACATTTTGGTTTGTGCTGTTTTGTTAACTGTTTTTTGTGAAGTTACATATTTTAGATATAGTATTCCTTTTGACTATAATTCTTATTTTATTGGTAAATTATCCTATTTTGTTTCTTAAAATTATTATTTTTTTCCTGTTATTCTGTGAAAGGATGATCTAAGAATCCCTGGTAAGAATGAGGAACTGGTTATAAACCGTAAAATAATTGTGAATACATATTTTTTTCCTTACATCTTTTATTATTTGGGATCATCAAGTTGTTTACTTAGTATCATTTGCCTGTTCTTCAAATATTATATATTTCAAATGTTATCAGCGTAGCACTTTTTTATTAGCTTAAAAGGCTGAGGTCTTTTACTAAATCATTATGTTCATCCTGAGTGAATGGCTGTGGCTTGAACATGTTGGGACAAACATGAAATACTTTCTCCCTCTGAACGAGTTTCTCCCAAATCAAGATTGCCAGGTGACATAAGGACTGGTGAATCAGCTCCATGTGGTACAGATATTATTCCTGTAGGAAGATTAGGATAAACAATTTGTTTTTAATTATTCTTGTTATATCCTTGAAGTTTATAGCTGTTCACTCCCCCATATCATTGGAATATCAAAAGCCTGCTTTTACGTTTTTGTCCGTTGTCTTAGTTCCTCAACACAAATAGAGCAGACATTGTGAGGGGCCCATTGTTTGCCCTGGTCGTCAAGTTTTATTCCAAAGTAAGAAGCATTTTTCACAAAATCTGTTATGTTCTGTCTTTGTTTTTTTTTACAGCAAACTTTTCACAAACATCAGGACTGTTCACACAGACCTTAGAGGACATAATATGAATTAACAGCACAACATAAAAATAAATTCTTCACTGATCATTTACAAATATGTTGATCAAATGACTGCATCACAGTTTACTACACTTCAGTGAAGAGGGAAGGACAGGGTCAGACATGCTGCTACCTGATGCAAGGACTCATCACTGGGTTCAGTTCCAGCTCTGTTCTGACCTTATTGTCAATTACAATTACTTTTTTTTCTTTAAAAATAAATTTTAATATTAGAAAATGTTAATAATTCAAACATATTAAAATAAAATAGTGATATTTAATTATAGTGCCAAAACAGTTAAAAAAAAAAATATATATATATATATATATATATATAATTGAGAACTTAAAACATGTTTTGTGTAAAAGATGTTATATGATGTGGATTTTTTTTTTATTTTAGAATTCATTGACCAAAAATAATATACTGTATAAAAATCACATGAAAAAATCAAATTCTTTTTCCAGTTTATAGCTGTGTTAATGTTTTCTTAACAAGCTGGGGCATTATTTCGATATTCAACAAAAGTGGCGCAAAATTTTATAATCTTATAACTCAAATACTCAACTCAAGTTGCTGTTAAAGTATAAAGCTAGCCTATTCAAATGGTGGCCTGCGGGCTACATGTGGCCCAGAAGCAACCTCTGAGTGGCCCAGTGAAAAACATATTTTGCGAGTCTTCAGAAATTCCTACATAAATTCCTACATTAGTACAGACCATGAATGTATCTCTCCACGTAGTCTAGCAACATTCAACCCACAGTGCAGTGCAGTTTGTCTAGACGTAGTGGTAGTAGTCTATGGATACAGTATTTTTTTTTTTTTTTTTTTTTTTTTTTTTTTGGTGTGATGGTACATGCCGGTACCTTGTACCAGGACCTCGGCCATGACCGCTGGTTTTGGCATCGACTACATATTACATGACTGTACTGTATAATCCATTGTGTGCTGAGTCTTGTATTTGTTTCATCAAGTGAGTGCAAATATGGGTTTTCCCAAAAAAAATACTGTAATTGTTACTCCAATGACAGTCTCATTATTGACAAGCACTGTCTCCGCACTTCATATGATTGGTTGGCTTTCCACTTGCACGCTTCGATCCTGTGGATTCATGGCTGTTATAAGGCCAACGATCAGCCATTGACAGTTAAAGGAACAAATTAGAAAGACTGCATTTGATGAAAAAATGCAAAAAGTTTATTTTCTTTAAAACTCAAATCAAAATAAACACTGCAGGACTACATGACAACTTTTTTTTGTAGAATATACAGTTTGTTATTAACCTGTGGTTAATTTTATTTGATTTAGAAAATTATGTGTTTGTAATTTTGAACTATCAAACACAGTATTATGCAGCACAGTACACCTACACAGGTGGCGTAATGGTAGTGCTGCTGCTTCGCAATAAGGATTTAATGGGTTCGCATCCAAGGACATCCCTGTGTGTAGTTTGCAAGGCACTTTGAGTTGTGAGTAAAGCACTATATACAGTGGCTTGCAAAAGTATTCGGCCCCCTTGAACTTTTCCACATTTTGTCACATTACAGCCACAAACATGAATCAATTTCATTGGAATTCCACGTGAAAGACCAATACAAAGTGGTGTACACGTGAGAAGTGGAACGAAAATCATACATGATTCCAAGCATTTTTTACAAATAAATAACTGAAAAGTGGGGTGTGCGTAATTATTCAGCCCCCTTTGGTCTGAGTGCAGTCAGTTGCCCATAGACATTGTCTGATGAGTGCTAATGACTAAATAGAGTGCACCTGTGTGTAATCTAATGTCAGTACAAATACAGCTGCTCTGTGACGGCCTCAGAGGTTGTCTAAGAGAATATTGGGAGCAACAACACCAAGAAGTCCAAAGAACACACCAGACAGGTCAGGGATAAAGTTATTGAGAAATTTAAAGCAGGCTTAGGCTACAAAAAGATTTCCAAAGCCTTAAACATCCCACGGAGCACTGTTCAAGCGATCATTCAGAAATGGAAGGAGTATGGCACAACTGTAAACCTACCAAGACAAGGCCGTCCACCTAAACTCACAGGCCGAACAAGGAGAGCACTGATCAGAAATGCAGCCAAGAGGCCCATGGTGACTCTGGACGAGCTGCAGAGATCTACAGCTCAGGTGGGGGAATCTGTCCATAGGACAACTATTAGTCGTGCACTGCACAAAGTTGGTCTTTATGGAAGAGTGGCAAGAAGAAAGCCATTGTTAACAGAAAGCCATAAGAAGTCCCGTTTGCAGTTTGCCACAAGCCATGTGAGGGACACAGCAAACATGTGTAAGGTGGTGCTCTGGTCAGATGAGACCAAAATGGAACTTTTTGGCCAAAATGCAAAACGCTATGCGTGGCGGAAAACTAACACTGCACATCACTCTGAACACACCATCCGCACTGTCAAATATGGTGGTGGCAGCATCATGCTCTGGGGGTGCTTCTCTTCAGCAGGGATAGGGAAGCTGGTCAGAGTTGATGGGAAGATGGATGGAGCCAAATACAGGGCAATCTTGGAAGAAAACCTCTTGGAGTCTGCAAAAGACTTGAGACTGGGGCGGAGGTTCACCTTCCAGCAGGACAACGACCCTAAACATAAAGCCAGGGCAACAATGGAATGGTTTAAAACAAAACATATCCATGTGTTAGAATGGCCCAGTCAAAGTCCAGATCTAAATCCAATCGAGAATCTGTGGCAAGATCTGAAAACTGCTGTTCACAAACGCTGTCCATCTAATCTGACTGAGCTGGAGCTGTTTTGCAAAGAAGAATGGGCAAGGATTTCAGTCTCTAGATGTGCAAAGCTGGTAGAGACATACCCTAAAAGACTGGCAGCTGTAATTGCAGCAAAAGGTGGTTCTACAAAGTATTGACTCAGGGGGCTGAATAATTACGCACACCCCACTTTTCAGTTATTTATTTGTACAGAATGTTTGGAATCATGTATGATTTTCGTTCCACTTCTCACGTGTACACCACTTTGTATTGGTCTTTCACGTGGAATTCCAATAAAATTGATTCATGTTTGTGGCTGTAATGTGACAAAATGTGGAAAAGTTCAAGGGGGCCGAATACTTTTGCAAGCCACTGTAAATGTAAAGAATTATTATACAATACATGACGATTTGTCAGTTTCAAATTTCAAATGTTATGTTTTTTCACCAAATAAACAAAACATAGCGCAAGGACTCTCAGACTCTATCTTGTTTACAAAAAAGGCACTGCTAATGACACCTATGGTGATTTAAAATGAACCTATATTCTCTCTGTGTGCAGAAGACATTGCATTCATGTGTGTTAGTTACTACTATCACTTGTTATGGATTTGTGCACTGATAGCTTTGATACCATTGATAGTTCTTTTTTATTCTGTTGGTCTCATATATAACGAAAATAATTTTTTTAGATAGATACTTTATTAATCCCCAAGGGGAAATTCACATAATCCAGCAGCAGCATACTGATACAAAAAACAATATTAAATTAAAGAGTAATAAAAATGCAGGTATAAACAGACAATAACTTTGAATAATGTTAACGTTTACCCCCTGGGTGGAATTGAAGAGTCGCATAGTGTGGGGGAGGAACGATCTCCTCAGTCTGTCAGTGGAGCAGGACAGTGACAGCAGTCTGTCGCTGAAGCTGCTCCTCTGTCTGGAGATGACACTGTTCAGTGGATGCAGTGGATTCTCCATGATTGACAGGAGCCTGCTCCCGTCGCTCTGCCATGGATGTTAAACTGTCCAGCTTCATTCCTACAATAGAGCCTGCCTTCCTCACAAGTTTGCCCAGTGTGAGGCATCCTTCTTCTTTATGCTGCCTCCCCAGCACACCATCACGTAGAAGAGGGCATTCGCAACAACCATCTGGTAGAACATCTGCAGCATCTTATTGCAGATGTTGAAGGACGCCAGCCTTCTAAGGAAGTATAGTTGGCTCTGACCTTTCTTACACAGAGCAGCAGTATTGGCAGTCCAGTCCAATTTATCATCCAGCTGCACTCCTAGGTATTTATAGGTCTGTACCCTCTGCACACAGTCTCCTCTGATGATCATGGGGTCCATGAGGAGCCTGGGCCTCCTAAAATCCACCACAAGTTCCTTGGTCTTGCTGGTGTTCAGGTGTAAGTGGTTTGAGTCGCACCATTTAACAAAGTCCTTGATTAGCTTCCTATACACCTCCTCCTGTCCACTCCTGATGCAGCCCACGATAGCAGTGTTGTTAGCGAACTTTTGCACATGGCAGGATTCCGAGTTGTATTGGAAGTCTGATGTATATAAGCTGAACAGGACTGGAGAAAGTACAGTCTCCTGTGGCATTCCTGTGTTGCTGACCACAATGTCAGACCTGCAGTTCCCGAGACGCACATACTGAGGTCTGTCTGTAAGATAGTCCACGATCCATGCCACCAGGTATGAATCTACTCCCATCTCTGTCTTTTATTTCAAAAGGAAGACAAATATTATTGCTAATACTGTGCACTTTTTTGATTTTATGCACTTTGAGATGTGCCTGGGTCAGATGTGAGCAAAATGTTTTTTTTCTTTTCCAAAATAGAAAAAAAGTACTGTTATTACCTCTGATTCTGTTCAGAGGTAATGCCACTCTTTGTACTTGTACAATAGCTTTTTTTATTGTTTTTATGCACTTTTCATGTGCCTGTGTCCAATTTGACCGAATTTAAAAGGGAAACAATGAGTAAACATTACTTGTGTTTCAATAGATTCATTTGTGTTGGTTTAAAATTTGTTATTACCTCCTGTTCACTGGCAGCTAAATTTCTTTGTTTGAAAATCTGGCCCAAATGAATTTGTAATTGAATAGCCCTACTATAAAGACTTTCAGAAATCAGTAGCCTCATTTTTTAATGATATTTTGATGCTTATTAAATGTTTTTGTTTTCTAGATATATGATGGTAAGAAACCTCCTCAAGTCCTTGTTGACGGATGGAATGTGTACTTTTATGATAACCTGGCAGACCTGGTAAATCCTTCAATGTAACTTGTGGATATTTAGCTCTCTCTGTCTCTCCCTGTATAATTTAAGTTTACTCTTGAATTTTCTAGAAAAATGTTTGGCCCGAGTATGGGAAAAATACAGAGTCAGTTGGTGAACTTTGGCTTGGCTTACTGCGGTTTTATACAGAAGAGTTTGATTTTAAGGAGCATGTAATCTGCATCAGACGAAAGAAACTGCTGACAACTTTCAAGAAACAATGGACATCAAAATATATTGTGATTGAAGGTAAGTTTTGCTATAGAAGAAATAGTCATATTTTATATACAACTGTATATTAGCATTTAGAAAGAAGAACAAGCTTTAGGAGAGAAATTGTATTATATTAAAATAATCAATGTTGTTTTTTTTACAACCAAATTTTAATGTTGAGCATATACAGGCATTTGGAAGTGTTATTTTGCTTGGCCCATGCTCTTTTATCTACAGGTACATGTGGGTGATGCCTGCACAGCCTGTTGCCCCACAGCACTCTACTTAAACACATACACAGAGAGATCCAATTCAGACAAAGACTCAAGTGATGCCCAGTTGTTAGTCACCCCACAATATTCCACATAGAATCCCCTATCCTTAAGTACTTATAGGAGTGATGCCACTCTTCGTACTTGTACTGTTCATAACATATGCACACATACACACACACTCACTCATAAAAATAGTATTCACAAACAGGGTGCAAAGCATGGTTACCCCAAACTTCTGCTGACTGTACCAAGGATTTTGTTGTGTTAAGGTCCAACGGTGACCCTATTTTCCCCTTTATGTTCTTTATTGTGTAGACTTAGCCAAGATTCTTCAAATCCCATACAATTACCACTCTGTGGTCAGATACAGTGCTTCACTTCAGCACTCCCTACCTCCTTTCTGTCTTTATTAATAACCTCAGGAAATTTAACAGAGTGAAAAAACAGACAAGAGAGCCAGCTACACTGTTAACTATGTATTATAGATGAAATATTTTATTATAAGTAGTGCCATACAAGCAAATAAAATATGGCATTGTAAGCCAAGACCATACCTGAAAATGCTAGATGTGTAATTTTAGGTGCTGCAATAACTATAGTTGCATTTGATTCTTCCTGATCAGCTCATCATCTGCACAGGCTCCGGTAGCCTGCTTTCTTTAGGATATCATCTGGTTTGCTTTCGTCGAGGTGCAACATGACAGAGAGAGCATGCCTTTGCATGCCTCTCTCTTTATTGTCCTTTGTAGCTCCTGACAAACACACCCTTCTTGGCCATTTACTGTATGTAATTTTTACACTTTGTTGTTTATGCTTTTGAAAAATATTACTGAATTTCTGGATGAGATTTATTTTACTACTTTGTTGTTGAGATGTGTATGGTTGTTTTGTTTTTTCTGTTAACATTTTGTGTTATCTGTATATTGTAATGATGTGATAGACGTTTTAATATTTTGCCTTTTGCTGTTGTGTAATAGAGGATACAAACAGTTTTATTTTTTTATTAAAAATTAAAAGTATTTCTTTATTTCAGCATCTTTAAGTTTCAATTCCTCCAGGGTAGAGAAAGACACACGGTCTTTCAAAGCAAGTAGGCATATATTCCTCTTGGATTTTGAGATTGCATAAATATAAACTTCCTTATCTCTTCCTTATTTCAGCAACCTTCTGAAACAACAAAAACGTCAAAAATTACTGGCCACAGTAATTAACAAAAAGAACATCCAATTCTTCTTAAAGATGATTCACTTTAAAGCAAATATAATTTTCTTCATTTTTAATTAAAAATAAAAATATATGCACATAAAGCATATGCAAATTTATACATTTGTGAAGTTAACTTTGACTAAGAATTAATTCATAATTGTGTTAATTTGCAGTCCTTGCTGTATCCTTTTCCCAGCCCACTTAGTCAAGTATCAGGATTGTGCAAATTGCAAAACCTGTAACACTCATGTATTTCAGTATACTGTAACATTGTGCAGATATTTGTAATTATTTAATCGTAGGTCTATGGAATCACTAACTGCAATATCATGTAACATTGTAGGTTTTGTTTTAATTATAGATCCGTTTGACCTGAACCATAACCTTGGAGCAGGACTATCCAGAAAGAGTAAGTGTTGTATTATTTAGAATTAGTTGATTTTAACCATTGCAGTTTTTAATTATGAGTAATTATTTAGCTACAGTCATTTTTTTGGAAGTCACCTCAGAAAACATTTAAAATGGTTCAACATTGCTAAGTTAGACTGTTTCTTACAAAAGTATTCAAACCATTTTAAAAACTTTCAAAATTTGCATTTTTTAAGTTTATTACATTTTTAATAATTGACTAATATTAATCAATAATAATAATCTACTTTATACAGATGAAAATTATTGAAAAAGTACATTCTTAAGACTTTATCATTTAGCATTCACTGGACTCAACTCTAGGGGTATCCTTACTAGTTGATAAAATCACCTCAACTGACTCCTGTCTTTTTTGAGACCTGGAATTGTTTCACTTCAGTATTCCTCAGGATTGTTGAGCTCTTCATCCTAGTTGAGAGCAGGAACCTCATAGTCTTTGAAAGTAATATTCTTGTGACCACAGTCTCACATCCTCAGTTCTTTTCCACAGGTAATGTAAGAATATGATGTTGATTGCCCGCTCAATGTAGAACTTTCCTCTCAAGCAATAAACTCCACATTATCACTAGTACTACACTGTATCTTTAGTACTGTTATTGCTTTGCTAACAGGCTACCAATTTCATGCTAATCATACCCATGGGACTAAAGCTTATTTATTGAGAGTAAGCTTTTTTCATTATAGATTTATGATATTGGATTTGGAGTTACTGGTTCTGTTCCCTCCATTTTACACTAAGCTACAAACTGTTGTAACTGAGGGACTCTTACCTCATGGGGTCCATTTTTAACCAAGTTGCGATTCATTTCTCAAAGTTATCATTGATGCCAGTGGCCTCTAATTTCAGAATTAATCCCCAGTGCAGAACTGCATTGTAGGGTTTTTGAAAGTCTAAAGAAACTGAGCTAATTTTTTAACAATCCTGGTGCCTGTTCAAAAAAAAAAATCAAACAATATTGGCTTTATAGGAACCTCCTCTCATAGACTCATACTGGTTGTTATTTATTATACAATCTATTTCTGTTTCTTTATTTCTAATTTAAATTATATATAATTTTATACAAGACAAAAAGAAGTATGAGTCATTGGACTATAATTAATGGGATCCATGTTGTTTCTCATTTTTAGTACTGGAGTTATATTATTAACTCTACAGTCATTAGGCACTTTTACCGTCTGAAGTGATTAGTAGAATGTGCTCACCAAAGGTTTATAAATAACATGCTTCATTTCTTTCAACACAATTGGTAAAGTGCCAGGAGTTTTATTAGTTTTAAGCATACTTTAGGGCCTGTTGTGCCAAGGATTCATCCATTTTAAAGTCTTTAATCATAGTATCTTTTTTCCGCTTTGCTGGTATTTAGTTTACAACGCCTTTTATAAATGCTTCGGTGAAGTCAAATTGGTCACAGGATTAGAATACATCAAGTAAGTGTACATGAAATTAGTAATTGGTGTATTAAATGTCCATTGTTTTAAAATATTCATGCTTCTTGTTATGTATTGTTTTTGCCCAATAGTGACAAATTTCATTATGAAGGCTTTCATTAATGGCCGTAGAGTCTTTGGAACACCATTGAAAGCATTTCCAAATGAGTATCCTTCAAAAATGGTAATCCTCATTTTATTTATTTTAAAAATGTAATTGCAATTATTCACATGATTAATTTTTTAATCAAAATTAATTATTCATTAATTAAATTAATTAATTGCAATTTATCATATTTCCTTCAAGCATATTAATTTTTCTATAAAGCAGAAATAACTCAGTGATTGATTTTTTTACTACAGTTTTAGTAATCACTTGCATATGCATATTAAATTAGTTTATTGAACAGTTTTGTGTAACTGAAACAATCGAGTAAACAATGAAAACTAGTCAACACCTCAAAGCTATTTTTTTTTAATTATTATAATGGTGATTATAATGTGAACCAGGTCTTTTTTTTTTTTTTTTGAGGCACATTTCAATGCAAGTCTAGAAATTTGATTGGTTCTGTAAATAATTATGCCTTTAAAATTATATGAAGATGGAAACTGAGACATTATTGTTTTTCTGATCATTTTATTGAGCCATTTGCTTAAGCATTCCAGGTTATTTGCACTGGTTGTTCAAGAGATCCACATAAAGAAAACAAATGCTCACAAGGGATCTGTGTTAGGAAACTTTACTTTTAAAATTATTCATTACTTATAAAAAAAATAACTAAATGTGTTATATAGTTACATATAATGTGTTACAAACTGCATTTCCTTTGTGTTGTTTTTTTTTATTCTAGTAGAGATAAGAAATCTATATTTGCAATCAAAATAGATCTATATCCTTTTAAAAGAGAAAACATATTACAACATTCATTACTACTCCATTCCAGATCAAGAAATATGATACCATAAAGCCAGAAAGACTAAACAAAATTAAATATGTGCCATAGGTTATTTATTTAGATGTTTTATATTGTGCTTTGTCATAAAATGAATTATAAAATAAATCTAACTAACCATTTAAACCTTCAACCCAAATAAATGGAAGTATTAGCATGATCACTTTGCACTGATTATTGCCTAGTTTTATTGGTTCAAGTATAATATAGGCTAATGTAGGCTACAGTAGGTAACATACTATTAATTAAACAACAACAACATACCCTGTCTGCTTTGGGGAAAGTGTGAGTGAGGTATAAGGAGTCGAGCAATTTCAATCTGTGTCTTCTGCTCTTTAGCTGCTTGGACATGTGTAGCACCTGCACCATGCTGTTTTAGGTTAGATATTCCTAATGGACAGGGCTGATGCAGTGACAGTCTGTCTCCCACTCAGGTCTACACCCCGACAGCTTCTTTTAGTGGTAGACTTAGATTAGCAGACATCCCCATAGTAATATTTACAAAGCATATATTATCATGTTCTGAACGTTCTAATAAACTGTGCAATGTGACTTTTTTAAACCGTTAATGTGTGAACCAGTGACACTCATGGGGAATCACTCGGAGCTTGTTTGTCTGTAATGTTAGCGCACCACTGAAATGAAACTCGTGCACTCTGCTTGTATAACTGTTTCATTTTTAACTGTTCTCAAGTTATACTCTGCACTTTGAAGAGCTAGTGTATGATGGAACAAATTCATTTGATTCAATACAGTACAGGTCAGGTTGGGAAGCTTGCACTGGTACAGCACTTTGCCACACCCAACACATGACGAAACAGCTTGGGATCTTGGTCTCACTCAGGCATACACATGGTCCAGTCCCATCCTCCGGAAATGACCCTCTATCTGCCGCAGACAGATGCTCCACAGCCGGTGGACCCCCGACCTTGCCCAACACCCAGTCCATGCAAGCATTGAAGAGAGTAGGAGCAAGAACACACCCCTGACAAACCCCAGAATCAACTGGGGAAAAACGCAGAGGTTCTGCCTCCACTCTGCACAGCACTCACAGTACCAGTGTACAGGCTGGCCATGATATCCATCAACCTTGAGGGGATCCCGCAAAGTCTCAGGATGTCCCACAGGAAAGCTCGATCAACTGAGTCAAATGCATTATGAAAATGGACAAAGGCTGCAAAGAAACTCTGCCGATATTTGCATTTGCACTCCATGACAACCCTCAGTGGCAGGATGCGGTCGATGGTAGACTTCTTAGGCATAAAACCAGACTGCAAAACCAGACTGCTCCAGTTGCTGGTAGGTAAGCAAGTGATCACATATCCTATTGAGGATACAGTATCCAGTATTTTATGTTCCAGTGTGGAATATTATAAGTAATGGCTGGCAACTCAACTGGTGTTTGTGGATGAAGATTATTGAGAAGCAACATAAGAAACGATCAAGTGCCAATATCCCACTACTACTATTGTTAGACTAATCAGCAGCTCTAGTTTGTTTATACATATAAAACTAGTTTTTCACCATTGTAAATTAGGCTGGCTGTCTTAGTCTAAGTTAGCTCTGATTTAAAGGTAAAAAAAAATCCATCGTCATCCTTTTCATGTCAGAAATGCAATATGTTTAATTTGTTTGGTTTAGTACATGTATATACAGTATGTATAGTGCTGCTTTCATCTATTAAATGTTGGAAGAAAATGATGAACAATCAAATAATCTATACTTAATTTATACCTATAAATGTGCATCCTGAAAGCAATCATGCAGTTAATCACCTTCACCTCTGTTGCAAAGTGTGAAAGCAAGCTAGTTTTTTTTTTTATTATTTAAAAATATGCTTCACTTTTCAGTGCAATTTCATGTGGCAAACTATTATATTCTATGATTGCAAAGAAGTAACTTTGACTAGAAAAATACCAAACTTATTCTTTAATCTGAAAGGAGGAGAGAATGAAGATTCATTCCATCTAGCTCAGGGGTCCTCAAACACGGTCCTGGAGAGCCACAGTGGCTGCAGGTTTTTGCTCCAACCCAATTGCTTAATAAGAAGCACTTATTGCTCAAGTAACACTTCTGCTTCACTTTAGTTGTCTCGCTTGTTAAGATTTTGAACCCTTATTGCTTATTTTAGTCTTAAGCACCTGTATTCTTAGTTTTAATTGTGCCTAATTAGCAATAACATGCAAATGACAAAAGAGACCAGCATTTCTCCATTTAGCTTGTTACCATTTACACCTGTGTGTATTTAGCATGTACTATTGGGTTTAATTAAATACTCTGAAGGAAAGTGAAGATAAAAAAGGACTGAGAATTACTCATCCATTTCAACCTTCAAATCATTTGGATAATAAAATTAGTAAGGGGAAAAAAATCTAGGATATGAGAATTATCTGACTTTACAGAGTTAAAGCACTAACAAGTCATGCAATTAAATTATTGGCAAGGATTGCTTTCTAATTAAGCAGCCGGGCTAGAACAAAAACCTGCAGCCACTGTGGCTCTCCAGGACTGTGGAGGACCCCTGATCTAGCTAATGCATGGCATATTTTCAAGGGGTTGCAGCCATTTGTTAGCCTGTGCTTCACTAATTGCAATGTACATTATTTACATCTGTTATTATAGTCAGCATACACAGAACTTATAAATTTTGATTAATAATGGAAAGTATTGAAATTGTGCTTTGAATATTACCTTATTGAGACAATTACGTTATTGAGAAAATAGTGATGTTTTCCAAACAGTGACTGATTTTATTTATTTATTTATTTATTGGTTTGTTTTCAGGAATATTTTTTTGACCCAGATGTCCTCACAGAGGGTGAAGAGGCACCAAGTGACAGATGCTGCCGAATATGTGGAAAAATTGGACATTTCATGAAAGACTGTCCTTCACGTAGAAAGTATGTGTTACAGTTACCTCAATAAAAGATCTGACTGGCCTACACAAAAAGAAAGTCAAGCAAACATTTTTATCTAGTTTTACAACAGCCAGTACTTTTTGAACCAGTTGAATTTGAACACCCATTTTTACTTTGATAAAAAAAACAGTTTCTTTGGCAGCATATCTTCTAGGGAATATTCATTTTCTCTTATTAGGAGACTGGTCTGTTTTTTTTTTCTTTAAATTGTCATTTACACAGTCTTCTTGAAGACTGATTTATGTTTTCAGTCAGTCCATTCATTAGTTTGTTTTCAGTTTGAAATTAGCTTTTAATGAAAATGAGTTAGAGATACATATGCTGGTTCTGCATTTCATCTTAGAAATACTCAATTGTAAGCTAGGAGCTTGGAGGACTTGTAGGAATCATAACTGTCACAAACTCACCCCATCCTTCTTTTCATCTGTTTATTATTTACAATCTTTAACTTTCAATCCCTTTCTAGTTTTGAAGCTGTAAATGATTTCTGTGGGAAAAAAAAAGCGTAGCACTTTTGTGTACTTAACATCATACATATGCTCTTCGTATATATACCGCTATTGTACTATTTTTTAACATAAATAGTTTCCCATTTGTAGCACAGGTAAGATCACAGAGTGAAGCAGTGGGGAGAACTAATGCAGCAGCTTGCACTTCTCTTTATAAATGTTCTTTTTAGTAGTTGGAAATATCCGGCCTACCTACTTGTATGCACATACTGTCAATAGGTCTTTTCTCACTGCAGGAAGTTTGTTTTCAGGAACCAATGACTTCCCATATGATGTAGCCTCGGGACACTTATGGTCCATGGCCCCTTTTCTGTGTTGCTTTCCCACCACACAACACGAACTGTAACCTTTAAGCAAAATATGTGATATGCAATGAAAATGCATGGTGTAGCACACCAGGGAGGCAGCTATGAAGAGTATTGCTGTGCAAAGTGCGGCGGTCCACCTTCACCAGTAATTCCCCAAAGTCCAGACTACAAACATATTTGTTAAATGGAGCCAGTGGTTGAGGTCAACCAATGACCACAATTCAGTGTCCAAGCCAGACCCACAATGGTTCCTGGTACATACCCTATTGTAGGAGCTAAAAAACGTACAAGGAGCTATCTACTAGAAAATATATATGGCCTGAGTTCCTGCAGTAGAAATGCTACAAAATTTCCTGAGTTTCTAAAAAGTCCCTGGTTCTTAAAAAAAGTTCCTGCAGTAAGAAAGCATCTCATGATGTTGAACAGCAGAATGAAACCAATGAGCAATGTAAATTAATTATCTTAGTCTGCTTTGTGTGTAAAACATAGAAATTCAAAACTGCATTTAATTGTATTTAGATTCCAGATCAGCTGCTAGGATTTCTATGCTGTGTCCTTAAAAAAGTAAGTGACTTTAAAAAGTTTAACAACCAAGAAGTGAAGATTCAATCCATCTAGTCCATTTGGTTAGTTATTAGTTCAGTTGCCCCAGTTTTCATCCAAATGTTTTCTTAAAGATGCTAGCATTAAATATGGTGGAATGCATTTTTCCCTTGCACAGTTAAATTTCATTTGAATCTAGACTCCTCTCTTTTTAGTATGAACTATTTATACTTGTAGTATTGTGAGAAATATGTAGTTATGTCCATTCTGTATTATTGTAAGGTTAGTGGAACTCGTCAAATGAAATTTGAATTGGCCTGCTCTTGCACTAAGCTTGACGCACATAGTCTCTAAGCACTTATTATGAGTAACTCCTCAGTCACTCCTTAGTATTCCAAGTAGAGACTCACTAGCTTTAACATGCACATGCACAATACACAAGTGTCCCCAGATGTAATAATCTAGACATAATGGCTGAGATACCTTGGTTAATAGAAAACAACTTAAGACACATACTGTAAAGGCTGACATTCCTTCACGTGTCTTTGGACGTAATGTAAATGGTAAAGGCTGGTAACACGCTGGTTCCCTAGAATAACCTAAACACCTGGATACTGTTAACACATTGGTTAATGCCACATACCAACCAATGATGTATTACTCCCACTGTATTTTTTTTTTTGCCAGTGGTGTCCTCCCTCAGCCTGTTAGCCATGTATTAACTTTATTACTTTAATCACCAAAGATGAGCAAAGTACAGAGATGTAAAACCAATTCAGTATTTACTAATATAGAATAATAGCAAATTAAATTAATGTTGAAAATAGTAAATAATATAGTAAAGTCTGGATGTAAAGCCCAAATAAACATACACTCTTGTTTCATAGTCCAAAAGCTTCAATGATATTTTCTGTAAAGACAGAGGTAATATCTGTGTCAGAGGAAGTGCGTTGTCTTTGGGTGGCTTTTTGATTTAGCAGTTGGACTGATTCGTGGATGGTGTCTTTGACATCCATGTGAATGGTGTCTGTCTAAAGGAATGGAGTCTCTCTCACTCTCTCTAATGTGTAATAGATTTGTTTTTTATACCAAAAGGCCCATGTGGAGTTCCACACATTGTGATATTACACATGAATAATTGTCTAGCTACTGTGGTGATAAATAGCTCTGCCTAAAAGCATTGATCAAAGAAGTATGTGTAAAACACCTTATCTTGTCAAAGGTGTTTATCTCCATTTCCCTTGCTTTGTCCAGTTCCCTTACGACAATGTAATATTTGAGTTACTGGCTGTCTGGTCATTCCATCCTAAGATTATAATGTGAATCACACATTTAAGTTTATAAAAGGGAAGTAAACAAAATACACACGATTGAGATAAGAGTGTCTTATAGTGTTGCTGTGTATAAAACAGCTCTGTATGAAGTCCCAGAGAGAATGTTCATTTAAAGTTCATTGCAGTACATCTAAGTGTCCTTTAAATGAGTCAAATTGTGGCTTGCTTTTATTATAATGCCTGCAGTCCCAAAGTGATGATTTTGCACTCCATAACGCAAAGTTTGTGTTGACATTCATTTGAATCTTTATTTTTGTCGTCAGTAATGAAATATTACTGGCCCAGACCAGTGTCACATTAAACATGGAGACTGTGCTTGGCAGCGTTCAATAAAAGCATTTAAATTTTCTTAGAACTGTTTAAAACTCCTGTTTAGAAATCAGGACAATACAAGACAACATATTGCCAAATGAGATATCGTATATACTCGCAGATAAGTCGGGACTTGATTTTACAGTATAAATTCTGGCTTTTTATAATGTTGGTCATATAAGTTGAATGCGGAAAACTCATACTATTGGTACAACGGTTTATGATATGCTAACGCCCACCTGAGAGAGTAACCACGGATACACTACCTTTTTTTTCTATGTGGGTGCGGCAATGCGCTGTTTCAGCGGGTGCTCCTAACCTCTCTCTCTCTCTATTGTGCCTACATGACCACACTATAATACCCAAACTATTCCAAAGCAACGTTTGCACTGATTTGTGTTTTTTGCATCTCACACTCTCATACACCTTTATCATAAGAGCATTCCTTATCTTTGATGGAGGGTTCATTAAACAGAAGAAAATATGAAGCTTATTTAAATTAAATGTCATTGAAGCAACAAAAGAAATTGGTAACTGCGCTGCTGCAACAAAAAAGATTGGAGGAGGCAAGAAGATGTAAAAAAAATTCAAAATTAAGTGTCGTATTTTTGAACGGGTGTATAAGTGGGGGTCTGATTTTTATGGTCGATTTTTCCGGGTTTCAAGACCTGACTTATTCATGAGCATATACGGTAAATAGACTGACAGACAAGTAAATAAATATATATATATATAGAAATACTTATTCTGAAAAATGTGAGACATAGTAATGTTCTTGAATTCTTGTAAAAAAAATTTCACTTAATGCATTTTGCAATTTCTTTACTCAAATATTTAAAATGTAGTCCTGCTTTAGTAACCTAATTAAAATATAAGGCTAAATGATTAACTGTTGATTTGTTTTCTTCAAGTATGATATTTATTGTAATATAAAATTTTATACAATATTGATTTCTAGCAAAAATGATGAGTGTTTTATTATAGGTGTGCATGCCTGTTGTTTTATTGTCTGTTTTAAAACCTTCTGAAACTTCGTAGCTTTTTTTTATGTTACATGTAGTTTTAATTTGCAAAGAGTGCTTGAAGGGGAGCTTACGCTAGCTGAAGTAATAAACTAGACAGATAACATACAGTAGATACCACTGCAAAAAATGTTGTTTTTGGTATAAAATAAGTTATTCTTGTCTATGCAATAATGATAGGCCTGTAGCCTTAAGGTGTTGAGCTTGTGAATCCACGCTGGAGTGTTTTCATTTTCCTCCTTTTTTCTTTTACAGTAGCTTTTTTCTTTGTATTGTGTATGCTTCCCACAATATAAAACATTAAACCATTTTAATTGGAAACTTTAATGTCCTAGGATTAGAGCATATGTATGACTGTGTTTGTATATGTTATTAAATAAACTGACATTCAGCGTGCAGTTATAGGGTTTAATTCATTTATGTTTAATTATAAGAAAGGGTAGATGCATAGTTGAGATGTATATTGTAGTAAATAAGAGACGCCTAATAAGAGATCTGGATGAGGAGATAACCAAAATGAAAGATATTTGAAGTTCATTTTTAAAGCTTCAAAGATCAAGAACAGCAACAGCAAAGGAAGAAAGAGAAAAAATGAGACGGTTTATTAATGGAGCATCAGCAGAGGGAGGAAGGACAGGTGTATTGACAGAAAAGACAAGTTGGATCAAGTCAGATGCAGGCAGCATAGAAAGAAAAAGGCAGCGCATGTGCCAAAGTGAGTATTAACCTTCGTTTATTATACAGTTCAATTGAATTGTATTTTGAAGATAGTAATTTGAAGCAAACTATCAGTCTTTGAATATTCTATAAAATGAATGCACTTTTTTCTTGAAGTAAAATTCTACAGTCATGTCAAAAATGTTTATTCTGCCATATATTACTTGAAAGATATAAAAGACTTGACATTCTTTGTATCTAAACTTCAGCTTATTGATTTTTAAAACTTATTAATTACAAATCTAGTATTGATGTTTATTTATATAAAGTATTTACTGTTAAAATTGTGATTTTGATTTAAAAAGGACAGAAAATAAAGACATTAAAACTATTAAAGTAATCTAGTAAATGCAAGAGTTAAATCAGACTTGTCTGAAAGTCATGCAGCTGGTCATTTATCTTAGTTTAAAATATGTCATCATTTTATATTACCACATGCTGGTTCAGTCCACAATAAATAGTGAACTATTGGTGTAGTATTTGGATCTAAGTGCAGAAATGTTAGCTAAGCTTCTTTTCTTTGTAATTGCTGGATGGACAGAACTACAACACCAACAATTTATTTCTTCTATAGCCCAAAATCACACAAGGAATGCCAATTTACATAGTGTGCTGAAATGTAAATCAAAATTGTGCCATTAATTTTTATCTCATATATATTACACTGCACAACAAAGTTTTTGCTTCTTGAACACTGTTAGGTGTTTCTTATAGATTTTTGGGTGATGATCACGAATATCACATCAAAATTTACCCATCATGTACCGTTTCAGTTTTGTCATGATTTTTTCTTATATTTGTATCCAAACATTTTCGCTCCCGTAAGTGACTTATCAACAACGGTTTGTGCAGCCTGGGCATGTCCAGACATGGAATCAGGCCACATTGGAAGCTGTTCTGTGGAAGCTGACATCCTGGGCAGGTCTGAACGAGCTTGACGCTGCCTCAGCATGCTATAAAGTGGCTTGCATACACTGATCGTGCTCATTTGGTTTGTATAGATAGTCAGTGTGTATGTATAGTATCAGTATAGTAAAGTATAGTATCTGTAGCAATATAACAGTAAGTAAGCTTGATGCTATAGACGTTTTGGTGTCAGGCAATATGTCTCATCAATTTCGTAACAGCCTTAATACATTCTGCTATATCTGTGGCGAATATACACTTACACCTCAGAGACGCTGGATGACTGCTCTTGTGAAGAAAGCTTATCATCTGTATTTCGGCTGCAAAATTGGTGATCAAGACAAGGAATGGGCGCCTCACATTTGCTGTACGACATGTGCTTTCAGTCTGAGAGCCTGGCTCGGAGGCACTCGAAAGACGATGACGTTTGTTGTTCTGATAATATGGTGAGAACAGAAAAACCATGTGACGGACTGTTATTTCTTTTTGACTAATGTGTCTGGTTTCTCTGCCAAAAACAAGAAGTCAATTGAATATCCTAATCTGCCTTCAGCAATGAGACCCGTGCCACATGATGACAGTCTTCCAATTCCAAAACCACCAAAGGATTGGACCTTAGGCGAACCAGATAAAGAAACTGCAATGCAGGGTACTGACAGTGACATTGACCCGGATTTTCAACCGTGCTCATCAGGCGATCCACATCTGATAACACAGTCCGAATTGAATGATTTGGTCAGAGATTTGGGTCTGTCAAAAGCAAAAGCCGAGCTGCTGGGTTCGAAACTGCAGGAATGGTGTTTGCTGTCACCAGGTACGAAAATTTCTGTGTTTCAAGGCCAACATCATGATATAACCAAATTTTTTTGCACAAGTCGACAGTCTCTGTTTCTGTTGTGACATTGAAGGATTGTTCTCGGCCTTGGGTTGTGATCACAACCTGGAAGAGTGGTGTCTCTTCATTGATTCATCAATGTTAAGCCTGAAAGCTGTTCTGCTACACAATAGCAACATTTATCCTTCAGTACCTGTTGGCTATGCAGTACACATGAAAGAAACATATGAGAATATGGAACAGTTGCTGAAGCACGTCCAGTATAGCAGGTACAACTGGAATATCTGCGGAGATCTTAGTCGTTGCTCTGTTACTAGGACTGCAGCTCAGCTATACAAAGTACTGTTGTATCATCTGTGAATGGGACAGCTGTGCCAAAGAGACGCACTAATCTCGATAGAACTGGCCACTCTGTAAAAAGTTAGTTCCAGGACAGAAAAATGTGGCACATGAATCACTTGTCGACCTGGCAAAGATATTTTTGCCTCCTCTTCACATAAAACTGGTACTCATGAAGAATTTCTTGAAAGCACTGCACAAGGAAGGCGAAGGTTTTCGTTATTTAAGACAGATGTTCCCAAGAACAACTGGCTCCAAGATCAAAGAGGGCACTTTTGTTGGCCCCCAGATCAAACATGTTATGAGTGACAAGTAGTTTGAAGATCTTTTAGTTGGGCCGGAAAAAATTGCCTGGAAAGCCTTCAAAGACGTTGTTGACAATTTTCTGGGCAATTACAGAGCCCCAAACTACATTCAGCTGGTAGACAAACTTCTCAAAGTATACAAGACAGTGAAGTGCAACATGTCACTCAAGATTCATTTCCTCCACTCACGCTTGGACTTCTTCCCCGCAAATCTTGGTGCTGTCAGTGACAAACACAGTGAAAGGTTTCACCAGGACATTGCTACAATAGAGAAACGATACCAGGGCAACTGGAATCTGTCAATGCTTGCTGACTACTGTTGGACACTGCAACGTGATGCACCAGACATTGAATACAAAAGAAAATTAGGAACAAAACACTTTTAATTCTGTTGAATTGAATAGCTTATGCGAAACATAAACGTGATCTAAATACGTTATTGTCAGTAAACATATAAATGTGTATTTCTCAGAATTCCTACGTGATGCAGTAAAACCAAAATATTGGTGCATACCCAGTAGGTACCTGTCACAATCAGCAAAAACTTTTCAGGAAGCAAGACTTTTAAAAAAAAATTGTTGTGCAGTGGTTATTTGTGTGTAGATTAGAGTTTACCAACCTTTGTGGTGTCACAACACAGTGTGTGATCCCGATTTGGTCAATCAAGTACAATTGTCAAATCAAGTGGAGGATGCTGATGTCCTGTCAGATCACCACACCATTAGTTGAATCAAGCCCGATCGTCCTCCTTGATGAATAGAGTACGGTTGTCAGAGGAGGGTTGGGGAGGTCGTCCAGGATCGGCTGTAATCCACCTATGTTGTTGGCACCGTGACTCGAGTGCTTTCATCAGAAGGGTGAATGGGGTTTTGTCCGGAGTCGGCTGTGATGCAGTGAATTGAGCACAATCATCAGAGTAGTCGGGGCTTTGTCTGGGGTCGGCCACAGCCCACAAATTGGGAAACACTGTTGTAGATGCATGCATGCTTGCTTGCCTGAGTGTGGTGTCTGGCACATGTACAAATAGATACTTTTCTCTTTATTTCTTAGGATGCATGATTTATTGAGACGTTTTAAAGATATGAGATACATATTTCTGTTTCCTTTTAATGCAGGTGCGGCACTTATTACATTTTCAGAGCCACTTTTTGAATTTTTATTCATTTTAATACATTTCTGTAATCTATCAATCTAATTTTCAGCAGTAATCAAGTAACACATTTCTTTATAAAATGTCACAAGTGGGTTGTCATTTGGAATTTTTGAAAGTTGTCTTTAAACATCTGCCAATTTTGTTAATACATTTTAATCATGGGTTTCAGTCCTAAAAAGTGAAACAAAAGAGCAGTCAGTGTCTTGACAGATAATTTATTGCTAAAATTTAAAGGAATCACTGTCCAGCATTAAAATGGTGTTAGGTATATCCAGTTTAATAAAGCCAGGTCTCCGTAAAACACAAAATTCCACTGTACCTGTATGCTCCATGACCCACTATAAGAGCAGACAGTTCATCCATCTTATTTGAGAGTGATTGAACATTGCCTGTTACAATGGATGGCAGACCTAAATCCTTTTTGCTTTACTTTTTTTTGACATTCCAGCATGTTATCCTCCCTGTCTTCACACAAAGAGTTCTTGTCACACAGTGAAACTGAGTTGCTTAGGATGTCATGATCGCAGCCCAATTAACTGTTTAACTGTATTTAATACACACAGCTTTTATTTTCTCAGTGTCTCTTACATGTCCAGGTGTTGCAGATATAAGGTAGCCTCCTGGTCCTTTTTGCGACCCCTCCCAAGTTCACAGCCCATCCAAAGGGTAGGCAAGACAAACTGGTGCCTAAGTTCACATTGTGCGGTGATCATTAAGTAAATTTAAAATCCAGTAATCAATTTTCTAGTGGCTACTATCAGTGACAACCCAGAAACCAGATCAAATTAATCTTAAGACTAGTAACTAGTAAAACAAGATCGAAAGCAAAAAGAAAAACAGAACACAGAGGTTCTGTAAAAATGCAGTTGCTTACACAGCGCCCAGATGTTGCCTTACCACTTTGGCTGAAGGGGAACTCATTATAAAGCTCTATAAATTCATATCATTCCTTGGAGCAATGCAGTTGTCTCATTCTGTTACTAAATTTTCACCTCTTTTTATCCAAAACCTCATACGGGGTTGGAAGTCATTGTCCAGAATAGTAAGCAGCTTCCTGAGTGACCCCTATTCTACCACTTCCTCCATTGATTCCAGCCTGACTCCCAAGATTGATCTAGCCTTTTTAGTCTGTTAGCATCACCTGCAGTGATTTCATTATCCCCAGCACACTACCAAATAGGAAATATCCTAGCCTCTACAGAGTGGTCTGCATTCACCAAACACCCTCATCCTCCCCAGGAAATAAAATCAACTGACCCTTGTATACAACTCAATTCAAGCCTGATGTTCATTCACCCTGAGGTATTCGTACAGTGGCATGCAAACGTTTGGGCACCCTTGCTTAAAATGTCTGTGAATAGTTAAGTGAGCAGAAGATGAACTGATTGCCTAAAGGCATAACGTTAAAGATGACACATTTCTTTTCAGTATTTTATGTAAGATTAGTATTGGTTTTGTTATATACAATTGTACGGTGAAAAAAAGGAAAGGAGCACCATGTAAATGTTAGGGCAACCCAAGATATTTGGGGTCTCATATAACTTTTACCAAGGTCTCAGACCTTAATTAGTTTATTAGGGCTATGGCTTGCTCGCTGTCATCATTAGGAAACCCCAGGTGATGCAAATTGCAAAGCTGTATAAATTCTGACTCCTCAAACCTTGTCCCAACTATCAGCAGCTACATAGCACACAGAAAAATAAAATAATTGATGATAATGTTATTAAGAAATGGCAGTTTTTTAGTTAGTGAAGGTTAAGTTGAGGTCTGGAAGACCAATAAAACTTTCTGAGTGAACTGCTTGTTGGATTACTAGAAAGGCAAATAAAAAATATCCATTAGACTGCAAAAAACCTTCAGGAAGAATTAGCAGACTCTGGAGTAGTGGTGCACTGTTCTACTGAACACTTGAACAAATATGACCTTTATTGTAGAGTCAGCAAAAGAAAACCTTCCCTGCATCCTAGCCACAAAATTCAGTATCTGAAGATTGCAAGTGAACATCTAAACAAGCCTGATACATTTAGGAAATGTTAAAATAGAACTTTTTGGTTACAATGTCCATCCATCCATTATCCAACCTGCTATATCCTAACTACAGGGTCACGGGGGTCTGCTGGAGCCAATCCTAGCCAACACAGGGTGCAAGGAAGGAAACAAACCCCAGGCAGGGTGCCAGCCCACTGCAGTGGCCACAATGTGCAAAGGTAATTTTTGAAGAAAAAAGCGTGCCATATTCCAGGAAACAAACTTTTCCAACTATTAAGCATGGGGGTGGATCAATCACGCTTTGTGATTGTGTTGCAACCAGCAGCATAGGGAACGTGTTGGTAGAGAGAAGAATGGTCCTACAACAAGATAATTTTCTGAAATACACCTTAAAATCTACAATGGAATACCTCAAGAGGCTCAAGCCATGGCCCTTAGAGTTCCCAACCTAAACATCAATGAAATCTGTAGGTAGACCTCAGAAATGCAGTGTGTGCAAGAATCTTGCAGAATTAGAAGCCTTTTGCAGAGACAAATGGGTGAAAATACCCAAGTAAGGAATGAAAGACTCTTAGCTGGTTATAAAAAGCTTTTACAAACTGTGGTGAGGTATAACTAAGTACTGACTATTTTAGGTGCCCAAACTTTTGCTTCAGGCCCTTATCATTTCTTTGTTTTTGTACTTGTGCATAATTGAAATAATAATGCAATCTTGCTTAAAATATTAAAGAAATGTGTCATAATTAACTTTTTGCCTTTTGGTGATCAGTTCGTCTTCTGCTCACTTAACTATTCACAGTAACAGACATCTTAAGCAAGACTTTTGCATGTCACTGTATGGGGTAAAGTGGTCTGGGTATAAGAACAAAGTTCTACCAACTATGACACCTGTTATCATGTTTTACTAAAGGTGATTTTTATTTATCTATCCAAAAATATTCTGTTGATGGGTTTTAGCAAGGTATTACAGGTATTTTTTGTGTGTTTTAATTTTTTTTATCTATACTAGTTTGATGTATATTTACATATATAAAACAATATACTTAAATAGAATTGCAATCCTGTCCAGTAATGCATCAAGTAAATAAGTGAATCAGTTTTGATAGATTTGAGCCAGGGAGCCATAAGCTTAGCTAACAATTTAACGTCTCAGTTCATTAATGATAAGAAATGGTAACTGGAACATAGTGCAGGATCTTTACCTTGTTTGAGAAAGAGTGATATAACGGAGGAGTTTATTATTACACGATTTTATTCAGCTTGCTCTCTCTGTTTGTTTAGGTCAAATTTTGCAATTTTTAACCCACTTTTACCAAACCAATTTCCTTCAAACTTTGCATGCATGCTGATCTCTGGTGACAGTACAATATGTCATCAGTTTTGACCCAGGATCAGTATGTTAATTATGTCAAATTTTAATTTATCATTTTCTTGTACTTTTAGCAAATATATTGCTTTTACCCAATATACACATACATGACTTAGCGGTATTGGTCAAGTGGTTAGTTTACTGGACTTTCAATCAAATGGTGAAAGGTTCAAAGCTAATGTGGACAAATGAAAATGAATTGTTTTGATTGATTGATACTGAAGTTTTGTCACATAAGTTCAATATGTAAATTAAGCAGCATTGGTCAAGTGGTTAGCCTGTTGGACGTTTACACAATGTTATTCAACTTGCCCTCTCTGTCTGGGTCAAATTTTACCATCAATTTTTTACCCTCTTTTACCAAACTGATTTCCTTCAAGTTTGTATGCATGCTGATCTCTGGTGACAATGCAATGTTTCATTATTTTTGACCTAGGATCTGTATATTAATTATGTCAAATGTAAATTTCTTGTTTCTTTATATTGTACTTTTAGTGAATACATATCTATATAGCACTTTTATCCAACACACACATATATAAATTAGTGGTGTTGGTCAAGTGGTTAGCATGATGTTGGATTTTTGATCAAATGACCTAAGGTTCAAAACCATTGTAGACAAATTAATGTAAAAAAAAAAAAACAAAAAACATCATACTTGAATATGAAACTTAAGCAGCATTGGTCAGGTGGTTAGCATGTTGGATGTTCAATCAAATGGTCAAAGGTTTGAAACCAATGTATACAAACATTTTTTTTTGTAATTTTACCAATTTTTGCATCATTTATATGGTAATTAAATGAAATACTCTTTTTAGTGATTCAGTAATATTGGCTCATTGGATAAAGTGTTGGGCTTAATTAGGAAAGATTAAAGGTTTGATTCTCCAATAGACAAATGCACATTTCCAGTACTTCACACATGTAAGGTTTCACCGTGGTTAGGATTTTCTGAAATGAGAAATGAACATGAATGAATGTTAAGTTTCACTTTAAGATCATAGGTTCGATTCCACACTGTCGCTAATGTCATTTCTGTAAAATTTCTTTCCCACCCAAGTCAACGTGCCAAGGACTGTGTGGCATTAGGATGGCTAAAAAATATATAAATAAAGAGTTTTAAGTGATGTGATTTTATTCAAAAATGCACTAAAAAGTAAAAAAAAAATATTTTTTTTGTACTAAGATTTTGTTGGCCATATGTGACTAAAAATAAAATTGTGGGACACCCATAAAAGAATTTAATGTGTCGATTTTATACCGTAGTGAATCATTTTGCTATACTTTTGGTAACTTAATAAAAAGCAACGTATCTGACAATGGGGCATTGATCATAGGTTAAAAGTTAAGAACAAAAGTCAAAAAAACACTTAATTTTCTTGGTTCGGTTGGTAATCTTACCAGATTTTTGCTTGACTTGAGAAATAGAGGCTATCGAGTCACACCTGTACAAGCAAAGTGCTAACAACTTGCTAAGTATATCACCGTATAGAAAGTAATGTGTATAATACATTTTTAACTCTGCATGCCACCAAATGAAAGTAATTTAACTCCATTGTGGTTTGGATAATTTTGAGCTCATGTACTGGATCAGAAATATATGAGTGTGCATTTTCAAAATTATTCAGACATTTCTCCAGATCTTCAGTATTCCTGCATGTAGTACAAGCTAAATTTAGATCAAAAGTAATGGTCAGGTCTTGAATATGCCACATAGTAAGCAGCCAAACGTAAATTGGATCCTGAACAGTCTTTGTTTAAAGCTGTAAACTCCCCAAGTTTAGAGGGTGTTTATTTAATGAAATCTGCATTTTGCAGAAGAGAAGTGTTAAAATGGCAATACGAATAAGGGAAGTTGGGAGAAACAAAGGGAAGAAAAAGCTGAAAGTAAATGCACTGGTTGCCAGACAGAGAGGACAAGGATTAAAGGGCATTAACTAAGAGGACTCAAGTTTAAAGAGGACAGTCAAGTCAGTGCCAGAGGTATTTTGAGTTTTGGAATGAAGTCCTGGCCTCTACTGTTTCAGTGAGAATTAAGGACTACAAAATATGATTATTTTCCTTTTAATATTATTAACAATACGATTGGGTGTGGCTGTAGCAAAATCAGATTATTAATTATTTATTTAAATTGCACATTACTGGAATTAATGACAGGTGATTTTTTTTTTCTTACCCATGCTTGGCCAAAATTGTTACTTACTTACTTTTAATTTGTTGGTTTTGTAAAAGCACTCTTAAAAATGTTTATGAAGAAAGTCTGCTGAGAGCAGAATAGTAAATAATTAAATCCATTTCCTCTATTACAATAATGCTATAAAATTTTATACTTGGTTTATATTTCTATAATGTGTCCTCTATGGTTCACTGTTGATCAAATTTGCTTTAATGTTTGTGCTGTGTTCAAACATAACTATTATTGTACTCATTATAATTTTCTTTACAGATCAAGAAGGAGACAAGATCATAAAACACATGAAGATTCAAAATATCAGAGGCGAGTCTGTGATGCAAAAGAGTTGCACAATGTGGAAAGTCATTCCCCAAGAACAAAGCATGAGAAACAGAATTACGAGACTGGACGTGAGAGAATTCCTCGACAGTCAGAAAATCGAAAAAAGCTAGAGGATAGAGAGTTTAGAGAAAAGCGCTGCTTCATTTGTGGCTCAGATGGACATATTAAAAAAGAATGCCCTCAGTACAAAGGCTTTGCAGGTATGGAAATGAAGTAATGATTTCCTTACAATAGAAGGTCTTCGTTGCTAGCTATCCTTTAAGTAGTAGTAAGAGTTAGACTGGGCATTTTTCTGGGTACTATTAAAATGCACTTACTGTTTTTTCTTGCCAAGAACAGACTGTCAGTATATGCACTATTTGAAAAAAGTCCTTTACTGCACTGAGAAAAAAAAAATGATTATAGCAGTACATCAAAAGTTAAACATGCCTATTTAAGCATTCAGGAACAATTTAGCAAGATGGCCGTACAGTAACAACATGCTAAGATGGACTGATTTGGCCTCTCTATCCCCAATACCTTCCTCCAGGCATTCGTAGGAAATACCCAGTCTCTCCCAGGACTGTTGTGAAGCATAGTCTCTCCAGTATATCCTGAACAGTGTTGTGTTATGTAGTCGGGTTACTTTTTAAAATAATCTAACACAGTGCTTATTTTATTGAAGTAAAAGTAATTGTGTATCTTAGAATTAAAAAACAGGTACGAGTTATTGTGTTACTACAGAAGGCTATTCCTACCACTCAAAAAAAAAAAAAAAAGATGTGTTATTTCGCAGAAGTAATTCCCTTGTTCTGAAGATGTGGCCTGCTGCTTTTGGTGTAAATTCTGCTTATGTGCTCTTCAGGCGTTTGGTGATTGCTAAGGAATTGTAGCGTGCAATTAAGTGAAAAAATTAAAACAAAATTTATAAGTATGCATTTAATCCTGAATCTGCTGAGGATTGCATTTAATCATACCAGTTTAGGGTCAAAAGGAGCCAATGATTTTCACAGCAGCATTAGGTGTAAATTACGAAGCAAACATGGTGAACGGTGCACTAGTTCTTTGCATGGCAGTGTGGTGTGTGTAATCCAGCAAGAGCAATCTATAAATTAAGTCTCTAGTTCTAATCTAGTTATTTGTTGTAGATATTTTGGAACAGTGTGATCAAGTGGCGCTGCGGCCATTGTTCATTGCACATATCTTCAGGGGCTCAGGGTAGGGATTAAAAAAAGAGGTTATGAAAGCACAGCACATGAAGGACTAAATGGTTTTATAAAACACAAACAAGTATCAGGCAGCAGGATGGACCAAGGCAATTCCATGCAACTTTTTCAGGCCGAGTGCTCATCAGCAAACACTACTCCCAGGCCTAGTGCGGAACCGAGTCCTAGTATTGCTGTTCTGGACAAAGTTTTTTAGGATTTAATTACAACATTCATGAGGGTCAATTAAGGACTATTCTTTGTCTGATCCCTCCTTTAGATCAGTTGGCTTTTCCAAATAGCAATCAGATTTAAGAAAATAAACATGTTTAACAAAGTCAACCAAATATTAGTCACATACAAAGCAAACAGAATACAAAGCAATAATGATTGCAGAAACTAAACCCTAACACTCTCTGAATGACCCTTGCAGATGTATTGACCCTGTATTCCAATAAACAACATGATATTTTGTAACTTATCTGGCATGCCATTGTAATTTTGAGAAAATCTGAGATGTTCTGAATTGCTTAAGTTTTGGCATGGACAAGGTATGTATATGAGCACAAAAAAGATGTATTACCTGTTGGGGTAGGCTCCAGCCTCCCCGTGACCCTGTTCAGGATAATTGGGCCTGGGAAATGATTTGATTGATGATTATTGAAGGTGGGTTGATAAGCTGTGACCTCTAAATCCTTCCACTGATGTTATAACATACAGCATAATTAAGACTGGCCATATGACGAATTGCATTATCACAGTGCCCCAGTTCAGCTACTAAAGCTACAGCAGAACTGCTTGAAATGTCACCTATCTAATTACTTGAAGAATATGGATCAAAAGAATGAAAACACCCTATAGTCACTAATATTCTGTCTTCATCCTCTTCTGTAGCTATTCCCATTTTTATATGGGGTTCCTATTTTTTTAACTAGACCTCTCCAATGGAGGTTTTGGCAAGATTTTTATGGCCAGATGCATTTCCTGACACCAACCCTACCATTATTCTAAACCAGTTATATTAATTTCTATTAGGTTTATTAAGGCACGAGCTTACAATGGTGTAGTCATCAGCAATCACTCAGACAAAATCTACGTATTGTAAAAGACAATAACACATCTTATTTCATTGTGAAACTTACTAAACTCTCATTTTCCTCCAATGTAATTTTATACATAGGTGGTTTAAGGTATTTCACATATAAAGCAAGTTCATGAGATAAGCAGAGGTAACTTTCCTGGAATGTTTGTGTAGTTTTTATTCACACATGTCAAATAAACCATATGCACCAGCTATTAAGCACAAAGGGCTTCCTTTTTAAACCCACATGATAGGTACCCACTGATACAGAAAGATGTGTTAAATGTGGAGTGTGTTGGAAGTTTGAGAAGAGGGCTAGAGTGGAAGAGAGTGAGTGCTTTAATGGAAAACAGGCTGTCCAAAACAAAGGGTATCTTGCGAAATAGGAAGACAGCATTTAAATGTAGAGTGCTTCATCATTTTGAGAGGAGTACTAGAAAGACAAAGAGATGGACTGAGCGAGTGATTTAATGGAAGGGATGTGAAAGATGCACCATGATTCTTCAGAAGACTGTGTTTAAATGCAGAACATATGATTAATGGGAATGGTAAAGTGATTCATAGTCAGATGAAGGCATGGTATTGCTTTAAAGTAGAGGACAACAGTGTGTTAAAGAGGTGCAGCAGAAAAAAAAACAATGTTGCCCCTCATTTAAAGCAGTATTTAAATGCAGAATGCTTTGTGATTGAGATAGAAGCAACTAGATCCAGAGAGTCTAAGCAAATTAATGGTAGGGCTACACTATGTAAAAATTATAAGCCAAAAAATTTACTTCTTAGTCCTTGAAAGCTGCATTTTAATGCAGGTATATATAACATACCTAGTACTGTATTTAAATGCAGGCATATAACACATACCTGGTGCTATTATTCCATCTGGCATGTAAGCATGCCATATGTATTAACCATCTTATACTGTAGGAAGCAAGTCAGAATTTGTGGAAGGTGTGATTTCAAGGTCGGTCTTGTGCAGCAGGAAAAACTTGAGTATTGAACATATGCTTGTTTACTGTTCATTTTAGAAGCACTAAGTGGGAGGTGGTAACCATTCCATATCACAGGACACACACACTCACACCCACCTTTACTCATAGAGAGTCTATTTAGGTTTGCCAGTTGTCATAATATGCATGTCTGTTTTAGTTTGACCAGTCTATTTTTATCTTTAGTTACTAGATATTTGAGAATGCAGGATGCACTTATTTCAACAATACATAATATTGTGTGTACTTTTAATTTTAATGGCAGCACAGTGGTAGAGCTGCTGCCTTGAAACAAGGAGACCAGAGTGCATATCGTAGGTACTCCCTGTGTTGAATCTGCATATTCTCCCTGTGTATGTGTGTGTTTTCTTTCCCGCAATTCAAAAACATGCAAGTTAGGTCAATGGCAGTGCTAAATTTGCCTTTGTGTGTATGTGTGTGCTTTCAACCCATCAACTAGTGCCCAGCCCAGGGATTTTTACTGTCTCGCTTCCAGTGCTAACTGGGATAGGCTCCACATTCCCTGTCATCTTGCTGAGTATCAGCTGCTTTGGAAGATGGATGGATTGATAGATCATATCTTTTAAATATTTTAAACACAAAACACTTGCATTACTTAAACGTGATTGATTGATAGATAGATAGATAGATTGATAGAGCTTTATTTGTGCCCATGGGGAAATTTTGCTTTTTACAGATGCTGTTTAAATAAATAAATACATAAATAGATAAATACGTAAGTAAATAAATATACACACAAACTTTGGTCTGAACACACACTGAAATGACTATAAATCAACAAAATTCAAAAGAAAGAAACGTTCTGACTTTATTGACTCAGTGGGCCTCTCTTGAAGTGATCTTACCGGCCCAGCACACCACAGCATAGCAAATTGCACTGGCGTAGAGTTATAGAAGATGTGGAGGATGTCACTTCACACATTAAAGGAATGCAGTCTTCTAAGGAAAAAGAGCCTGCTCTTCCCTTTCTTATATAGTTTCTCTGTGTTCTGAGACCAGTCCAACCTGTCATTAATGTGGACCTCTAAGTACTTGTAGGGGTGGGCCATCTCTACATCCACTCCTTGAACAGTGACTGGAAAAATTGTCTCTTTGGTACAGGGAAAGTCAATAACCAGTTCCTTGGTTTTGCTAATGTTAAGATGCAGACAACTCTCTTTGCACCAATAAACAAACTTCTCCACCTAAGTCCTATACTCTGTCTAATCCCTTTTATCAATACACCCCATAAGTGTAGAATCACCTAAAAAAAATCTACAAGTGACATGACCTGGTCTTATATTTATTGTCCAAGTTGTACAGAGTAAAGAGAAAAGGAGACAAGACTTTTCCTTGTGTTGCCCCTGTATTGCTCACATCCGTATCAGAATCACAGTTCTTGAGTCTCACAAACTGCAGTCTACCCAACAGATAGTCCATTATCCAGGAAATCATAGACTCATCCACTGTATATCCCTGAGTTTACCCCTTAACATAGATGGCTGGATAATATTGAAGGTGCTGGAGAAATCAAAAAGCATAATCCTCACAATGCCAGCTTTACCCAGGTGAGAATAAGCCTTTTGGAGCAGATAGGCTGAATCCACCACTCCAGTCTTAGTCTGATAGACAAACTGTTATGGGTCCAGGTGGTCTGCCACAAGAGGAATCATATAGTCCAGGACTAGTTTCTCATGTGCCACTGGTTTGTAGTCATTAGGTGAAAAGGTGCCTGCCTTCTTTCGAACAGGAAGAATGCAGCATGTTTTCCACACCAGTGGCACATTCTGAAGGATTAGGGACAGTCTGAACAAGTGACAGAGGACACCACAGGCCAACTCAAGGGCTGACTCCATCTGGTCCCGCAGCTTTTCCCGTGTGTAACTTCCTTGGTTGTCTTCTTACTTGGTCTTCAGTTATGGACAAACCATGCTGATGGCCAGATGTGGACTTGCCATTGGCCATTCCAGTCAACGTGGTAGGAGTTGTTTGTGTAATAGGGATGGTGTTGGGGGACTGGTCATTGGAAGATGATGGTAGTGGTAGGGAAAATCTATTAAAAAATTAGTTATGTTAGCTTTGTCCCCATCCCCTTCTAGCACCTAAGTTCTGGATTGCTTGAGTCAAGTAATTATACCCAGTCCATTCCAGACATCCTTCATGTTATTCTGAGTGAGTTTTTTTCTATTTTAGCTTTGTAAGCATCCTTTCCTTCACTCAGCTTTTTCTTTGGCAGTGACTCGCTATATAATGGAAAAAACAGTAATAAAAATATTGTTTCAAATTTGATCTAGTTTGTTTTGGAGCACCTCATAATTTGAAAGCTTTTTTGCATGTTGCTTTATTTTCAGTCAAAATATAAATATATTTTTCCTTGTCCAAATTAAGCCATTTAATTTGCCTATTATTTTAAAGAAGGCCTGCATTAGGGGTGTTCCAGCCGCCTTGCACATTTACACTACTCTTTATCTTATTTGGTCACAGGTTTTTAGTATTTAAGCTGTTAACAGTCTAGCATGCCTGCTTAGGAAAGATAATTAGAGAGTCATTTTAGTTCAGCAATGTTTGTAATTTGTCCAGCTTAACCAACTTATCTCTCCCTTGCAAAAGTCAGTCTCTCATTTCAAACAATTCAAGTAGCATAGCAAATTTGGTTTGCAGGAAAGGCCTAATTAGAGAAAATTGCCAATATTTTTTAAACCTAAATGAAAAATAAAAAGCCAAATGAAATTTTCTAACACTAAAATATAAATAGCAGTTGACATATATAGTATATTGTCATATCGATTTTATTACATTTAAAATGTAAGAAAATAAACATTATATGTTTTAAAAGTATTAGTACTTTGTATATAGTTGAAGTTAAAATAAGTTTTTATTATCATCATATTTAACATCATCTTTTTCTAATTGGAGAGAAAATGTTAATTGATATGAAAGTGGGGAGAAAAAAAACTTACAGCTATTTGAAATTCATTTTTTTTTCATTCAGACTTGGAATCCTGCAAACTTTTTCAGTAAAGTAAAACTTTTTTAGAACCAAACAAGTTTATCACCAACCAAAGATCCTATGACCTGTAATTTTTCTTTCCTGAAAGCAGCTATGTGAAAGTGACATCAGAATTAGAATTCAGGTTTATGTGTTAGTAATGGCATATTGAACCACCTAAAATAGATGCATGAAGAGCCTGTCCTGAAATGTAGAAAGCACCTCAAGTGTTTCACTACACTCTACAGTTTTCTGTTCAACAGAGCAACCTTGCTTTTGAAAACCTCTTTTGAATCTGAAGTAGTTCCAGCATATTTTTTCTGTATTTTTTTATAAATGTTTTATTTATTAGAAAGCATAATTTCTTTATTTAATTAGCTTTGTTTGTAGGTAACATATGTAATAATAAACTATAAAACAAAAACTTTATTTTTATTTTATTTATTTATTTATTTTTTAACATCAAAGATGTCTCCCTTAAAGTTTTTCCAATGTAGTATCTGGTGTCTATATAAACACAGGGAATTCCAGTTTCTGTATTACAAGAAGGGGCCTGAGTTGCCTTGAAAGCTTGCATATTGTAATCTTTTAGTTAGCCAATAAAAGGTGTCATTTTGCTTGACTTGTAACTACATTCATAATAGCTAAAACAGTACAACACCCTAGTACTTAAAACAAAAACTGAAATATACAAATTATTAGGAGTACACTACCAGTCAAAAGTTTAAAACATCTCAGTTTTTTTCAGTTTTTATGGAAGTGCATGCAGTTTAATGCCTTAATGTTTCATGAAATCAAGGCATAGAACAAATAAACAATGGGAAATAAAAGAAAGTTTTATTCAAATTTTTGGTTCAATCAGAGTAGCCACCTTTTGCTGATATAACAGACAAATGCACACTTTTCAGTCTTTCTTTAAGGGAAATCAAATATTGGTCTGAATGATTTTTTCCAACACTGTTGCAGACGTTCCCATAAATGTGTTGTGCAGTATTTGTAGGTTGCTTTCCTTGCATCCTTTTGTCCAGTTCATCCCAACTTACTCTATGGGGTTTAAGACTGTGCTGGTCAGTCTATGTTTTGAAGTGTACCTTCTGACATAGCTTGGAGGTATGTTTTGGGTCGTTGTCTTGTTGTAGAATGAACACCTGACCTACTAGACATAGACCAGAAGGTATTTTGTGGTGTTGCAAAATTCTGTGGTAACACTTTTCATTCAGAATGTCAGTCACTCTGTGCAAGTCACCAATTCTGCCTCCAGCAAAAGAACCCTGGACCATCACACTTCCTCCTCCATGTTTGACAGTTGGTGTCATACACTGATGAACCATCCTTTCACCAACTCGATGTCGTACAGACACCCAACGTGATGAACCAAAGATTTCAAATTTTTGAAAGTCCATAAGACTTTCTTACAGTCTGCAGTAGTCCACGGCCAGTTTTTCAAGGCTCTGTTTGTCTTCTCTTCACAGTAGAAACTAATGCTTCCTTTTTTCAACCACTTTTAAGCTGTGCTTGAAATCCTGTGTCTCATTTCATTTCTTAATTATCTCTGGTCCATGTAGTACTTCAGAAGGCATAGTAACACAGTCTGTTCAAACTCTGCTTTAAGACATACAGAGGGTTTTTATCAAAAGAAGCTGGGGCACTTGTGCAAATTGTTTGCTTCAACTTGCAAGATTTAATTTACTTTAATTGCTGCAGAACATCTGTGAGTTTTTTTAGTTATTGGTAACCTAAACTTTAAAATTAAACCTCTGGCACTTTACTGCTTGCTTTTTCACCATTTTAGGCCATTCATTACATTTCATCTGATTAAATTTGAAGAAAACTGAAAGAACAGAGGTGTTCTAAAACTTGACTGGAAGTATACGCAATGTTTTTTTTAATGAAAACACTCTGTTGCGTTTCACTAATTTGCTGTGTTATTTTAGTAGTATTTATATACAAATGTTTGCATTAGAACAGAAACATCATCAATATTTTACTGTTTTGTTTTTTTTCTGAAATCATCAACTAGATTATTTTATGTACAATAGATTTTCTTTCCTAAGCATTCTCATACTTGAGTTTTGCTTTTCACTGTTTGTTCCTGCTTTTTATAAAAGATTTTGAGTACAGTAAATAGCAGTCGTTGCAGTTCTTACCTGCTTTTATTATTCTGAAGAGAAAACACTCAATCTTAGGAAAGCTGTATGGAAGCACAGTACTGTGTAAGTGGGTTACACTGGCTAGTTGTCTTATATTCTTTTCTGTCCTTTCATTGCCTATCTCTTGCATTTATACAGTGTAGGGGTTCTCTGATACTTTGAGCACAGCATACTTGCTTACTTGGTTTGATTCAACAGTAAGAAGAGAGGGCTGCTTTTTAAACTTGGGGAAATCTTCATTGTAACAATGCATGATTAGCTTCCATCATATTTTCAACTTCTAGTTATGATCTATTTTCTACAGAATTGCTGCAATTTTCAAACACTCTAAATGCCAAAATAGTATTTAACTTGTATTGAACTTTAAAACATTACCTAAAGGAGCTTTTAGTGGAAAAAAAAAACCAAAATAAGTCTATACAAAATAAGTCATCACAGTTACTTAATGAGGCCAAGTTAATAAAACAATCAGAGCTGGATAAATGTTAACACCTGGCAGTATATTATTTCAGGGAACTAACAAGGGGTATGGCCGCCCTTTGCCATATTAGAATGCTTTATACATATGCTGGTCTACACAAAGTTGAATATTGTACCATTCATCAAGAAGAAAAACCTCCAGTCCTTTAATGGGTGATATAGGTGTAAATCAACTTTAGACTTTGCCCTGCATTTATTAAAAATGTAGATTAAGGATTAACGTGCTTTATCATTAGTTTTAGTGCTATTAGCTATTAAAATCTTATTTCTTGAAGCAGCTTAAAAGATTGTCATTTATTTTAGCATAAGGGCCGCTGGGTCTCTGTTTTCTGCGGCCTGCTTGTCTTTTCATTTGCTTTGTTTTGATCTTACTGTGAGTCAAGGATGGTGTGTTCTCTGAGGGAACTGAGCAAGCAGACTTTTGTTTTAAGAACACAGTTGTATAGGCTTTCAACTAACAGAAGACTAAACAAGCTTCTACAGGCATTCACACCCCTTTAATTTTAAGAAAACTAAGTAAGCTCTCACTTTTGCACATATACATATAAGCATTTTAGGTGGCATTTAAATTTATACATTAAGGCTTATCAATACCTTAAGCGATCAAGTTAAAGCAAAATGCATTGTGATTAGCTAGCTCAGGCTACTTGTATATAAGAGTTTAAGAGTTGATTATTAAAGACTAGGTTTTTTTCTCTCTTATAAGGGGATGCTTGTGAGCCTAAGGCCCCCTGCTTCCATTCCCAGCTGCTCAGCCCCTGGCAAGTCAGAGACAGTGTGCAGTTGCATCAGCCTGTGTCTGCAGGTTTTCAGATTAGCACACATACGTGTTTTAGACAGCATTTAAGATTGTATGTCAATGTTTCTTAATGAATCATTATAATAGTATATCAAGTTACAGCAAAATGTATTAACTTAGCTAGCTTTACGCTTTGTAAGAATAATTGTTAAAGTCTTGTGTTTTTTCTTTCTTCCAAGCAATCAGGAAGTACCATGTTTGTCTGCTCAAGGCCGTCAGTAGTTCACTTATCAGTGAAGCAGTGTGCTGTTGCTTACTGACACAACTACCTATGATTTTAGCCTTAAGGGATGTTGGTGCAACAAGTAATTATTAAATGAGCAGTCCAGTTTTCACATATGGGTTCCCCTGATTTGAACTTAATGATGAGAACTGATTAACCAAAAGGCCATCAAACAGCACAGAATTAGGAATGTGAGAATTGAGGGGCAATTGGGTGATGCTCACCTCTAGGTGGCAAATACATCCTTCGAGCCAAAGCAGCTGTTATGAGAGAGTGTAGATTGAAAATTAGCTGGGCAGCGTAGATGACAAATTAAGTGATGAAGAGGATTGTTAATAAAAAGAGTATGATGGAGGAGATGATGAGAAGAAAGATGAGATTTACTGGGCATATGTTGAGGGAATCAAGTTGTAACATAGCCCAATTAGTGATAGAAGGAAGAATGGGACGGAATTAGAGACAAAGAAAGACAAAGAAGAATGTAGAATGGTAATATGAAATAAGGGTCAGCACTGAAACAACTGAGGGAAGCAAAGGTAGAAGACAAAGGGAAGTGGAAAGCTGTGGTTGCCAGCCTTCAGATCGAAAAAGGCACATAAGAACAGTATGGGAGTTCTTGGAAGATATTTGAGTTCATCCTGATCGTCATGAATTCCTGAGTTAGTGTAGTAGTATGCCTTAGGACATTATCATCCTTGAATATTGGAACATCATATGGGAACAGTGTTTGCATCGTGGGTTTACTTGCTACAACAAATTGCCCTCACATCACTTAGCTTTTACACATCCATATAAATCAATCATTGGACCTAACGATTCCAACAAGATGGCTGCATTTATCATTACAGCTCTTCCAGCACATTTAACAGACATTGTGAGCAGTAGACTTTGTTTGGCTTTCCCCCAACATAATCCCCTTTGGATATATAGTAGGAAATAAGACATTGCTTTTTTCCATTTCCAGAGGTCAAGATTTTCTACTCCTTACTCCATGTTGCACGTCTTTGAGCATTGACCTTAGATATTAGTGCTTTCGAAATGGCATCTCTATTATAAATTCCAGGTTTGTGAAGTTAATGATGTGCAATTTTTGTGGAGACTGGTAACTGAGGTGTTGATTTTATTCAGTGTTTTTTGGCTGTACTTTTGTGGTATGTAGTAACTATCTTATGAAATATCTGCTTATTGCTGTTGTTGACTTTCAACATGTAACAACTGCTTCTCCTTGCTAAAGTAATTTTTTTATGTTAGGCATATGTTGTCCTTTTTTGTAACCGATGCATCTGTATTTCGGGGACCGGTTATTTGGCCACTTTGAATTCTGCTAGTTACCGCATGTTGTTTTGAAAATTAATGCGTGAAAGTGCTAATTGTCAGAACTCTTTAATGGCTGACACATGCTGCTAATTGGCAATTAACCTAATGTTATTCAGCTGCATTTGTAATTGAGATTTGGTTCCTTCGATGTCATGTGGTGTTTCTGCTCTTTTGTCTGCCCTCTATATCTTGCAAGTGGATTCAGCTTTGTACCACTATTTTTTGTTTCCTTCAGGTAGTTCTAAGGTTGATGATGCACCGTATTCCACTTCTCCATCCACTTCGAAAAACTTCAAGAACTTCAAGACACTTGAGGTAAATTTTGAAGACCATCCTCACAGATAAGCCGATCTGCACACCTCTCACTCTATTTGCACCTCTGTCCAGATTGTTTGTTCTCTTGTTATGGAGAGGTGTTCAAAAACTTTCTACTGTTGCTTGTCATTTGCAGGGTGTATTTATTTGTTATAGCCTTGAAACCTGTTTATGTTCATTTTCATCTGTGTTCTCAGTTCAAACAACTCTAGCCTTCCTTTTCTCCATTAGTCTATGTGAAGGTTTTTAAACCATATATAAACTCTACTCACTCTCTTAATTATCATTCTTTTTTTTATTTCTGTGCTCTACGTTCATACTTCTAGGTATTAACTTTCTTCTCTCATCTCTTCCATTGATTGAAATTAGCAAAATTAAGTAGCAAAAAACAGCCTTTCTGTACTTGACCTTCTTCTCATCTTTTTTTTTATGTTATCTTGTGTTTGTTACCTTTTTTACAACTCCTGAATAGTTGTGTTCACACTAAACGTCACGGCATAATTCTTGTCTATATTCCTATTCTTAAACTTGCTTAATTTAGGTCATTGTGATGAGGTGTATATGAGTCTGTGGCAGGGTACGTTTTTAAAATCAAGAACAGTGCGTTCAGGCTCAGGGTGTGGGTGCACACAGTAGCATAGCTATACATCCCCAGGGTGTGTAATGAGGAAATTTGTTAATTCACATGCTTGTGCAGACAGGACTGGTACAGCCAGTTTTCTCGTTGACATACCTTTGGGCATAATCAAGGCACCAACACCTACAATAGGATAAAATGAGCCCAAGGTTAGATTGAAACAGGTTGGTGAAAAGTTCAGAGTACAAGCTAACAAAGTGGAAACAAGTCAGACTGGTGGAGCAAGAGGCACTGTGCACCAGGGGTATGTCGCTCCCACTGATCATTCCAGAAGGATGGGAGCTATCGAGTGATTCAGGGGTCCTGCTATACCAACGTAAGGTGGTCCCAACTCGTAGCGCCCCACCGGGTACTGCTGAGGTGGCCGAGATGAAAGCCAGGGAAGTGGACCGCAGCTGTCAGCATCTCAGCCTGCCTAGATCCAAGAAGGGAGGAGCTGGGGAAACGAGGTAGAAAGATGCACTGGGCAGTCACTGAAACAAAGGATGGAGGTAAAACTTGGAGAAAAATCGTGATTGTAGCAGACTGCAGGATGTATGGTGTGGCAGGTTGTAGCGAAAATGGTGAGCAGTGTACATATAAACTTTGAAAGATTCACAGTGTCTTGTGGTTTTAAAAAAGGGATCCTGACTGTATTTTTATCTTCGATTTTAACCTATTTATTGGAATACTAGCAAAATACCCGCGCTTCGCAGCGGAGAAGTAGTGTGTTAAAGAAGTTATGAAAAAGAAAAGGAAAACATTTTAAAAGTAACGTAACATGATTGTCAATGTAATTGTTTCATCACTGTTATGAGTGTTGCTGTCATATATATATATATATATATATATATATATATATATATAAAATATATATATATATATATATATATACACATATACACATACACATACACATATACATATACATATCTACATCTATAATAATAAAAGGCAAAGCCCTCACTCACTGACTGACTGACTCATCACTAATTCTCCAACTTCCCATGTAGGTAGAAAGCTGAAATTTGGCAGGCTCATTCCTTACAGCTTACTTACAAAAGTTA
>JANRMT010062822.1:15939024-15963033 GCA_026402145.1 Polypterus bichir lapradei
TTTTTTTTTTTTTTTTTTTTTTTTTTTTTTTTTTTTTTTTCCTTTTTGGATATACGATAACCTAGATTTAAAGTCTGTTTTGTTATATTTTACTTTGTTAATAATTTGTATACATTTTATTGTGAAGAATGCCACTTTTTAGCCTGTTGTTATGACCATTTCCATGGAAATCCTCAGAATTCTCCCAGTGTGCACTCGTATTGGATGTCATCCACAGGATGGGTTAAAGGTTATTTTCAGCAGTCCCAGGATATCCATGCTTGATGAATTTCTGTGAGTTCATGATTGAAAAACTTTATTTTCTGCACTTTCTGGCTAACAAATATTCTGCCCTTTTTTGACCCCAAGTTGTTGATTGTGTTGTTGGCTTTGATAGACTCTCTGTTTTGACTTTGGCCCATTCCTTGACAACGCATCTTCCATTTTTTTTCTTATTTTGTCTGTTAGTGGCTCTAGTGAGTCAGTAAACCAAACTGGCTGATAAACAATAACACCACAGGAGCATGGTCATGTGATGATTGTGTGCTGTCATTTGGGCTTGGTTGTGTGGTCTTGGTGGGCATTTTGAACCAGTGGAGGATTAGCAGTTTTGTATAGTGTTATGGCTGGCATCTTTGCTAATTAATTCATTCCAGCTCGTTTTGGATATGGTATGACATTTTATTTTGACATTGTTTTTCTTAGTGGCTTTTGCTATTTGATCTTTATTTTCTTGTAAATTTCTTTGTATTTAAGTCCATTTTGTTTTGTGTGCTTGTCTGTATCGTTTTTATATTATTTTAAGTTTTATTTGTGTGTCCATCTGTTTTGTTGTCAGCACCATGGTGTTTTTACACATTAGAGGCTAGTTAAAATATGCAGTCACCCACTGTGGCTGAACAGAGTAAAGCGCTACCGACTATAGGTTCACCTTCAGGCTTGTGTGAGAACCTGTTGGGCTTTCTAGAACCTTTTATTGTTTTCTTTGTTGTCTTTTTGTTACTGTTTAAATTCAGGTGACCCAGTGGCATTTTTATGTGGCACCAGAAAATTTTATCTTAATGTGCCTACTAGATGTGACATTTGTGAGGGGCAGAAGTACCTTCACATAATGAGGGGGATGAAGAAAGTCTGTTCATCTACCAGGATCCTCATTGATATATACAGATGAGCAAAAGAGAGCATACTGACTCTGAATATCATAGTCTGGTATAGCAACTACATTGCAGTTGTGAGTAAACAGGAAACAGTGGTGGGCTGTGGACATAGCCGTGGAGTAGTCTGGTGTTTGGGGTGATTGTGTTAGACGTGCATTTTCTATCCTTGAAAGTTTGAGGTTACCAGTCATGAAATCCTGGAACGTGATGGAATGAATGCCAATCAGTTGTCAATGGGTGCTAATTCATTCTTTGAACTCATTGAACGTTTTTGACTCAAATGAGCCTTTCAGCTCAATAAAACTTACAGTCCCCATAATTTCTCCAAAAAAAGACAGGTTATAGGTCCTTAAAGTACTCCTGTCTACCACACTACTTGGTAGCTTATTCCATGTGCCTGTGGTTCTTTCTGTGAAGAAAAACATTTGTTTGTGCAAAAATTACCCTTAACAAGTTTCTGTCTATGTTCCTGTTGAAGAATTTATTTTAAAGTAATGACTTGGATCCACTATACTAATTCCCTTCCTAATGCTGAATGATTTTTGCTTCAGTCTTAATATCTCATGTCTCGCAGTCCAGGAATCTCTATATAGTCACATTTTTATGTGCTTCCTCTAGCACCGCTAGGTCTTTTTTCAAACACAGAGACTAAAAATGTACACAGTACACCAGATGAGACCTCATTGATGCCTGGTTATTAGGGTGATCATTGTGCTAAGCTGAATTAAAATAATTAAATAAAATAAGTGATATTCCTCAAATCATTTCTTACCCTTTGGAAATTAAGCGTAATCTAGATTAATACGATTTTTTGTCCTGTAACATTCAAATGTTCTTTTAAATGTGTTAAGGAACCTCACATGTGCCACAGCCAGTGAGCATCTAGCCAGTGAAGAAATGATTCATTCACCATGTCCAGGTTCCATTCATGCAGCAACCAGCAGTAGTTAAACAAACCTTGCCTGTCTCTCCTCCTGAGAAATTTGCCAAGTCTTGTCGTCAATTCTTTTTAATGAGCTTCCAGGTCGTGGGCTATTTTCATTTTACCGGAGGTATCGATTGAAAATGCATGCATTTCACACGTTTTGAGCATACAACTGGATGATTCGACGTGAATTATGTGACCTGAGTAACGTGAGATTTTTTTCATGGATGTGTAGATATAGTCTGCTGTTGTCCAGCATTGGTCATCGCCCGCTTCCATTAACACTAGAATTACCAAAGCCTACGAAAAAACTTGTAGATCCGTCCCACCTTAAATCGCTTCTCACCTAACCGTCAGCGTCTTTTGTCCTTTAAATGTGTTGATAAGCAGCAAGCAGTCTGATATCACATCCCCCACCGGCACACAGTTTTCTCAGCTCAAGTCTGTCTACCTGCGTGTCAGTTGCTTGGAGTTGTATAGAGTGAGAAGTCAAGCAAAATCACACCTTTTATAAATACTATATCGTTATTTGGAACACATGCATTTCATGTGTGTTCTGTGTCTACAGCGATCTATGTAAACACATTGTTAAAAAATAAACGTTTTTCATGTTTTAGTAATAATTGACAAAATGTAGACATGAAGTTTATAATGTGTGCAGCCTGAAGTCCAAATATCAAAGAAACACTTTCACAAAAGGTACAAATACAACAGAACAAGTCGGCTTTTATTCAAAAATATAACTGCAGAAAAGCAACACGCGTTAGGGTGCAACATTGACATGCATTTACTACGACTGCTTTGGTGGCACAACGGTATCAACAGTTGACTGGTAATCAAAACTTCATGGGTTCAATCCCCGACTAGTCCGTTTTGAGAAGTCAGCTGCTTTTATTCTTACTACTTTAGAATAAAAACATACATTTGATTTCAGTCTGTAATAGCCGGTGTAAATGTATGATATTTGTAAAGGTTAGCTTTATTTTTATTCAGTTTCATTCTCTCAGTTGCGTTTTGATTACCAGTCAACTGTTGATACCGTTGCACCACCGAAGCAGTTGTAGTAAATGCGTGTCAATGTCACACCCTAATGCATGTTGTTTTTCTGAAGTTATATTTTTGAATTAAAGCGCACTTGTTCTGTTGTATTTGTACCTTTTGTGAAAGTGTTTCTTTGATATTTGGACTTCAGGCTTCACACATTATAAACTTCATGTCTTCATTTTGTCAATTATTACTAAAACATGAAAAACGTTTATTTTTTAACGATGTGTTTAAATAGATCATTGTAGACAAGGAATACACATGAAATGCATGTGTTCCAAATAATGATATAGTATTTATAAAAGGTGTTATTTTGCTTGACTTCTCACTCTATAAAACAAGCAACTGACATGCAGGTAAACAGACTTGAGCTGAGGAATCTGTGCACCGATGGGGGATGTGATAGCAGACTGCTTGCTGCTTATCAACACATTTAAAGGACAAAAGACACTGATGCTTAGGTGAGAAGCGATTTAAGGTGGGACGGATCTACGGGTTTTTTCGTAGGCTCTGGTAATTCTACTGTTAAGGCATAAACTCTGTTCTGCATGAAAAAAAAAATTGACTAAAAACTTTTCTTGACCATCACTACAAACCTCTTGGTATAAGTAACATTTAAAAAGATGTAATTTTTGGGTGGAATATTTCTTTAACATTTTAATTTTTACTGCTTTATTACATTTCACATTTCTTATAGTTAGCCAAGTCAGAAGTTTTCTTTTTTTCCGTAATTCTATAATTCTTGTCGTTGTTTGTTATATTATTTCTTGAACTTCTGTAAAAAGTCAAATTTTCACCTTGGGATAAATACAATGTAGTTTGTTCTAACAAACAAATGAATCATTTTTCATGTCTACCTCCTGATCTAATCAAAGGTAAGGAGTGCATCAGGTAAGCAGATTTGTGTTTTAAATAAAATGTCATCGTGATAAACAAGAATGTATTACAATACATGTTGCATGTTGGTTAGAGATGCATATAAACATTTTTCTGCACTCTGTACATGTGACTACTGTCACTTGTTTTTTTTTTTCTTGACATGCATGGAAACCTGTGTCTTAAGCAGCCATACGATATATACAATACAATACGAGCCATATGTATATCATATGCTACAAAGTCCAAGTTCAGATAGTGTCAGGTGGATACAGTGTAATGGAACTCTTAACTTGCATGTCTCCAACTGACTAGTGACAGTAAGTAAAATATCAATTCATTAAGTGCACATTACATGTACAAGTAGCACTCTTGTACTCTGTCTGTTAGCTGATATTTTTCTGGTGTCCACTACATGCTGCACTCAAAGCCACTTAAATCTTCTTGAAGTTACATACAGACCGAATCCATTAATATCTGTCTCGTCCTGCTTTAAGTAAGACTGCACTTAAGGTGCTATCTAAAGGTCAGGATACCAACTATTAAACACTGTATCAATTCTGGATGGCTGGAATAAATGATGATCATGTATGAGAACAGCTGAGGGTAACATCTTTATTTTTAAATGTTTACTACATTGGCACCGTATTTTTGAGTGAATGCTGAGTAATCAGCATACCGGTAAACCGCATCAAAATGACAAGGCATACTATATTGTGAAATTTTCTTTACGTCTTTAAGCAAGCAGGTACAGTTTTGGTACTTTTTGCTTCCTTTCATTGTAACAAAGTACATTTATTCATGCCTCAGTAATAAAATTGGAAATTCTTTAAAGGAATACTTCACCCAGAATTATTTTAATATATATTTACCCTACAGTATGTGGTTTGTAGTTACGGTAGAGAAAAATGTGTTAACTCATGTTTTGGTGGAGAAAGGACATAAAAAAGTTTCTGATACAACAGGACCCAATAATGACCAAATCTGAACAACAGAAAACATCATCAGAATGGTCCATACATACTTTACACAGCAAGTCATCCAGTAACATTCTCACAATGTGAAAAACACATGCATTTAGTGCTAATATACTGTTAAATAACAAACTCTGGAAAATAAAAGTAGCGCACAAATAAGAAGCCAGTTCACACGGAATCAAGCTTTTGAACTGAAGACAGCACTCTTGACAAGTGAATTGAGGGGAAGAGGCATCTATCTCTTCAGCTCAAAAGTGCGGCCCTGCGTGAACAGGTCTCCTGTTTATGCACTTCTTTCATTTTCTGGAAACTTTGCAAAGTTATCAGGGTTTGTGTCAGGATCGGCTTGAGAGGGTGACAAGGCAGAAAAGAAAAGAACAGCAGCAATATTGATGAGTGTGTTAAGCATTACAGGGGCCACTCGCAGGAAAAAGAACAACAGTGTATTTTGCTGAGCATCAAGTGCAGGATATAAAATATACCAAAATGATTGCTATAGTTGAAAAATGCAGTGCTACACACCATTATGCCACAAAAGAAACTCCAGCGGTGACATCTAAACATCAAACTAAACACAGATAAACAAAAAGAGATGAGCCTGATTACAGAGTCATTGAGCAGCTAGCTTATCGACATGCCACATATATACCACAATACAGAATGCAAGAATGGTAACGACAGAAATGTATGCCAACAAAGACATCAAGAAATACTCTCAAGTACTGCCCATATCCAAACATTTCTTTGACATCCATTCATCAATGTTTGGTTCAGAAGAGTAGCCTGTTACTTTCCAAAGTTAGACTGGTGATGTGCCTACTGTGAAGCTGTATATTTTCTTACAGAGAACAAACAAATGTGTGGTCAGGATGGAAATCTTCAGCTTGCTCTATATGAAGGCCCTTTATCTGATGACTGGAGGTCCACGTGTTTCCTAGTGTTATCTTTACTCAACAGGAAGACTCCTAATCCACCCTCTATAATCCAACAGTTCAAATTTTCTCTACATGGTCCAAACTTTTCTCAGAATCCGACCATTTATTAACATAGTTTTAGATTAAGCACGTCGGGCCTCTGTTTAACGTATGAGGAGCCTCTTCATATTGGGCTCTCCCAGCTGTGTAACAGAGGGTTTTGATTGTATATTTAATTGAGTTTTGTTGTTCTTACTGTAAAATGATTTATAAAAGCAATAAAATAAATTTAAAAAAATCAGTTGGGTCTTCATCTTTTAAGGTATTTAACAAAGTGGCCAAGGTGGGTTTTCATGTTAACACTGAAGTCTTTTCAGATCTCTTTGTGACAAAAAAATCTGCCATGGTTGCAACAGAAAATAAAAGAGTAATTTCTGTCCTACTTCTTTCTTTTACAAATAGGAAAAGTGGTTCAAATCAGAAAATCACCACAATTACAATCAATTTATAGAAAAGGAATTACTACAATTGCAATCTTTAGAATGTAGGTAATAATTGTCCTCATCTCCTCATGGTTTTTGATTGTTATACTTACTGTGTAAAAGATTGGGATTAAAGCTTAATGTGAACATTTTAAGATAACTGCTCCGGGACCAAAAAAAAAAAAAAGAACATATTGTAATCCTGTTTTTAAAAGTGTTCTACTTTGACCAATTACAGCTCAGTCGTCAGAGTACTTGTGAACGTCTGGTAGCTAAGAGATTCACACAGTGAAATAGAAAGCACTAGCTAACTGGTGGAAGTTACATTGCATTTGCTTCTTTGTCATGGTCTTCTGGAACTGCAAATGCCCTGCAACACTGCTGATGTCCACAGCCTCTAAAATCATACAGGGTGAGCCAAAAAGAGGTACCACATTTTCAAACATTTATTCTACAGAAAAAGCTACAAGATAAAATAAATTTCATTAACAACACAAGAAAAGGGTATACAAAATATCATTTTTTCACTGTGTTTTATAAATGATGTTTTCAAGGTGGTGGCCATCATTAGCGATACCCTCTTTGAGACGATTTCTGTATGCACACATGACTTGTTCAGCCATTTCAATGGGAATAGCGGCAATTTCGTGGCGAATAGCATCCTTGAGGGCTTCAGGGTTTTGAGATCGGTGTGTTTTATACCTTCAACTTGATATGGCCCCACAAGAAGAAATCACATGGAGTGAGATAAGGCGAACATGAAGGCCACCTGTCATCACCACGTAGGGACATCAGCTTCCCTGGAAAAATCTCCCTCAAAACTTGCATGGATCTCTTCACCATATGAGCTGTTGCTCCAGCCTGTTGAAACCAGACATCCACAACATCCATTTCTTCCAGTTGGGGTCACAAAAAGTTCTCTAGCATTTCAGTGTAACATTCTGAACTGACAATGACCATTGCTTCCCCCTCCTCAAAAAAGTAAGGGCCTACAATACCAGATTCTGCAATGGCGCACTAAACTGTAACATGCTCACCATGCAGAGTTCATGAGGGTTGGTTTCAGCCCAAAAGTGAAAGTTTTGCTTATTTACGCAACAATTCAAACCATCTTAATGAACGGTTTGCAGAATGTTCACACACAATTCTACATCTCAGTGAGTTCCTGCACTACCATCATTATGTATGAATGGAAATTGAGGTCCTCATGCAACGTGTTGGAAATGCCTAAGGCAGAAGTATGTTTGTACGCTGAACATCTAGGAGACATTCCCTTAGGATGTTTTCAGGCCTTCGTACAGTCTGAGGACAGCCTGGAGATTTTCTGTTCAATGTTGTACCCATCTGTCTAAATTTAGCCAACCACTGAAGAATTGTTTTTCTGATTTGGGACGTCACTGTTAGGAGGAATGCTGAAGTACATTCAGAAGGCACGTTGTATAGTGATGATGGATTTGTTGTTTTTGAAGAACGATTAAGAAGTGAAAACATAGTGCACACCAGACCAAAACATGTTACAGACTGAAAACTACCAGGGATCGCCTATCAAAGGACTCCCACCGCAACCCACTCGGCTGCCTCTACCTCAAACAATGACCTTGAGAAATGGGGTACTTAATTTTGTCTCACTCTGTACTTTCTACACCCATTGTGTTGTTTCTGATGTGGTCTTGTCCCACAGCAATGCACCAGAAGCTCTTAAATTCTCTTATGGAGACTGTAGATAGAGCCCAAGCCCTGGAGGTGGCCAGCTTTCCTGCATCTCTGTAGCTGATGTAGACAGGATAGCCATTACTTAATGTTAAAGCTGCACAACAAAAATGAAGAATACCTCGTTGGTATGCATGTCTAAAGCAGGATGATATCCTAATATTTTAAAACGGCCTTTTACTTCTAGAACTAATGGAGCCATGGCCTATTGTTATATTTTTGCTGTATGTAGGTTAGTGTTGTAAAAAAGTTAACAAACCTTTAAATGTAACTCTGCTTCTGAAATGAACTTGCATTTCAGTACCTCTACAGCCTAAGTCCACCACTATCACTACCTGTTTGTCTTTTTGTGGACCTGTTTTGAGATGACCCATTGCTTCAATATAACTGCCTACCAACTCAGACTCTTTAAAGTCACTGTCCAGTTCTGCAAAGTCCTGAAAATAGTTTGACACGTCCAATTCTGGGGTTGAAGCCTGAAAACAGAGTGCATTCTTTACTTGCGTCCACCTCGCTCTACCTCAGGTCAATAAGGACTGAGCCATATACTCAGCTACACTACAGAAGCTCCAACACCAAACAGAACCTCATCAAAACTGGTATTAGTAAATTTATCAGCTCCCTGTTTATTAAAGTGTAAATTATTTACATTACATTTAAAAAATTAAATACTGGTTTAAGTGAACTATTGGAGCTATTTAACACCTGAATTAAGCTCACCCCCTGAATGCCTGTGTCTTTATTAAGAATTATTTTCCCCTCCTCCCGATTGCCTACCTAGGTGGCTGTTTTCCTATTTTCCTAACACGATGCCCATTTTTAGCTTTTTCAGTTTCACACCCTGCCAAATACACTATACTTAAAGAATAAGCTCCTTCTTATGTTGTGCTTGTGTTCTCAGTCTTGTACTAACAGTTCCATATAACTACTGTGTAGTGCTTTATCTAAAGACCAGTAATGGCACACTGCATGTTACACTTGACTTGAGCATTCATTCTCTTTCTCTGTATGTTTAGTATTTGTTTGCTCAGAGGTTGATACACTTGCTGCTTCCTGAGCAGCTCTTCTTTTCTCCACCCTAGCGGCTCACTTCTCTTCTTTCATCGGCATCTTTCCCATTAAAATTGATTAAGTCAGTGTTTGTGTTGCAATTACTTAGTACGTTTTCCTTAATTTTTCACTTAAGCTGGAACTTAAGTCTTCAATCTGCCTCAAGAATGATTTAAGATATGAAGAGGTAGAGGAAGTGACGGCGAAGGTGGTAGGGATGAGAATGGCACCCATACACATGCGTCGCACAGCTGCCCTGCTGCCTGTTGCCGAGAGTTGATTCTACAATAAAATAAAAATAAAAAGAGGAATAACCTTGGAAGTTAACCATCTCCCAAAAGCGGACATTAGACGTCACGCAGTATATGTGTACCCAATTTCAGGTCAATAGGTCAAACGGTTTGCAAGCTAAAAGTGATTTAAAATCCTGGGCAGACAAACGAACAGCCACAGGAGCGTATTATAGAAGATGATTAACAAGAATTTCACAGATTAAAATCACAAAGATGGAGTGTGAGAGGCATTGCCTTGGTTCTCCATGAGAGAAGAAAGATTCCAGTTTAAAGATTATTTTTATACTCTAATTCCTTTCTGGGTACGGAAACGTACATATTCTTATTAGTCCTTAGAATGCTTGTTATTTTCTTGCTGTCCTGAAGTCTCTTACTGCTTGGGGTCTTCAGTGTCCTCAACACGCTGCAAAATTGGAACCCAATTCCCTTTTCTGGGAGCAGGTAAAAAAAATGAAAGCAAAAAACATTTGAAGGGAGCATTGGTGTGGACAAATAATCCGTACAGTAGGCTGCGATGACCCTCTTTATTTTCTTTGATTTTTGTCATGCATCTGGTTTAATCAATACAATTGCCAACATTGCATAATGTGGTGTTATGCTGTTTGAATTCAGGAAAGAAAAAAGGTTAAACCATATTATGGTCCAAAGGTAGCACATGTCATTCAGTGGGGTGGTCCGTGCCGCCATTAGGCAGGTCTTCAACCTTCATTGGGCTCCACATTTTTCAGGACCAGGCAACCCTGCGCGGACAAGTAGGCCCAATTCCTCTGGTTGTGAGCAGATAGTCAGGGCCTTGATGATGAATCTCTTAGCAAATTCTTGAAAACTAAACAACCTGCTGCTTATAATCAATATTATTGATACTTTTTCACTTTAAAAGCACATGAGGGCAGAAAATCTTAAGTTTTTTTAAATTCCAAAGTAGTCATTGCAGGCATTGTGATGCATTTTGCTTATTTTTGTATTATTTTCCCCTTCATGTGGACATTGTAGTTCCAGTAAGAACAGTACGCTGCTAAGCTAACAACAAGCCATGGATTACAAGTGATATCAAGGGCCTTTTGAACCAGAAGAAAAGGGCTTTTAAAGGCGGTGATCAGCATGAGCTCAAGCGCGTGCAGAAGGAACTCCGAGTCCAGCTCAGGGCGGCGAAGGAGCAGTACAAGAGAAAGCTGGTGCAGAATAACAGCATGAAGGAAGTGTGGGATGGGATGAAGATCATCACTGGCTGCAGCTCGAAGCGGGGAGCCACCATCGAGAGAGACGTGAAGAGGGCAAACCAGATGAACAACTTCTTCAACAGGTTTGACCACCCTAACCCTCTCACCTCGGAGTACTGCACCCTCCACCCATCCTTCTGCTGATACCAGTATAGTAGAGACATCCCCACCCACAATTACAGCAGCGCAGGTGAGCAGAGAGCTGAGGAGACTTCGTGCCAGCAAAGCAGCGGGTCCAGATGGAGTATTGCCATGACTGCTGAAGGCCTGTGTGCTGGAGCTGGGGAGTCCTCTACAGCACATCTTCAACCTGAGCCTGGAACAGGGGAGAGTCCCAAGGCTTTAGAAAACATCTTGCATCATCCCTGTCCCAAAGGTATCATGTCCTAGTGAGCAAGATGAATGGCTTCCAGCCTGTCGCCCTAACATCACATGTGATGAAGACCATGGAGCGGCTTCTGCTTCACCACCTGAAGCCACAGGTCCGCCACGCCCTCCACACTCTTCATTTCGCATACCAGGAGAAGGTGGGAGCGGAGGATGCCATCATCTATATGCTACACCGATCCCTCTCCCACTTGGACAGAGGCAGTGGTGCTGTAAGAATTATGTTTTTGGACTTCTCTAGCGCCTTCAATACCATCCAACCTCTGCTCCTTAGGGACAAGCTGACACAGATGGGAGTAGATTCATACCTGGTGGCATGGATCGTGGACTACCTTATAGACAGACCTCAGTATGTGCGTCTCGGGAACTGCAGGTCTGACATTGTGGTCAGCAGCACAGGGGCGCCACAGGGGACTGTGCTTTCTCCAGTCCTGTTCAGCCTATATACATCGGACTTCCAATACAACTCAGAGTCCTGCCACGTGCAAAAGTTCGCTGACGATACTGCTATCGTGGGCTGCATCAGGAGTGGACAGGAGGAGAAGTATAGGAACCTAATCAAGGACTTTGTTAAATGGTGCGACTCAAACCACCTACAACTGAACACCAGCAAAACCAAGGAGCTGGTGGTGGATTTTAGGAGGCCCAGGCCCATCATGGACCCCGTGATCATCAGAGGTGACTGTGTGCAGAGGGTGCAGACCTATAAATACCTGGGAGTGCAGCTGGATGATAAATTGGACTAGACTGCCAATACTGATGCTCTGTGCAAGAGAGGACAGAGTCGACTATACTTCCTTAGAAGACTGGCATCCTTCAACATCTGCAATAAGATGCTGCAGATTTTCTATCAGACGGTTGTGGCGAGTGTCCTCTTCTACTCGGTGGTGTGCTGGGGAGGCAGCATAAAGAAGAAGGACGCCTCACACCTGGACAAACTGGTGAGGAAGGCAGGCTCTATTGTAGGCATGGAGCTGGACAGTTAGACATCCGTGGCAGAGCGACGGGCGCTGAGCAGGCTCCTGTTAATCATGGAGAATCCACTGCATCCACTGAACAGTGTCATCTCCAGACAGAGGAGCAGCTTCAGAGACAGACTGCTGTCACCGTCCTGCTCCACTGACAGACTGAGGAGATCATTCCTCCCCCACACTATGCGACTCTTCAATTCCACCTGGGGGGGTAAACGTTAACATTATACTAAGTTACTGTCTGTTTTACCTGCATTTTTATCACTCTTTAATTTAATATTTTTTTTATCAGTATGCTGCTGCTGGAGTATGTGAATTTCCCCTTGGAATTAATAAAGTATCTATCTATCATATCTGTATCAACTTACTTTTGTGTTTTCAATGTCTCAATGGCTCTTCCACCATGCTGTGGTCTGCTCACGTCTTGCCAGACATGGTTAGGATTAGAGCATATTTTAATTGCTTATGTGGCGATACACCAATGCAGGCATTAAGGTGACCAGATTTTGTTTAACATTTTTAAACTTAATGAAACTCGATTCGCCAAACAGGCTGTCATTTCTTCTGATGGTCCCTCTTACTTATGGGAAAGTTTTGTGCTCTTCAGAGTGAACATGAACTTTAAGTCACACTTGCCAATTCCCTTGATCATTTTCAGCTTTCTACTGTTTATGCTCTAGTCGAAAACATGGGTGTTCATTTTTTTTAATTGTCTATTAAGGTCACCTTTTGTATCTATAAGTTGGTGATGAATAATAACGTGGCTCTTCTCAGTCCTACTTCACCTAAGTCAAATTGCCAGGCGCGCTTTTCTTTAAGCAAGCCTTGTAACATATCATATGTGGTTCAGACAAAGTAGGTCTGTTGTTTGTTTACACAATCTAAGTAACGATCAAGACAGAATCCCGGAGGCTTTTAAGCACTTTGAGCTACATTCTATGTATGAAATGTGCTATATAAATAAAATGTTGTTATTTTATAAATAGACCACTGTTTTAGGTCTCAAAATAGGACATTGCAGAGAAAAAGAGGGTGTCTCGACATCCTTTAACCATTCATCTAACCATTTATTAATTTTCTGAAAATATCAATAGATCAACCCTGATTGAATTATGAAATAGAAAAAAAAATAGTCACAAACAGATTTACTTATATCTGTGTGATGTATTTTTTCTGTGACATATTTTGCTATTTTAGGAATCCACTTATGTGCCTAATTCAAGCAACCTTTAAATGGGAAAGTGAGAATGAAGTCAGCAGCAGAATGGAACCTTTACCAGGCATGGGAGAAACCAGTGGGAGCGGCCGGAAACGAAAAGAATTTTGTCAGGAGTAGGACTGAAAAATCGGTACTGTGCAGACCTCTAATTCAAACTTCTTGCTTAATGTTTTTAGCCTTTTTTTTTGGTCCCTAACATTTGATTTTTATCCACATTTTTTCTTAATGTCCTAAAAAACAGTATGTCTTGTGGAAGGACTCTTGAGGATGTCAAGGAAGTGTTGGGGTGCCAGCCGGGTTGCTCAGTTTAATGCTACCTCATATATTATTAAAAAAAAATAGGCACAAAAGGCAAATAATATATTAGAAATAAGAAGCAGCCTTCGTGACTCTCAGTGGTGTAGAATGGTAGAATGGATCTTTTTCAGGAGCTCCATCCTGGTTGCACTTAAAATCCAGATTGAGATGTTTCTCTCTGGGACATCCAGTCTTTTATAGGACTTCAACCAGAAAGGGCAGAGTCATTTGGCCTCACTGGGCATCTTCTTACTTGGAAGAAGTACATGGAAAAAGAGATGATACTGTTAGAGACCTCTCACCCAGGGGTGGTATCGTGTACCTCAGATAAATCTGAAAGGAGATCCTATGACACACATACGTGACAAGTGTCTTTCATAGCCTGCCATACTACTTCTTTCAAGTGCCAGTGTTATGTGTATTTGACTTTTTGTAATGATTGAAAGTTTTTTGTTTGATTGCCTTTTCACCATTCTGATTCAATTAATAATTAGGAGACTACTGCAGTTGTTAAAATGTGTCTTTCTCAGTCAGTCAGTCATCATCCAACCCACTGTATCCTAACAAAGGGTCACGGGGGGCTGCTGGAGCCAATCCCAGCCAACACAGGGCACAAGGCAGGAACAAACACTGGGCAGGGCGCCAGCCCAGCACAGGGCACACACAAAGCACACACTAGGGACAATTTAGGATCGCTAATGCACCTAACCTGCATGTCTTTGGACTGTGGGAGGAAACCAGAGCACCCGGAGGAAACCCACGCAGACATGGGGAGAACATGCAAACTCCACGCAGGGAGGACCCGGGAAGTAAACCCAGGTCTCCTAACTGCGAGGCAGCAGCGCTACCACTGTGCCACCCTGTGTCTTTCTTATTTAGGATATTGTACAGCAATAAACATGGCCCTACAAGTCTACATTGGTTGATAGTACTAACGTATTATTTGTAGCAACTTCTTTCTATGCAGACACCCCACTTTTTACTTCATTAAATTCATTCAATTCCTTTGCTTAGTTCATTTTAGATTTGTAAAGTATCAGAAAATATCTCATCAGCATTGGATATAAGGCAATAACAGCTTCATGAACATACAGAAAGATATTTATTCCAATCAAGTTTAAATATTTTGCATATCTTTGGGGTGAAAGGAGAATCTGAAGTACTTGGAGAAAAGCCACAGAAACACAAGGTGAATGGGCAAACTCCATTATTTATGAAAACCATCTCCAGACTGCCTAATCAAATGAGCGTTGTAGGCATGCCAACAAGTAGTAAATGCAACAGAATTAACAAACAAACTACAAGCAAATTTTTGAATTGGACCCTATTCCCTTCATAAGCTCATCTTTCCTCTTGACCATCTGCATTTCATTGTTGAGTGTTTCATTTTTATTCTGATAGAGGTGCTCAGCTGTGTCTGTAAACTGAGACATTCAATTATACACGGGACATCGTTGTTTTTACTCTGTAGGCGCAGGAAGCAGGCAGATGCTCCAGGCTTTTCTAGCAGAGTGCAATCACAGGATGGCATTTGAAATAAAGCAGTGGGTTGTCAGCCCACTTTATTTTTATATTTTTGAAAAGTAAATTGGCATTTGTTTCCACGTGACTTGGCTTAATATGATTTATATTTGAGTTTACCTGTAAAGAACCTGGCTGGGGATAACATGCAAAGTTTCTCCAAGCTCTCAGCACTTGTGCTTGTGCTCCAAATTAAAATTTTGTAAATAACAAAATTGTCATCATTGTTTACTTGAATGGGTAAACACGAAACAAACATCCATTAACTGGAGGACAATTAAGGTGGATTTGTGCATTGATATATCAGATCTTCTCGCTGGTTATTTGAGGATTCTTCCATTGAGAAATTCAAATTAATATTTCCCATCCCATTTTTTTTAGACGATTTTTATCAAAAAAAGTGTCACAAACAATAAAAATATTTTCAGCTGTAAATGTAAAATGATAGGAGGAGTTTGGATGCACCAAAATTACTTTGAATGAAGTCAAGAGGGTCATCAGTATTCTGCAAATTTTTGAAAGGATTAGGTTTAGGGTAGGGGACAAGGCCTTAAAGGCATGCTCTGGCACACTTAGTCTAAATCAATAAAATTAGTTTTATAAAATTTCAAAAATATTTTTAAAAAACTGGCAGTTCGGCAGCAGGGTATATATACAATGTTTCAAAGTAGGCCGTGAAGCCTAATATACCTGCAAAAACAGAAAAAAGACAAATAAACCAAATTATAACTAATAAGATATAAAAGGTTTTTAAAAAAATACTTAGTTCCTTGGCCAAGCAAAAAAAAAAAAAACATCACACAGAGAGCACAGACTCCAACATTTCACTTAGGCAGCTTCGTCAGGGAGTGAAGAGAAACTAACTCTGTGGTGTATTTAAGCTGTGTGGTGGATGGCCCAGGTGGTAATTAGGGTTACGTGGCTTCTGAGCATTTAAAGGGACAGTGCTCATTTTTACCAATAGTGTTTAAAAACCACTAAAAAAATTATACAAACTATTCAACTTGTGCATCCAAAGAGTAAAAATCAGTAACATCTCAAATAAATGCTTAAAATTAGCAAATATTAAGAAACCCCAATAAATAAATACAACTAATACTGGACTATGTTTATATAAAAAGTAAATATATTAATTTTAAAATACCTACAGGATGAATTAAAAAGACCTAAGGAAATGGCCTCGACTATAGGACCAAAATTCAATCGTTAAAAGTCCAAAGTCATATCTATAAACTATAAGTTTCCCCTCCTAAGATATTTGTAACAATAAATAATTTTGGCATAGAGCACCTGTACTAATCCTACCTGGGTGACATGTGCATGTGAAGGGGCGCTGGCAAGAGTTAGGTTAGGGTTAATGGAGGAATGCAGTCCCGCAGGACTGAGGCACTGACACACTCCTCCCGTAAAAAAACATTTTTAATTATTTACACGTCACCCATTATTAAATCACCCCTCATAATAAATTAATACTCCCCCTAAAATTATCCCGGTATTTAAACAATAAAATAGGTTTATTAATAAAGTTGTAAAAGGTAAAATATAGGTCTAAAAGCGGGTTATAAATAAATATTTAAAATACCCACCCCTTTGTACAACCTAACTATATACCTGAAATACTTTGTTCAAACCCTTAAAGTTATTCTAAAATGGGAATAAACGAGAGGGAATAATTTATTCTTTAAAATTATTTTATATAAATAAATAAATAATTATAAAACTAATCCATATATACCAGTCCCCTTAAGATGTAAGTCTTAAGCGGAGGGACTAAAATGTAATAAATGTTAGGGCTTTTTGCAGTCTCAACAAAATGTCAGGGAAATGGTTGTTCAAAATCAATAGTATTGTAAATGTTAGGGTAAGCAACAGATTTAAGTGGTTATCCTTCTTTTACATATGCTCTAAACCTTCATTAGTTGTACTAACAAAGGGAATTTCATTTTCAAGCCAAAATTGTGAGGACGTCCCCCTAACTGTAAGACTTAAGCGACAGTTTTGACTGAATAGGGTCCATAGATGTCTGTGTCTTTCGGTGTGAACTGGAGATGTAGAGATACTTGGGTTTAAAAAGAAAGACAAAAGATTTTCAGAATATGTCCTTTCCTGCCCCATCACCTTTCCCAGAATATTACAACTGAGTAGTTAAGTGAATTGTAGTAATCAGCCTGGTCTCTCTTTTCTAGGCTACATGACTTCAGCAAGAAATACGAAGGAGAACTCAAAAAACTGGTCAATAGCACAGAACGAAGGTGCATTTATCAAATATGTAGGTGAGCATCATTTGCCTACAAGTGTGGTCAATGAGTCTGCTAAGTTGACTGAGTGTGTATTTCTGCTGTTTATTAAACAATCGCGCAGGTGACTTCTGCAATTTTGTTTTCGCCAGGCTACCATGGCACATTTCCAAGAGACGATGATGGTCGTGTTTTTTTTGAAGTTGACTGACTTGTTCATAAAGAGTTTGCTCCCCATCAACAGACTGTTAATCAGTGACATTACACTGAAGTGCTGAGGCATCCACGGGAAAGCATCAGAAAAAAATATCCACAGAAGTGGCACATGCAGAACTGCATCTTGCACCATGTCAACACATCTACACACACTGCATTGTCAGTCAAAGTGTTTTTGTGATCAAAAAAATGTGGTTGCTGCTTTGCACCCTTGTATTCACCAGATTTCACTCCCTGTGACTTCTTTTTCCTCCCAAACTTAAAATTGAGATTGAAGAGAAGAAGATTTAATACCATGGAAGAAATACAGGAAAAAAACTGGAGGCGCTAGACATGGCAAAAAAAGATGAGTACAGGAAATGTTAACAGGAAGGAGAGAAGTGCTTGGACTGGTATTGCAGCTCAAGGAAAGCATTGTGAAAGTGACTAAATGGGAATTGTTGTAAATTTTCTGATAAAGATTTTTTTTTTTTCTTCACAATTCCCCCCCCTACCCCCATACTACCACACCGCGTGGCTTAAGGTCTTGTTCCTCTTTATTTTGTATCCTCAGACATAGAAGTTTGAGCACAAGCCTGGGGCCTGAAAGTCAGAAGCCAGTTGAGCAGTCAGGTCTGTTTCTCGCGCCCTACTGATTTAGCAGCCCTATGACTTCTGAACTGCAGCTGTGAGGGTATCAAATGTCACAGTAGACTCTCAGACTTGCTCCACTGCAACCCCATTATGTTACATTTAGCTCACAGCAATACTAGTCCTACCTCTGTTAAAAGTTATAAATTGCATTTTTTATTATTTAGCATTAATAATGCAAAATAGAATTGCCTAGAGCGTCATACATTACCATGTCAAGATGACAGTGTGTGGGCAAAACAGCCAATTTAGATTTCGAGGTGACACAGAACATTTCACAAACTTTTATGAACAGTGACACAATAGGTCACAGATAGTCATAAAATGACTCAACAATAAATATGCCTCTATAATTAAGAAAATAAGCATACATTTGCTAAATGTTACTACTGAAAGCCCTGCAAAGTATTGAAATCGAAACACTGCTTTAAAAAAAAAATTAGCATTTTCTCCTGCTGCTTAAGTGACCCAAAACTGAAAGATTTCATTTGAAACACTGTAGTTGGCATTGGAAAGTTTGCTGGAATCTAACAAAAAGCATCTTGATATACAAATTGTAGAGACCAAACACATGAAACTATGGCTCTAGTCAGCTTAAAACAGGAACCAGTCCTGTTACCGCACTTTTGCAGTTCTACGTCTATTAATTATACAGAATGACAGTTCACTATCCATCCATCCATCCATCCTCTCATTCTGTGTTAGGGCCGTGGGAACTCAGCATCGAATGCATAGCAGGAACTAACTCTATCCATAGGACGCCTGTCAGCTGCTTTTTCCACTCATGCACACACATGCATTGAATCATACTTGGCCAATATAATAGAGTCACTAATCAATTCAATCTAAATGTCTTTAGATGAACGAGAGGATAATGGAGGAAAGCTACACAGAGTAAGAACATTCAAATTCTATAAATGTGTCATGAAACGTGTATGCTATGCAAGATGCTGGTCAGAAGTACCAAGTGGCATTACTTTTGTTTGTGGATCACATATATGTTGTAAAGGAAGGACAAATGATACGTGAAAGAGTTGGGGCTTCATCTGGAAGATCCCATTTAATCACCATTTCAAGGGTCTGCTGATCAACTGACAACAACTGTCAGTGATGCAGATTTTATATCCTCTTGCTTGCCCGAATGGAACTCAGCCAGAGACTGAGTGGAAATGATGCTAGTCCTCTTTCAGGTGATGTTCCTCCATTTTAATGTGGAAAATGGAAAGTGTGTTTGAACACCCATCCCAATACATTATTACCACTCCAGGGCATCCTTACCATGCCTCCAATAAGAGACTCGCCACCCTTCCATGTTTGATACTGTATGAGAATAGATACTTAAGAACGGATACTAAATAACAGCATTCTCCATAACTAATTTATTGTATTTTCCATAGTACAAGAGTAAGACATCAGTGTTTATTCATCACTGGTGCTCTAATTGAACCTTCTGACTATAATGGGGTATTGCAAACGTTGAGGTTCCTGATTCTGAACTTTATAATCAGGTTAAGATGGTCAAATTGTTTTATTATTCCTAAATAGCCTTTAAAGCTGGCAATCTTCAAGATAAGTTACAGATGTTACAACCATGAATAATCTATTCCTCTACTGGTTTTTATGCTTGCTCACACATCATTGCCATCTCTTTTTTTCCTCTTACCAAGATGCAGTTCTTGATATTGATGTAAATGTCCCTTAAAGCTGACCATCTGCAGAATGAAATACGGGTATGACAATGAACGAGTTGCTTTTGAGTTGAGTAACTAAATGACAGACATCTCAGCACAAGGTTCAGTTCTAGTTCTAGAATCATTCAATAAAGGTGACATTTACTAGATTTCTTAAAAAAAGCAAAATATATATGCCATTTCTTCTGTAGAGCCATCTCATTGTATGTGTTCCTTGAGGGAGTTTCAGGTAACTCGTGAGATTAGGGAAGTAGTTTGAGGAAAGCCAGTTTTTTGTCCATTACTTGAAACACTGGTGCAAATAAAAGCATGTGGCCCAGCACTGTAAATACAACTTTCATCAAAACCGAATAACTTTTTCATGTACCTCAAAACCTATTCTTAATGTCAGTACATTCTGTAAAGTCAGTGAAATGGAAACCCATCTGAGAAAATATTTTTAAAATAATCTAACAATTTATTCTGCAGCACTGATAGAATATAATTGGTTCATGAAAAATATGTCATGTTGTGCCTAATAATTGTGTTCAGCTCTCATAAAAACTTATGTTCCAGATTTAGATGTTTAATACATAAATAAGAGCACTCATGAATGTACCTTCATTAATGAGCACTCAGTGAGAAACTCTGGGTGTTTGGCAAGAGCTCACGGTGGGAAGGGTGGATGTGTTGCATGATCTGGTTTCTTTGGACAGATGCTTTTCCTAATTACCAAAGAGCTTGTGTGGTATCTTTATCTATTACAGAAAAATTAAATAATCTTTATATATACCTCATTTTCTTTTATTTCCACTACTTTGACTGCATTAGAGCTCTTGAAGATACTTAAAATAGAAGTGCAGTACATTACAAACTGTTTGTTCCATCACTTTCCTTCATATCTTCCCTTACACAATAGGTCTTCTAAACAGTTATTATTTGAGGATCTTTTTTTGTACAAAACCAGGCATTCAAAGTGCTTTTCATGTGTTGCTCAGCATTAATGACATTGTAACTGTTTGTGTGATTGTTCTTTACATGCCCCAAGACAGAAATTGTCATTTGGAAAAGGGTTATCCAGGGCACAAGGGGGACAGGGCAGGCACAATATAGGGATGCAACTTGATCAGGTGTGAATTTCAAAACAACAACATTTATTTATATAGCACATTTCCATACAAATAATGTAGCTCAAAGTGCTTTACATGATGAAGAAAAGAGAAATAAAAGACAAAGTAAGAATTAAAATAAGACAACACTAATTAACATAGAATAAGAATAAGGTCCGATGGCCAGGGACAACAGAAAAAACAAAAAAAATAAAATCTGTGGGGGTTCCAGACCATGAGACCGCCCAGTCCCCTCTGGGCATTCTACCTCACATAAATGAAACAGTCCTCATTGTATTTAGGGTTCTCATGGAAGGACTTGATTTCTGGCTTTTAATCCATCAATGTAGGAATATCATGGTGCTTTGATTAGGTGGTGGTGGCTCAGGTCACCACCACAGAAAACCGGGAAAAGAAACAGAAGAGAGAGTAGGGGTTAGTATGGATTTTAGACCCACCATGAATAGTAATGATAACAAATTAAATATACAGAGTATCAGGATTAAACTAAAATGAAGCTATGAGAAAGCCATGTTAAAGTAATATGTTTTTAGCAGTTTTTTAAAGTGCTCCACCGTATTAGCCTGGCAAATTCCTACTGGCAGGCTATTCCAGATTTTAGGTGCAGAACAGCAGAAGGCCGCCTCACCACTTCTTTTAAGTTTCGCTCTTGGAATTCTAATCAGACACACATTTGAGGATCTAAGGTTACGATTTGGAATATAAGATGTCAGACATTCCAATATATAAGATGGAGCGAGATTATTTAAGGCTTTATAAACCATAAGCAGTATTTTAATGTCAATTCTGAATAACACAGGTACCCAGTGTAGTGACATCAAAACTGGAGAAATGTGCTCGGATTTTCTTTTCCTAGTTAGGATTCTAGCAGCTGCATTCTGCACTAATTGCAAACGATTTATGTCTTTTCTGGGTAGTCCTGAGAGGAGTGCGTTACAGTAATCTAGTCAAATGAAAACAAAAGCATGAACTAATTTCTCAGCATCTTTTAATCTTATAAGAGGTCTAACGTTTGCCATGTTTCTTAAGTGAAAAAATGCTGTCCTAGTGATCTGATGAATATGCGATTTAAAATTCAGGTTACAGTCAACAGTTACCCCTAGGTTTTTTACCTCCGTCTTGACTTTTAATCCTAATGCATGAAGTTTATTTCTAATAACCTCATTACTATTAAATTACTATTCATCCAATTAGAAACACAAGTAAGACATTGTGTTAGTGAAACAACAGCGTCGGGTTCATCAGGTGCTATTGATAAATACAGCTGTGTATCATCAGCATAGCTGTGGTAACTCACGTTGTGCCCCGAGGTGATTTCTAAGAATGTTGTGATCAATGGTGTCAAATGTGGCACTCAGATCTAAGAGGATGAGAACAGATAAATGGCCTCTGTCTGCATTCACCCGCAAGTCATTTACTACTTTAACGAGTGCAGTTTCTGTGCTGTGATTTGTTCTGAAACCTGACTGAAATTTATCAAGAATAGCATGTTTATTGAGGTGGTCATTTAACTGCATAATGACTGCCTTCTCTAGAATTTTACTTAAGAAGGGCAGGTTAGAGATGGGTCTAAAATTTTCAAAAGCAGAGGGGTCAAGATTATTTTTCTTGAGTAGGGGCTTAACTACAGCAGTCTTAAGACAGTCTGGGAAGACTCCCGTATCTAATGACGAGTTTACTATGTCAAGAATATTATGAATTAGCACGCCCGATACTTCTTTGAAAAAACTTGTTGGTATTTGGTCAAGGACCCAGGTGGAGGGTCTCAGGTGAGCGATTATCTTATGTAAATCAGGTAAATCTATCCTGGTGAAAGAATTGAATTTGTTTATAATGGAGTACTGGGGCTTAGGAGGATACACAGTATTGGGGAGATATACTATATTATTTCTAATATTGTTTATTTTTGATTGAAAAATACAGCAATAGCCTCACAGGTTTCACTGGAAGTATTTTGGAGGCATTCCTTTGCGTTACCTGGGTTTAGCAGACGATCAATTGTAGAGAATAAGATTCTGGGATTACTAGCATTGTTATTTATAATCTTAGAGAAATAGCAGCGCCTCTCAAGACGGACTGTGTTAATGTATTCTGTTATTTTAACCTTCAATATCTCATAGTGGATAGTTAGTTTAGTTTTTCTCCATTTACGCTCATCTCTACGGCATGTTCTCTTTAAATTAGACACTCTTTGGGTCTTCCATGGTATAACAATGCTAGAAGATTTTTTAACTGTGTTTTCAGGTGCAACTATGTCAGCAGCAGCTCTCACCTTAGTATTAAATTTTCCCACCTTACTATTTACATTATCCTCGCTATTGTAGTTAGCACTATAAACGGACTGATTGCTTAGAATGTTTGTAAGTTTTAAAGCTGCTGCTGAATCAAAGAAGCATTTTTTAACAATATGCTTCTCATGAATGTTTTCTATCAATAGTTCTATATTAAATATTAAAAGAAAATGGTCTGATAGACCAATATCAATGATCTGCTTTACATCAACTTTTAGGCCTTGTTCACACGGGCGTTAAGTTTTTGGATAAACGAACTTGCTCTGAACGTCCTAGACGTTTATGTTGCATTTTGTGGTGGCGATCGATTGACTTCTACACCGGCGTTCGTTTGTCTCTGTCTAACGCCAGCCTGCAGCCCAAATTGTAGTTTGTGTGTTAACCTGTGGAGGCAGTGTCGGGAACTGGATATGAAAGCCCTTGTCGTTTTATTTGAGGTGCTTCCTTTCAATATGGACCATTTTGCTATGTTAGATATTAATCTTCTTGTTTTAAAAATACTCGTAATACGGCGACGTAGGGAGAGAAAAAATCGCCGCCGCTACTGCGTTCATCCTCTGACTGCACAACGTCGGGTTAAAGGAAGTTTTTTTTGTGCTTTATGAAGAAATGCGAAAATTTCCGTGCAAGTTTTTAAATTACTGTCGGATGTCGGTTTCCACTTTTGATTGTCTGCTGCAGCTGGTGCAATGCCACATTGCACGCCGATCAACCAATATGCGACTTGGTGTTAGCCCCGAAGAGAGACTACTTGTCACTTTGAGGTAAGGAAACAGTAGTCGAGTGTGCGCTTACACCGGTGTTATGCACTGA
>JANRMT010062822.1:15981682-16002440 GCA_026402145.1 Polypterus bichir lapradei
GTGTGACAAACATGCAAAAGAATAAGAAATCAGGAAGGGGGCAAATATATACACACACGTATACAGTGGTGTGAAAAACTATATATATATATATATATATATATATACTGTATATAGCAAAATCCCCGCGGTTCGCAGCGACGAAGTACTGCTTTTAAATTTTTATTAAGAAGAAAAGAAAACCTTTTTAAACTGAGGGAAAATATACCAATAACTATCTGTTAAGGATCTCTTTGTATACCACGTTGTCAGTTCAGCACTCTGGTTGTAATATGACCAAGCTGTGCACTGAGCTTACTTTTGAGAATGCAACGTATAGTTGTCCAGGAGAAAAGCAATCTTGCCTGAAATCAATAGCAACCTTTTTGTAGGGTCTGTCCCTGAGACTTATTACTTGTCATCGCGCAGCAGAGCCTTACTGGAAATTGGAGGCATCTGAATTGAAATGGGAGATCAGAGGGTATAACGGGGATGCGAGGAATACATTGAGTATGGAGAAACTCTAGAGACAGCATGTGTATTAACTTGTGGCTTTTTCTGTGAGTATTTGGTGGCAGTGTGACGAAGTTGCTTCCGCAAGGCCGCGTTAGCTGTGGAGCTCAGCTCGGTGTATATTCTTTTCCTACCTTGTCAATTGTGTAATGCGTTTTTTGAACAGGTTTGATGCATGGAAGTGATCACTCGTACTGCGTTCAGTCAGTTCACGTGAGCTGCTCTCTTGTGTGATGTTGCGATGTCCACGGCTTTAATGTTAGCTAAGACCCGGCACTTAAAAGTTTCTCGCTACAGCAATTTTAACTCCGTTACAAAGTGATCCAAAGTCTCGTTTATACCTTGTGTCTTCTTATTAAACTTGTATCTCGCGAATAAAGTATTCGACGAAGGCATGACAAACGGCAGAGTGTCCATAAACTTAATTTAAACTTACGGTTTACACCGTGCTTTGTTTCCGCAGTAGCTGCACTTATGAATAAGTTTGTATGCGTTTTTCTTCAGCGCTCTTTGGGAGCTCTTCCTTCTTTTCTACTTACTGCGTTCACAGTCAGTTCTCGTGATTACGTGGGAGGCGTGATGATGTGACACGCAGCTCCGTCCCCCCACGGCCATCGAGCTAAAGTCCATTACAGTATATGGAGAAAAATAGGTTCCAGTTATGACCATTACGTGTAGAATTTCGAAATGAAACCTGCCCAACTTTTGTAAGTTAGCTGTAAGGAATGAGCCTGCCAAATTTCAGCCTTCTACCTACACGGGAAGTTGGAGAATTAGTGATGAATGAGTGAGTGAGTCAGCCAGTCAGTGAGGGCTTTGCCTTTTATTAGTATAGATCAGTGTAGATTTGTGGCTTTGCAGTTGAATGCATTGCTAAATGCCTTTTGAGGTGTACAATGCAAACCTGCAATTATAATGAAGCAAGAAAGAAACAAGTAAAAATTAATCTGTCTATGTTCTCTGAGAAATAATTTTTAAGGCTAATGTTTGGGAATAATGAAAGGTGAAATAAGTTTTAAAAATGTGCTGTTAAACCTTTTTAATTTTGAAATTCAGAATATTTTTGACATGGAGTAGGGTTCACATATCATTAATTGAAAATAATGAAGTAATAGTAAAGACTAATGTTTAAGAAAAAGAGTGTGAAAACAGTGCACAAGTGCATTTTATTTTCCTTTGTTTTGAACAGATTGGACTGAAAGTGGGTGTTCGTACCAGAGGATGTAATGGTCTTTCTTATACTTTGGAGTACACAAAGGAAAAGGCACAGGCGGATGAAGAAGTACTTCAAGATGGTAATGAATTGTTTTCCTCCTGTTGACAAAGTATCACTAGCATTAGAATAGGATTTATTTATGTTAGAAAGATAACACTTCATCATCATGACTGCCACTTTTTTATACATCCATTGTTGGCTGTTCTTGACCCTGCCTGTCTTAGACCCCACACCCTAGGGTGGTATTATAATTGTAGTTATTCATTTTAGTTAACGTCATTACAGTGAAATATGTGTGTTTGCTAACTGTATATACTGTATTTGTTTGATTGGTACTAAAATTTTAACTTTGCTATTTTTACCAGCTTTTGGATTTCAGTACCACAACAGTTCTGAAGCAAGTAACCGATAACTGTAAAACCCCCACCAGCTTACTAAGTCTTCACTGGTGTGCTGCGCAATCATGGTCCGCTTCTGTCTTCATTGCTGTGAATACTAGGGATGCGGCAATCGGGGGGTTGGTTTTGGGTTTTTTTTTTTTTTTTTTTTAGGCCGGTCACAATTTTCATTTATACTAGATTGGCTGATTCCGAAACACCCCAACCCCCATCTCTTTTAAAAACCTTTATGCCCTATGCTCCTACATAACCAAATACATAGAAACCTAATATTAAAAGTGTATTTTTATAATTAAACTATAGACCACAGGACCACTGGTTTGTTTTTTTTAATCCATCCATCCTCTTCCGCTTATCCGAGATCGGGTCGCAGTGACAGCAGCTTGAGCAGAGATGCCTAGACTTCCCTCTTCCCGGCCACTTCTTCTAACCCATCCGAGGGAATCCGAGGCGTTCCCAGGCCAGCCGGGAGACGTAGTCCCTCCAGTGTGTCCTGGGTCTTCCCTGGGGCCACCTCCTCTGACTCCTCTCGATGCGGAGGAGCAGTGGCTCTACTCTGAGCTCCTCCCGGATGACTGAGTTTCTCACCCTGTCTTTAAGGGACAGCCTTTTGCGGAGGAAACTCATTTCAGCCGCTTGTATTTGCGATCTCGTTCTTTCGGTCACTACCCATAGCTCATGACCATAGGTGAGGGTAGGAACATAGATCGACTGATAAATTGAGAGCTTTGCCTTACGGCTCAGCTCCTTTTTCACCATGACAGACCGATGCAGAGCCTGCGTCAATCTTGCGCTCCATTCTTCCTTCATTCGTGAACAAGACCTCGAGATACTTCCACTTGGGGCAGGATCTCGCTCCCAACCCTGAGAGGGCACTTGACCCTTTTCTGGCTGAGGACCATGGTCTTGGATTTGGAGGTGCTGATTCCCATCCCAGCTGCGAACCGATCCAAAGAGCGCTGAATATCACGGCCTGATGAAGCAAACAGGACAACAACATCTGCAAAAAGCAGTGACCCAATCCTGAGTCCACCAAACCAGAAACCCTCAACGCCCATGGCTGCGCATAGAAATTCTGTCCATAAAAGTTATGAACAGAATCTGTGACAAAGGGCAGCCCTGGCGGAGTCCAGCTCTCACTGGAAACGGGTTCGACTTACTGCCGGCAATGCGGACCAAGCTCTGACACTGGTTGTACAAGGACTGAAAAAACCCTTATCAGGGGCTCCGGTACCCCATTCTCTCGGAGCATCACCACCCCCCCCCCCCTCCCGGGATTTCCCGAGGGACACATTTGAATGCCTTTTCCAAGTCCACAAAACACATGTAGACTGGTTGGGCAAACTCCCATGCACCCTCCAGGATCCTGCTAAGGGTGTAGAACTGGTCCACTGTTCTGCGACCAGGACGAAACCACACTGCTCATTCTGAATCTGAGGTTCGACTATCCAACAGACCCTCCTCTCTAGGACCCCCGAATATACTTTTCCAGGGAGACTGAAGAGTGTGATCCCTCTGTAGTTGGAACACACCCTCCGGTCCCCCTTCTTAAAGAGGGGGACCACCACCCTGGTCTGCCAATCCAGAGGCACTATCCCTGATGTCCATGCAATGTTGCAGAGGCGTGTCAGCCAAGACAGTCCTACAACATCCAGAGCCTTGAGGAACTCCGGGCGTATCTCATCCACCCCTGGGGCCCTGCCACCAAGGAGTTTTTTGACCACTTTGGTGACCTTAGTCCCAGAGATGGGGGAGCCCACCTCCAAGTCCCCAGGCTCTGCTTCCTCATTGGAAGGCATATTAGTGAGATTGAGGAGGTCTTTGAAGTACTTCCCCACCGACCCACAACGTCCCGAGTCGAGGTCAGCAGTGCACCATCCCCACCATATACAGTGTTGACACTGCACTGCTTCCCCCTCCTGAGACGCCAGATGGTGGACCAGAATCTCCTCAAAGCCATCTGAAAGTCCTTCTCCTTGGCCTCCCCAAACTCCTCCCACGCTCGAGTTTTTGCCTAAGCAACCACCGAAGCCGCATTCCGCTTGGCCTGCCGGTACCTATTTGCTGCCTCCAGAGTCCCACAGGACAAAATGGTCCTGTAGGACTCCTCCTTCAGCTTGATGGCATTCCCCCACCGCCGGTGTCCACCAACAGGTTCAGGGATTGCTGCCACAACAGGCACCGACCACCTTACAGCCACAGCTCCGGTCAGCTGCCTCAACAATAGAGGCACGGAAAATGGCCCATTCGGACTCTATGTCCCCCACCTCCCTCAGGACGTGGTTGAAGTTCTGCTGGAGGTGGGAGTTGAAGTTACTTCTGACGGGACTCTGCCAGACGTTTCCAGCAGACCCTCCCAACACATTTGGAACTACTAGGCCTGACCGGCATCCTTCCCCACCATCAAAGCCTACTCACCACCAGGTGGTGATCAGTTGACAGCTCCGCCCCTCTCTTCACCCGAGTGTCCAAGACATGTGGCCGCAAGTTCGACAACATGACCACAAAGTCGATCATCGATATGTCCTGGTGCCAAGTGCACATATGAACACCCCTATGCTTGAAAATGGTGTTCGTTATGGACAATCCATGATGAGCACAGAAGTCCAATAACAAAGTACCGCTCAGGTTCAGATCGGGGGGCCATTCCTCCCAATCACGCCGTTTCAGGTCTCTCTGTCATTGCCCACATGAGCATTGAAGTCTCCCAGCAGTATGAGGGAGTCCCCAGAAAGTATGCCCTCTAGCACCCCCTCCAGGGACTCCAAAAAGGGTGGGTACTCCAAACTGCCGTTCTGCACATACACACAAACAAGAGTTAGGACCCGTCCCCCCACCTGAACGCGGAGGGAGGCTACCTTCTCGTCCACCGGGGTAAACCCCAATGAACAGGTTCCAAGTCAGGGGGCAATAAGTATGCCCACACCCGCTCAGCGCCTCTCACCGGGGGCAACTCCAGAGTGGTAAAGAGTTCAGCCCCTCTCAAGGAGATTGGTTCCAGAGTCCAAGCTGTGCGTCGAGGTGAGCCCGACTATATCTTGCCGGGACCTCTCGACCTCACGTACTAGCTCAGGCTCCTTCCCCTACAGAGAGGTGACATTCCACGTCCCAAGAGCCAGCTTATGTAGCCGAGGATTGGACCGCCAAGGTTCCCACCTTCGGCCACCACTGAACTCGCACTGCACCCAACCTCCGTGGCCCCTCCCATTGATGGTGAGCCCATGGGAAGGGGGACCTATGTTGCCTCTTTGGGCTGTGCTCGGCCGAGCCCAATGGGTGCTTGTCATCGAGCCCCACCTCCAGGCCTGGCTCCAGAGGGGGGCCCTGGTGACCTGGGTGAGGGAAAACGGTGTCCAAATTTTTTGTTCTTCATAGGAGGTTTGTTGAACCGCTCTTTGTCTCATCCCTCACCTAGGACCAGTTTGCCTTGGGTGGCCATACCAGGGGCATAAAGCCCCGGACAACAGAGCTCCTAGGATCATTGGGTCACACAAACCCCTCCACGATAAAGTGGCAGTTGGAGGGGGGGGTTATTTTTTAATAACAAAATTAAATCCTGTAGTCTTGTTGTTCAGTGACCATAAAAATAGTAAAATAGATTTTCTTAAAAATAATGCTAATAAAATATGTACAAAATATTTATCCATAATAGATATGGCATAAAAGAAAAAAAATGCTTCTCATGATTACAAGCTGTAGCGTGTTTCTTTTTTTTTCTCCCTGTAATGTACCTATCTGAAATAAGGCTTATTAAAATGTAGTTTTCACCATTTCTGTAACAGAAAAATGTGTATACACACATACATTTCAACACAATCACTTAATTGGTAATGGCAATTAAACACTGCTTAAATGTAAATATACCTGCACTTATAGATTTTAATCATTAATTAATTAATTACAGTTTATTTTTCTGTTAAAATATACATTTATTATATTTATCCAGATGTGAGTTTTCAGTATACAGGGGGTCCTCGGGTTACAATGTTTCGAGTTTACAACGCTCACTCCCATAAAAACTTAAAAAAATTGAGACATGAAAAGGAATAAGGGTAATGATTTTTTTTACACTCATTTTTTCTGTTACTACAGTACAGTGCACAGTACAGTATATTTATTTCCTTTTTCTGAGGCTTAGGTTTTGTGTTTTTATGTTCTAGATTATGACTTTGCAAATGTGTTGAGATAGGTAAGTTACTTAGGCTAGAGTGTGTTTCGACTTACACCAAAATTCAGGTTAAATCACTGTTGTAGGAACGGAACTGTGTTGTAACCCGAGGACCTCCTGTATGTAAATATATGTAATACTGTATATTTGTAAATATGAATTACTGTTTTAATAATGTAGTCCTTGTTTCTTACCAAAAACTATACTCTGACACACAGCAACAAATACACTGTACAGATCTTTAAAAAAAGTTAAAGTTGCTTAACAAGTTTAAAAGTTAAAGACATTTTTTTTCTGTTAAGCTTTTGAGCCTATTGTATACTAAGCAGTAATTTCACATTCATCTTTATCTTTTTCCCAATTAAAATTGTAAACTACTGCACTTCAAATAAAACAAACCTTGCTGTCCAAACTCATAAGGTTTAAATTAAAGGACAAAATAAAAAGGCTGGAACTCAAGTAAGATTTCTTGCTGTTTGCCTAATTGCACAAGAAGACTTCTCAGATTCCTATTTCTCAGGTTATTACTCCACTTTTCTTTAATGTAAATGCTAAAACAAGCTTTGACTTGCTTTGTTTACACTACAGGAGAATTTGTTGCCCAAAAAACAAAAAAAAGCACTCTGGCGGGGTTACCATAATACCTCACATAAAGGAACACTGCAAGGAAGTTACTTAACACTAGTATCCCTGAAGCCTATGAAAAAACTTGTAATCCCAGCCCACCTTAAATCCTTTGCACCTCTCCATCAGAGTCTTTTGTTTTGTAAATTCGTTGATCAGCACCAAGCAGCCTGCTGTCCCATCCCAACACTGCTGGAGCTCATCATGGGCAAAAAGTTCTCCCAGCTCAAGCCAAGGCTTCTAATCAGTATGTGAGGTGAGGTGCCTGGAGTTGTATAGGGTAAATAATACAGTATATCGTTATTTGGAATACATGCATTTCATGTGTGTTCTATGTCTACAAAGATCTGGGTAAATGTAGGATGAAAGGAAATGCAAGACAAGAAATGCTGAACACATACGTAAAGCAGAAACTTTTTACATGTTATACTAATAATGAAATGAAATGCATAATATGTGAAGACTTTAGTCAAAATATCACATAAACATGTGCACTTTTATTCAAGAATATGATCAAAGGAAGTTTAAACTCATTTTAAATTGTGTCTTTGAACAACATATGGACGCCGTTCTTCGAAAGATTCGTGGCAATAAAATTTATGTTGTAGTTAATGAAACCACTGATAGCTGAGACCACATAGTGATAATTCTTTCACGTAAGCAGTTCTAATTGTACATGAAATTATATTTAACCGGTGTTAAGTCTTTCCATTTGAAAAACATTAGTAAACTACTCTGCTTAACAACTATGTTTTTAGATTTAATAAATGTGTGCTTCGTGGTGATGAGGCACACAAGGGCCACATTTGACTCTTGTGTTATAAACTCGGCAACTACAAACCTGGGCAGAAGAGCAGGCTTCTTCTCAGATGCAACAAGCCCTCAAAAGTGGGTCTCTCTTTCTTTTTTTCTGTTTAATTCCTGGATTTAGGGTCTTGCAGATTAGTTTGCTTTTGTTTTGTAATTAATTATTTTAAGATATGTAGTAGCTGAAGCTACAGATGTAATGATGCATGTTTTTAATCTGTAAACATTTAAGGTTTAAGAATCATTAGAAATAATTTACATAACTAAAATTACAGGTACTGAAGTCCAGTACTTTTTGGCAGATGTTATCTTTATGGAGAGCTGCAACTTTCCACCTTTTCACGGGCAGCATCTCAGTCCCTTCACAACAACCAGCTGAGTCTTAATGACATTTTAGCAGTGGTTACAGACAATCCATCATACTGTCTAAAAGAATTCCAAGAAGTTTTAAAAGGGGTTATCCCTAACAGTGTACATTCAACCTGCTTGTGTCATGTCATCACTTTGGTGGGTGAACTATAAATACTTTAGTGAGGCTGCATCACTAGTGATGTGGGTAAATTCTGCCTTCTTCAAGAAGCCCGCCAGGAACCCCTGAGGCAGGAAACACCAGGTACAATAGCTGTTTCGAATCCGCAGGGTACCTTGCTGAACATATTCACCTCTACAAAAAGTTCTTTCAGGTTAAGAACACATCAACTCGGGCTGTAACAAATACCTAGACACCCTGCAAGTGAAGTTCACCTTCATCTCAGTAGGATGCATTAAACTAGTAACAGCTCTTACACTAATGGAGGGCACTCACTGTCCTACTGCAGTCTCGGCATTACAACATTCATGGAGGATCTTGGCTCCTACTGGATGAATGGACCTGCAAAATTAGGTTCACTTGTGCTAGTGTGCTGTTTCATTAAAAAGAAATGTAAAGTGCCAATTCATTATTGTTTTTGTTGTAGCTGTTGCTTACAGTAAAAAAAAAAAAAAAAAAGTAAAAACCCCAAAATCTGAATTAAGGGAAAAATAAAACAGTGAAAACTGAAAATAAAAAAAAATAAAACTGATTCCATAGGGCCCTATGTTCCTGTAAAGTCACTCTCATTTAAAGAAAGAAGCATTGTAAGCCTCTTTTCAGTGCAGATTCCCAGTCATTATAATGAAGTATTATGCACACACATTTGTTGGAATAAGCAACAATTATTTCAGATCTGTTTCAATTTGGAATAAAGCAAAGGCAATGTATGTTTGGAAACATAATTGCAGGAAGGAATGATGTATCAGTAATATATTAGTCGATCTGAGTGTTAATTATTTTTTAAAACTTTGCTGCACACAGTTAAAATCAGAGCCTTGTCTTTTGATATATAAAACATAATGGCGTTTTTCTTATTTATCAGAATGTGCTTTGGATAGCCTGATGGATATAGACCTGTATTTTAGTATAAGCAGGTAATTAATGATTATCTGTGTCCCTGACCTAACATTTAGCACTCTCCATAATGAACTATGTGGTTAAATTTTAGACAGTTACAAAAACGTTTACTTGCAATGCTACAAAAGTTGATATACTATGCTTTTTTTGTTGTTGCTTTTGAAAACGAAGTAATTCCAAATTTTTTGAAAATTCTCTTATTTTGGCATTAAGAGGCTCACGCAAACATGAAAGAAATGTACACTTTTTAAAAGGTATTGTTAGCTATCGGACTCTGTGATGTCCGTGCCTCTGATTCACAAACGCACTTGTCCTTACTGAATGTGTCTGTGCTTAATTACAACACTCATTTGTTGTTTAGAGCAGTCTATCACTGGGAAATCGTAATTAATACACGTGGAATCCTGCAGTAACAAAATTCATGGGACCATAAAATATTTTGTTATAACGGAAACTTTGTTCTAATGAGGAAAATGCATATACTGTTGTGACCAGGGTCGCTGGTCATTCGCCATCTCTAAAGGCACAGGACATCTCCTGTTGTTCTGCTGTGCCTTACCGTGTAATGTGCTTATCGCACAATGGTTAGAACATTTAACACTCAACCTAGACTTGCCTTTCTGTGTCTTGTGCAACTAATTTTGTGCCCCAAGCTTCTTAAACTGCAAAAAATATTTTATTTGAAAGTGAGACGTTAGATGTAACTTTTTTTTTTTTTTTTATAGAAGTACAGGTATGAATACAGAATGAAAATGATAGTTAGATGTATTTTATTTTTTTAACAGAAATACAAATGTGCTTGTTTTTTGCTTGTTAAGCTCCCATCACCCGATATTTAACTTTGTCACTCATCTCTTTTTGATCCTTCAAAATTGTTGACAGCTTTTTCCAGGATTGTTCATTTTTCTTTCAGCATAAACTGACACTGTTTCTCAACTTTTTTTCTTTATACCCCCCAAAAACCCATTGATAATAGGGGAGGGAAAAGTTTAGATTTGTCAAAAATTTCAATTTCTGGTTTTCAACAGATCTCAATGTTTTAGAGTCGTTTGATACCAAAAGCATTGAAATCTCAATGTTGTGTGGGTGTCTTTATGTCTGTGTGTCACAGTTTCTTTGGGACAGTCTAGAGCTAAAATGACTGGACGGAAAAATACCAAACTCGAAACTTATGAGATGAAGATGTGCTGATTTAGTTTTTAAGCCAAATCATGCAAGAGAAAGAGGCACTCCAGAGGAACTCTCAAATACCGTAATGCTACAATTAATTATGAATTCTTCACGTCAGTTGCTATTGTAATGACCTATTTTATGATCAGAAAGATCAGCAGCATACAGCGGTAAATTATTACTGAAATGTTATAGAATAGGGTATATTGGGTAATTTGGTTCCTATGGCGCAAAGCCTACTAATGCTTGCGTCCAAATTTTTTGTTCATGAAACTCTTAACAGTACAGTATCTGCACATGACACCAGAAATTTCACCATGCCAGCAAAAAGTATTCATTATTCTGAAAGTTTCATTACTTATTTTTATATTTGCTCCAACAGGATTTGACCTGTATGCGATTATTGTACAGTCCTACACTCCAGTTGTGCTCCCTGATCTGTTCAATGCCTTAATTTTAGTTTTGTTGGCAGTAGCCCAACACTATTTTTCAATGCACAAACTTTCCACTTATATTTTTTTACAACTTGGATTACAAAATTGTACACATTTTGCAATGGAAGACAAAGTATGTTTTGTAAAATCCTACATAAGTTTGCATTGAAGCTTGTACAGGTTGCCTGTACTGTGCAAGAAAACACAGAAAAATTCTGTGTTAAGAATTTGTTATAGAAAATTGCAGTAAATTAACTTTGGTTGGAGAGAAAGTCCATTCTAGCAGTAGAAAAGTTTTAACAGCAGGCTCTGAATTTAAGAAATTAAGGATATTACAGTATAATGAACTTCCACCAGATTGTGTCTTTGAGCCCATGAAGCAAAAAATATTGAGAATTTAGCATCTAAGCTGCAAAATACAACTCTGCGAGTTAAACCGCTGCCCTAGGTGGTTGTTCTTGCATCTAGGAAATAGTTCCACAGATGACGAGTAGCATAACACATGTATACTGTATAGAAATAGTAATTTATGGTTTTCCTTTCAACTGAGCATAATTAATGGTGTTGCAGTGGTTTTACTATATAACCACTTAATCTGTTATTGTGCGTGCAGATCAGTTTTTTTTTTTTGTCTTCAATTTAATTGCTTTATTTTCTTTTACATTTTCAAATTTGTTTTTTTTTTCCCCCCTGTAAAAACAAGGTTAAATCGCTGAAATCATGCACAAATGTTTTGCTTATTTAATATGTGCTTTCTTTCACTAAAAAAAACAGTTTTGCAGAGGTAAAAGGAGCATTTTACAGTGGTGTAATTTCAAAATAAACTTTGTTCATTTTGATTGTTGTGTAGATGTTGGTGTAAAATGTAATGGGGGGGTTGGGGTGGGGGGCTTTGAAAGATGTGCACCAATAAGGGCCGGTTTATACTTCATGCTCAGAATGCATATGCGCACGCAAAATGGCTGTCACGCGTTCCCAGCATACATTTGACGTGTCCTCTGAGCTTATCCTCAGAAATTAACGTGATGTGTGCATGAGTTGCAGTAATAGCAAAAAGTCAGGGGGTGCAGTATGATCAATTTGGAACATGATGTCTGAGTCTCTGTTTACTATCTGCATGTGACAGAAAGCCACTTTGTGGATCCTACAGGGTTGATGTGCATGGTTCGATGTGGTGAAGCAAAATGCCGACATACAAATGCATTTGTCGTGCTTCTATATTCAAGCATTGCATATTCCCTACCTTAATCACACGCTACATTTTAAAAGTCTTACCATCTTCTTTGCAACTTCACAACAGCATCAGAATATACAGGAGTATATTTGAGCCACAGTGGAAAAAAAAGTTAGGGACACAGTGAAAAGGTCTGTTTTGTGATTAAAGTGGAAATTTCGGCTTTAATCTCGAAATGTCCACTTTAATCTCGTAGGTTATTTTGTCATTAAAGTAGAATGTCATAAACATCATCTAAACCAACCCAGCTGTTAATTGCTATGTGCTTCTGGTGCTTCCTCCTGAATTGACAGCAGTGGCAAGCAGCAGTCACCACACAGAACACATTAAATTAACAATATTCCAGCTCTCTGCCCTTTTAGAGTCCTAGATTTATACTTTGATATAATTTTCATGATGAAATGCATTAAAGTGTGTATATTACATTTTACAGCTAAGTCGTTAACTTCATTTAAATGATAAATACTGTCAATAATTGCACATGTGGGGGTGGCAGAGCAGCAGCGCTGCTGCCTCGCAGGGAGTCATGTCCCTGGCGTTTCCTGCCTGGAGTTTGCATGTTTTCATAGGGGGTTTCCACAGTGTGCTCATGTCTTTCAAAGGAAACCAGAAGGTTTTGGGATTTGGTGACGCTAAAATGATACTTGTGTATGTGTGCTTGTATTCACCTTGTAATGAGCTGATGCCCTGTCCAGGGATTGTTTCTGTCTTGTGCCCGATGCTTGCTGGAATCCCGAATCCCAGGATTGATGGATGCAATCATTAAACATCCAACCTTTTCAGAGATATTCTGGCAAGGTGTCTTCGGAATTTAATGGATGTTTCAGGCAATTCACAACACAGCGAAACCGAATTTCACACCGTGATATTTTGCACTGCCACCTGGTGGAATTTTCCAGATTTAGCTGTACTGCAGCAAGCGTCGCATGAAGTATAAACTAGTTAGACTGATTTGGTGCATAGTTGTAAATCTAATTGTACTCTAGTAGTTGAAGGTATAGTCTAGTATGGTGAAATGTCTGCAGCCCCATTACTTTATATGTTCATAGTTATTTTAGAACAGAAAGCATTTTGTCAATTAACAATTTTAAATACATACAATTTATGTATAGTTTTTGGAGAAACATTCTCATGCACAAGTCACTTTCATACTTTATACTTTAATACTTGACTACAATTAATAAGTTAGTCTGTAACTATATACACAACTTATAAATTGTCATATATCAATACTTGCGTGGTGAGCTCTTTGAGTAGTGATAAAGTGCTATATAAATCTAAATATTATTATTATTGTCATCATATATATATATATATATTTTTTTCTTCTTCTTTTATAGGTGTTAGAGTTCTCATTGAGAAAAAGGCCCAGCTGACACTCTTGGGAACAGAAATGGACTATGTTGAAAACAAATTATCCAGTGAATTTATTTTTAATAACCCAAATATCAAAGGGACCTGTGGTTGTGGAGAAAGCTTTAATATTTAAATTTTGTTTCATAGCTTAAGATGTAAAGAATTCTGCACATCTCTACATTATTTTGTACATTTCGGAAGTATTTCTACTCTAACTATATGCGTCTTTTGGTACCTTTTTCCTGTGCATCTGTGAAGTCTACAAGAAGTAACTAAAACAATAAATGGAATGAGCACTCAATAGTATAATGTGTACATACAACTATACAAAATGCAGTAATACTTACAGGCCCACATAGTTATGTTATTTAATCTTGGATTTAAGTTTTCTGTGTTTCTCTATAACAGAATAGTGTTAGATTTGATTTATTTTGAATAAAACCCCACAATTTTTAAAATTTTACATCATAGCTTAGGAAATACTTCAGACTTGTAATACACAGCATGTCCGTGATATAATTGACCTGTAAAAGTTAGGATATTTGGATAATATAGCAAATTATTCATAAGCAATATATTGCTTATCATTCAATATTTCAATAAGCCTGTGTAGTCTACATATCAATGAAAATGTGTTGAATTTGTCAATTAATGCTATGTACAGCATACATTTAATATATGTGGCTGTTAAATACACAAAGAATCCATCTCTAGTTAATTTTATTTGTTCTCTTTCTGGATTTTGCCTCATAATTCAGTCATTTTATTATTACAGTAAGGTATTATTTAGAATAAAAGTTATTAGAGTTCTTAAGAGTAATTCTTATCTGAAAACATAAATGGTGAGACGTGAGTCAGTATGATCAAAATTGTTTCAGGAAATTTAAACCTTAAATATATATAAAAGACAAACAATCTGAACTATATATACATTCTATAGATGAAACAGCTAATACTTAATATTTAGTCCTTTCAACAGACCTCTGATAGGTTCCTTGTTTTCATTCTCTGTGAGAGTGGTAGAATCTAACAATCTACAGATTTTACATTTTTAGAAGAATGCCAATATTTGTCATCTTTTTTTCCTGCATCCTCTTTTTTTATTCTCAATTTTTTTTCTTCTTCTTCTTCTGTACACCTGAGCTGGCTGGTTTGGCTGAGAGGTACAATAAATAGAGATTACTTCATTCTTAGATACTGCTTATTTTTGTTAGATGCTGATGACGCACAATGTGTAAGTGAAAGTTAGTGTTGATTAATGAAAACAAAAAGATAGTTGATAACTGCTATTTTTATTTTCTTTCATTACACCGATACCTTTTATGTTATTACTAAGTAAAGACTTGCTATACATTTGACATACATTTTACTAAAACATACTGCAGTTATTTATGCAGGTGTTCCTCATGATGACAGAGACCTCTTTTATTTCTATAGGACTTAAAGTAGCACTAAATATGACACTTTACTATGTCTTGCATATAATAAAACTTGAACATGGTGAAATGAGCATCTGTTTTTTAAATAAAAATTGAGGAGAGCCCAGGATACCTATTGCACTGTGATTGTTACAGTCATGAAAATTAATTATGACCTTTGTAAAATATAAATATTTTAATTGAACATGTACCTACTAAGGGGCAGCACCATTTGTTCCCTGTAGGTCAATATAGATTGCATTAAATAGATTATTAATAAATTGTTGGACAACTAATAATTAAATTTATAGTTCAGCCAAAACCCTTAACAGTTTCAAATGGGAGTTGATTTTAAACCTTTATACTAAAAATGTATGATCTATTTTTATTTTATTAATTCCAAACATTTACTGTTAAAGGGAAAAAGATATGCAACATGGAAAAATACATTTAAAATGCAGTGTATCAGAGATCAGTAACTGAAGACTCCCATGACAAGTTGCAGGGTGTGGGCTTGGATACTCACAGTAGTGTATTGGGTACAAAAATTTGGGGAATCAGTTTACTTTGAATTTTATTTTCTGATATGACAAACTCAGAAGTATGGAAATATTTTATTGTTAATCATAAACAAGCATGCACTACTTTCTCATTGACCCCAAATCGCCTTTTTTTTTTTTTTTTTCTTTCAGTGAATTGCTGTAAACATGACAAAAAATGTTTATTTTTTTGCTTTTGAAAACCAGTATAAATAATGCATCTTATAAGTATTGTAATACTGGACACTGCTGTCCCAAGTAAGTGTGTGTTTTCTGTTGAGGTTGGGTAATTTTCTTTGACTTGGCTTTATTATTGAATTTTAAGTGCCAGCCATGTCACTGACCTGAAAGTATGTCTGACCAGGTGTAGTTTATACCAAATGTGACAATATATAGTAAGATTTAGTCGAAATCTGAAAAATGTAAAAAAAAAAAAAAAAAAAAAATTCCTATTTTAAAGCTGGCAAATACAAGATATGCTACAATGTGAAATGAATTTAGATTGAAATTCTACGCACAATACCTGTTCTGTTTTCAAAGTGTGGGTGAGGCTGATATGTCATTGAATTGTTAAATGAGTGTGCCAGTACTACTATATGTAAGCATTATGACACATGCCTGGTTGTCCGAATTGTGCTGTGTATGTTATGTACAAATATGTCATGTTTGACAATAAAAAGATATAAATATGCTGAATTTATTTCCTGTTTATTTTCAATCAATAGTAAAATGTAAGCTCAAGAGTTATTGAAATTCCTGGCAGCTATGATAATAAAAAGAGAAATAGAATATAAAATAAGCACCACTATTAATGACCTTTATTTTATGCTCAATAAATTGTAAAATGGATAGTTTTTCTTGAGTACAGTTGTATCAACGATAGAGAGTGGAGTGAGGTTGGGAGCGTGTGCTGATAAGTGTTTCTGTACCCACCACATGACGAACCACCTGAATTGGGACCCAAGAGCAGCAGGTGACACCTCAGCACCACACACACAGTCTGAGGTGTTTTTTTTTTTTGTTTTTTTAAACTGTGGCAGAAGTGCCAATCCTGCAACCAACCCCCAAGTTTTCCCTGTAAGTTGGAGGAACTGCAGATTCAGAACATGTTTTTAAAAGGTTAACGGCTCAGAACCTTGCTAGTCATTTTTGACCATTCTCTTTACCCAGAAGTTTTCCATGTCCTTGCTGTCCCTTCAGTATACACTTTCAGACTTGTCTCTTCAGAAATGAGTCACAGAGTTTTAGTTCGTTTTAAGCCTTAGGCCTAAAGATGACATTTTCTGTCTTGAAGCGAAATGCTGACTTTTCATTTAATAATAACTTTTGTCTGCTGGAATTGTATTGAAGATTACATGTAGCTGCTGTTTTTATTGCACTACCCTGCCTTTCACTGTGCAAAGACCCCCTAATGTATCCAGGCAGCCCTCGAGTCTGCAGTTTAAAAGTTCCATAGCTTTCAGTGGAAGTAGCTGATACATTGGCAACAGCAGCCCTGCAGGAGGGCATTCATGCTGGACTGATGTACTGAGAGTGCTTTGTTACTCATCAAATGTCCTCGGTAGGGTCAGAAGCATTGATAAAAGTGACCAGCTGAGGTTTGCATGACAGGCTACAGGTCAGTCAACTAATCTCAAATTCAAGAGAGGTACTGAATAAAACCCATTTCTCCTCAGATAAATGTTAGTACCTGCTAATAACAAAAGGATGAATTCCTGTGACTGCATTCATTTTAGTTGTCTGTATTACAGGTCATGGAGCAGGGTGTGTATTTGTAGTCCCTGGGTAAGACTGAAAATGATATAAATTGATTGTGATGGAATGTCAGAACATTGTGGTCTTTCTGGTAAATTCTTTCAGGACAAGTGCATTCTTAAATAAATTGCTGCCTTGTTGGCAGGATAGGACCTGAGGTCAGAAATGTTGGAAAAGCTGGCATATTTCAAGGAACACACTGGTCAATTCAAATAATACACATAAGATCTGTTGACTCCTAGAGGAGACTTGGCAGAAAATCTGAGTATTGAAGGAGGTGAATCCTACACTGCGTTTTTTAGATTGGTGAGGAGTCATTCCAATTTGATATTTTGAAATAAAATGCTAGTAACTTATACACGCTGTGCTGTTTGTTTGTAATTTTGGAGGAGAACTGTATGTTATGCTAGCCATTTCATAAACACTTTTATGAATCTACCATCTGCAGGTTTGAAAGGGCTCACAGGTTGTGTTTTGGTAGTGCCACCATGAAGCAATATGCAAGCAGTTGGAACAGTTTGATTCTCATGCAGTAAGCATTTTTGTTATTGGCCTAAAGGAATTACTGGTGCATAACAGTGTCACATGTATTAGTAGCATCTGTGATTTTATAGTAAAACGGTCACAATTGTGGAATAGGAGAACAACAGACATAAAAAATGGGCAAAGGGACTCCACATCTTATGATAAGAAGAGTGTTCTGATAGAACACAAGTTGTGGCCATGTTACTGGAAGTGTCGAGAGAAAATTTCTTCATCGTATAGTTAATTTTTATCATTATTATACAGATTGGGGTTGTATAAAACTAAATCTGTAATTTTTAGTATACAGTAGATACTAAAGATGTCTTTGTATGCAGTGTTTTTTTTGGTAAACTCTTTTCTCCTTTAGCTGAATGGAATGTTCTGGGACAACAGAAAATTGCACCATTAATCCTAAAACAATACTAGTGAAAACTTGGTGTAGATGCAGTTTTGACAATGTAAAGAAGCTATTGATTGATCTAATATTTCCCATAAATGTGTTTGCATGTACAGTGGGGGAAAACAGCAAATATATTTTCAATGAGGCTGTTCACATGAAAGTTTTACCAATGACATTTATTTATATAGCACATTTTCATACAAAAGACTTAGCTCAAAGTGCTTTACAGGATGAAGAAAGAGAAAAAAGACAAATTCAGAAATAAAATTAGCCAATACTAATTAACATAGAATAAAAGTAAGATCTGATGGCCATAGAGGACAGAAAAAAACAAAAAAAGAAAACTCCAGATGGCTGGAGAAAAAAAAACAAAATCTGTAGGGCTTCTCCCTCTAGGCATTCTACCTAACATAAACCATCTCAATCAGTCCTCATGGTATTCAGGGTTCACAATGAAAAACTTGATGATGATGGTAATGTGGACCTCTAGCCTTCAATCCATCAATGTAAGGACATCACGGTGCTTTGATCGGGTGGTGGTGGGGCAGATCACCACCACAGAAAACCAGAAAAAGAACAGCAGAGATGATGAATGATAATGATAATGATGATTAAATGCATATACAGAATACAGTGGAACCTTGATTCACGACCAAAATTTGTTCCAAAACTCTGGTCTTAAACCGATTTGGTTGTGAACCGAACTAATTTCCCCCATAGGATTGTATGTAAATACAATTAATCTGTTCCAGACCGTATGAACTATATGTAAATATATTTTTTTTTAAGATTTTTAAGTACAAATATAGTTAATAATACCAAGGAATGCACAGCGTAATAGTAAACTAAATGTAAAAACATTGAATAACACTGAGAAAACCTTGAACAACAGAGAAAACTAACATTGCAAGAGTTTGCTCTATAGCGCTACGAACCGCTCGCTAAAAACTTTTTTTTTTTATGAGTTTTAAGCACAGGGAAAAAAATGAACATCTGAAAAAACAGTAATTTAATAAACCACCAAGAAAAGTAACATTGCAACAATGTACGCTATGAACCGATCACTGTAAACAGAAGTGAAGTGGAGGTTAAAATCCAATAGAAAAAAGTCTTCATTAAATAAAACGAGATTAAAACAATGCTCGGATCTGTCTCTTTAAAAGCAAGCCTGGTGTATTCTTTAACTGCCTTCTTGGCCTTGTGCGTCCAGCCGTCTCTCTCTCTCTCTCTCTCTCTGGTGTGTGTGTGTGTCTCTCTCTCTCTCGCTGCACAGAGAATGCACAGGGAGAGACTGAACATGTGTGGAAATCATCGGCGCACACAAACCAAAAGGGAAACTGGCTTGTTCGTGTACCGAGTGTGTATAGCACTTTGAGCTGCATTTTTTTTTGTATGAAAATGTGCTATATAAATAAATGTTGTTGTCGTGAACAGATGCAAAAGTTTGGCGAACTTTTTGGTCGTAAACCGATTTGTACATGTTCCGAGACGTTCCTGAACCGAGGTTCCACTGTATCAGGGTTAAACTAAAATGAAACTATTTTTTGAAATTTTTAGCAGTTTTTTTAAAGTGCTCCACTGTATTAGTCTGGCAAATTTCCATTGGTGAGCTGTTCCAGATTTTGGTATTGGTACTGGTACTAACTGAAGAAATCGACAAATATAAAGAGTTCACAGTATTAATGGACATAAATAAAGGTGTATGTGTAATGTATGGAGGCTGGTCACCAACTGTCAGATCAAATTGTCTGTTCCTTTTTGATAACACTTTAATCCCCAATCATGCGGTCATTCAGTAGCAACACTGAAGCACTGTAAGATACTCAATTTCTAGGTAATGGTTCACAACTATCGCTGATAACAACAGATTCATTGGTGGCAGCATAGTGAGCAAGTGTGATAAGAAGCAGTCCACCTGTTTCGATCACCAGATGTGCTCGCCATGACATCCATCTTTTTCTTTTTGCTGCTTGCAGTCTCTGTTCATTTGACATTCTAGCTCATCTTTCTCTTTCTTATGCCGCCCTGTTTTTTTTTTTTTTTTGACTTCTTTTTTATGTTCCAGTTGCTCACCTTCCAAAGAATACATTTTAGATTTTATCAATTCCCAATCAATTGAAAGTATCTACTTTTTAAAAAGTACTCTTGTGGATACTGACACATGCAAACGCTGGTATGTTGTGCCCGGACACAGACAGATGCAGGACATTTTGTCATTCTGTATCTAGAAAGAAGATCCAGTAGTTGTATGCCAAACAGTGGGGTGTGCAGACTGCTGAGCATTTTACTTCCTAGAAGTTCTCACTTGCTCAGTGTGCTTTCGATGTGCCTTCTCCATGTCTAGTGTACAGAAGTCAGCAGTATATTTGCTTGTTCATCTGTTTTATTGTATAGTCATGGTGAATTTGGTCTGCTCTATAGTGGTATATGTGGGTAAAAGAATTGCATCATAGGTCCCTGGTAACCTTTGGAAAAGCTGTTGGCTACCTGTCAGTCCATAAAGGATTTTAACGAAACGTCTGAGACTTTGGTGTCCCTCTTCAACACAACCAAACCCATTTCTCCAAACAGAATGGTAGTTAATCTTGACAGGAGCGTCCAGTCTTCGAAAATCTTTACATGAGCACGGCATAAAAGTGGCTGACATTGCAGAGAATCCGAAGACAACATCAACTGTTCAGTTAAATTTTTTGTAATATTCCAAGCTTAACCTTTAAGAAGCCAAGTACACTCTACATAATCAATCATATACAGTGGTGTGAAAAACTATTTGCCCCCTTCCTGATTTCTTAT